>JARGYO010000077.1:375000-812500 GCA_029206835.1 Rana muscosa
TGTCTGATGGATTCCCTCCTCAAACATTACTACGGATGAGGGCACAATATATTGTTAGTTTATTTTTTTATAATTGAGGCTATACTCAACTCTTCTCTTCACTTATGTATATTGCATAGAATCTATAGAATGTATAGAATGTTAATGTGTATGATGTATGATGTACAGTATATAATGTAGAACATAACAGACTTATACAGGAGTAGGGATGAGCTTCGTGTTCGAGTCGAACATACGTTCGACTCGAACATCGGCTGTTCGATCGTTCGACGAAGATCGAACGATTTGGGCCGTTCGCGCCAAATTCGAGTGACGCGAACGGCCCACAATGCACTACGCCATCGCAGTGTCATCCAGGCGCTGTGATTGGCCAAGCATGCACTGTGACCCCGCATGCTTGGCCAATCACAGCGCCGGCAGCGAGGAGAGCAATGATTGGCCACAGGCAGGATGCCTGTGGCCAATTATTGCTGAGGGTGTTTAGTACACGCCCCACACTATAAAAGGCCGCCAGCACGGCGGCCTAGTGTAGTGTGTTCCGGAGCAGGGATAGAGCAGCATAGGCAGGGACAGTGACTTTTATTTCTTTCTTGCTTAACCTGGATTCCTTTAGTTTAGGGAAAGAGAAGGATAGGTAGGGAGAGTGTCAGTGTGTTTTGTGCTTGTGCTATATTGTGCTTAAAAAAAACATTTTTTCTAGGGACAGAAAACTGTAGGTAGGGAGAGTGTGTCAGTTTCTTTCACTGTCAAAGTCCTTGTTTCCAGGGACCTGGAAGGACAGTGAGTGAATTCTCCTTGTGCTAAATTGTGCTTAAAAAAAAACATTTTTTCTAGGGACAGAAAACTGTAGGTAGGGAGAGTGTGTCAGTTTCTTTCACTGTCAAAGTCCTTGTTTCCAGGGACCTGGAAGGACAGTGAGTGAATTCTCCTTGTGCTAAATTGTGCTTAAAAAAAACATTTTTTCTAGGGACAGAAAACTGTAGGTAGGGAGAGTGTGTCAGTTTCTTTCACTGTCAAAGTCCTTGTTTCCAGGGACCTGGAAGGACAGTGAGTGAATTCTCCTTGTGCTAAATTGTGCTTAAAAAAAACATTTTTTCTAGGGACAGAAAACTGTAGGTAGGGAGAGTGTGTCAGTTTCTTTCACTGTCAAAGTCCTTGTTTCTAGGGACCTGGAAGGACAGTGAGTGAATTCTCCTTGTGCTAAATTGTGCTTAAAAAAAACATTTTTTCTAGGGACAGAAAACTGTAGGTAGGGAGAGTGTGTCAGTTTCTTTCACTGTCAAAGTCCTTGTTTCCAGGGACCTGGAAGGACAGTGAGTGAATTCTCCTTGTGCTAAATTGTGCTTAAAAAAAACATTTTTTCTAGGGACAGAAAACTGTAGGTAGGGAGAGTGTGTCAGTTTCTTTCACTGTCAAAGTCCTTGTTTCCAGGGACCTGGAAGGACAGTGAGTGAATTCTCCTTGTGCTAAATTGTGCTTAAAAAAAACATTTTTTCTAGGGACAGAAAACTGTAGGTAGGGAGAGTGTGTCAGTTTCTTTCACTGTCAAAGTCCTTGTTTCCAGGGACCTGGAAGGACAGTGAGTGAATTCTCCTTGTGCTAAATTGTGCTTAAAAAAAACATTTTTTCTAGGGACAGAAAACTGTAGGTAGGGAGAGTGTGTCAGTTTCTTTCACTGTCAAAGTCCTTGTTTCCAGGGACCTGGAAGGACAGTGAGTGAATTCTCCTTGTGCTAAATTGTGCTTAAAAAAAACATTTTTTCTAGGGACAGAAAACTGTAGGTAGGGAGAGTGTGTCAGTTTCTTTCACTGTCAAAGTCCTTGTTTCCAGGGACCTGGAAGGACAGTGAGTGAATTCTCCTTGTGCTAAATTGTGCTTAAAAAAAACATTTTTTCTAGGGACAGAAAACTGTAGGTAGGGAGAGTGTGTCAGTTTCTTTCACTGTCAAAGTCCTTGTTTCCAGGGACCTGGAAGGACAGTGAGTGAATTCTCCTTGTGCTAAATTGTGCTTAAAAAAAACATTTTTTCTAGGGACAGAAAACTGTAGGTAGGGAGAGTGTGTCAGTTTCTTTCACTGTCAAAGTCCTTGTTTCCAGGGACCTGGAAGGACAGTGAGTGAATTCTCCTTGTGCTAAATTGTGCTTAAAAAAAACATTTTTTCTAGGGACAGAAAACTGTAGGTAGGGAGAGTGTGTCAGTTTCTTTCACTGTCAAAGTCCTTGTTTCCAGGGACCTGGAAGGACAGTGAGTGAATTCTCCTTGTGCTAAATTGTGCTTAAAAAAAACATTTTTTCTAGGGACAGAAAACTGTAGGTAGGGAGAGTGTGTCAGTTTCTTTCACTGTCAAAGTCCTTGTTTCCAGGGACCTGGAAGGACAGTGAGTGAATTCTCCTTGTGCTAAATTGTGCTTAAAAAAAACATTTTTTTCTAGGGACAGAAAACTGTAGGTAGGGAGAGTGTGTCAGTTTCTTTCACTGTCAAAGTCCTTGTTTCCAGGGACCTGGAAGGACAGTGAGTGAATTCTCCTTGTGCTAAATTGTGCTTAAAAAAAACATTTTTTCTAGGGACAGAAAACTGTAGGTAGGGAGAGTGTGTCAGTTTCTTTCACTGTCAAAGTCCTTGTTTCCAGGGACCTGGAAGGACAGTGAGTGAATTCTCCTTGTGCTAAATTGTGCTTAAAAAAAACATTTTTTCTAGGGACAGAAAACTGTAGGTAGGGAGAGTGTGTCAGTTTCTTTCACTGTCAAAGTCCTTGTTTCCAGGGACCTGGAAGGACAGTGAGTGAATTCTCCTTGTGCTAAATTGTGCTTAAAAAAAACATTTTTTCTAGGGACAGAAAACTGTAGGTAGGGAGAGTGTGTCAGTTTCTTTCACTGTCAAAGTCCTTGTTTCCAGGGACCTGGAAGGACAGTGAGTGAATTCTCCTTGTGCTAAATTGTGCTTAAAAAAAACATATTTTCTAGGGACAAGAAACTGTAGGTAGGGAGAGTGTGTCAGTTTCTTTCACTGTCAAAGTCCTTGTTTCCAGGGACCTGGAAGGACAGTGAGTGAATTCTCCTTGTGCTAAATTGTGCTTAAAAAAAACATTTTTTCTAGGGACAGAAAACTGTAGGTAGGGAGAGTGTGTCAGTTTCTTTCACTGTCAAAGTCCTTGTTTCAAGGGACAGAGAAGGACACCTGAAGGTAGCCCTTATTGCTTTTTTCCCATCTCCCTGCAGGCCATCTATTAGAATGTCTGGAAGGCAAACAAGGAGAGGCAGACAGTCAGGAGGCAATAAAAGAGGGCAAGCAGGCTCTGTGTCTGGGGGCAACAGTGCTGGTCGTGGACGCGGTGCATTGTCATCAGCACATGGCCATGGGACACGCTTGTCCTTCTTTTCGGCAGCTGGACATGTTGAGCCACATCATGCCGAAGACTTGGTAGAGTGGATGACCAAGCCCTCCTCCTCCTCCTCATCCTCTCTCACCCAGGCTCAGGGTACTGGAAAAGCAGCTGCCAAAGCGTCCTCTTCCCTGGTATCAATGTCAGACTCATCATCAGTCACTCCTTCCCTAGACCCACCATGTCCTCCTCCTGAGGAGTCCCCCGAACTGTTTCAGCACAGTGTTGGGTACATGCTCCAGGAGGATGCCCAGCGTTTCGAAGGGTCTGATGATGAAACCCAGCTAGAGGAAGGCAGTAGCGTGAGAGCAGACAGAGGGGATGCTCAAGAAGGACACCAATCTGGCAGTCATGTTCCAGCAGCTGCAGCATACTGCCAGATTGGCTCCAGTGATGAGGAGGGAGGTGATGATGAGGTCACTGACTCCACGTGGGTGCCTAATAGGAGAGAGGAGGAGGAGGAGGATGAGGAGGAGGCACATCTCCAACGAGGCAGGATGCCCTTTGGTGGCCAGCGTAAGGGCAGTACACCGACGGAATCACACCGCAGAGCTCCGCCTGTGCAGGGCGCTGCCTCTGCCCGTCATTCAAAAAGTTCTTTGGTGTGGGCCTTTTTTGAGGCTAGTGCATCAGATCGCACAGCTGCTGTTTGCAACATATGTCTCAAGCGTATATCGCGTGGCCAAAACATCAGCCGCTTGGGTACCACATGCCTGACCAGACATATGTTGACCTGCCATGCAGCTCGTTGGCAAGCCTACCTCAAAGACCCACACCAAAGAACAAAGCGGACCTCTCCTTGCACCGCATCAGCTGGGATCTCCAACCCCACTATAACTTCAGTCCTCTCTGAAACATGCACTGAGAGGAATGAAGGTGTAGAATTAGGTGTGTCACAGCCAAGTACTTGCGGCCACTCTGCTAGCAGTACACCGACGTCCGATTCTAGCAGGCAAATTTCCCTGCCCCAGCTGCTGGACCGTCGAAAGAAGTTCACTCCCAGCCATCCACATGCCCAGCGGTTGAATGCTAGCTTGGCTAAATTGCTAGCGCTTCAACTGCTGCCTTTTCAGTTGGTAGACTCGGCCCCCTTCCGTGAGTTTGTGCAATGTGCGGTTCCTCAGTGGCAGGTTCCCAAACGCCACTTTTTCTCACGGAAGGCTATTCCGGCTCTCTACCGGCATGTGGAAGGCAATGTCTTGGCCTCGCTGGACAGGGCGGTCAGCGGTAAGGTGCATATTACCGCTGACTCATGGTCCAGCAGGCATGGACAGGGACGTTACCTTTCTTTCACGGCCCATTGGGTCACTCTTTTGGCAGCTGGGAAGGATGCAGGACAAGGTGCAGTAGTGTTGGAGGTTGTCCCACCGCCACGCCTCCAAAATGCTACTACTGGTTGTGACACACCTCTCTCCTCCACCCCCTCCTCTTCTTCTTCCTCCATGGCCTCTTCCTGTGGTTTGTCCTATGAACCAGCGGTGCTCCGTAGCCGTTCACGGGGCTACGCAAGTACGCAGGCAAAAAGATGCCATGCCGTGCTTGCGCTGGTGTGTTTGGGGGACAGAAGCCACACTGGGGCAGAGGTCCTGTCTGCTCTGCAGGGCCAGGCCGAGAGGTGGTTGACGCCACGCCAGCTTAAGCCAGGAATGGTGGTTTGCGACAATGGCACCAACCTCCTCTCCGCCCTCCGACAGGGACAACTGACCCATGTGCCCTGTGTGGCTCACGTCCTTAACCTGGTGGTGCAGCGGTTCTTGGGCAGGTACCCGGGCTTACAGGATGTCCTGAGGCAGGCCAGGAAAGTCTGTGTGCATTTCCGCAGATCTTATAATGCCAGTGCTCGCCTGGCTGAGCTGCAAAAGGAGTTGAACCTGCCCAAGAACCGCCTTATATGTGACATGCCCACCAGGTGGAACTCAACGTTGGCCATGCTGCAGCGGCTGCACACGCAGCAGAGGGCCATCAATGAGTACCTGTGCGACTACGGCACCAGGACAGGGTCAGGGGAGCTTGGTTTTTTTTCTCCACGCCAGTGGGGCATGATCAGGGATGCATGCACTGTCCTGGCACCATTTGAGGAGGCCACGAGGATGGTGAGCAGTGACAGTGCATGCATCAGTGACACTGTACCTCTTGTCCACCTGTTGGAGCACACGCTGCGTGGAATAATGGACAGGGCACTTGAGGCAGAACAGAGGCAGGAAGAGGAGGACTTCCTTGCCTCTCAAGGCCCCCTTTACCCAGACAGTGTTCCTTCTGTCCCACCCATCGCACAGGAAGAGGAGGAGGAGGAGGAGGAGGAGGATTGTGTCAGCATGGAGGTGGAGGCTGGCACTCAGCATCATCAGCAGCAGTCTTTTAGGGATGATTTACAGTCCCAAGAAACCAGTGGACTTGTACGTGGCTGGGAGGAGGTGGCTGCGGATCATGTCGTCCTTAGTGACCCAGAGGACTCCGGAGCGAATGCCTCAGCAAACCTACGCTGCATGGCCTCCCTGATCCTGCAAAGTCTGCGGAAGGATCCTCGTATTCTTCGGATCAAGGAGAGGGACCATTACTGGCTGGCCACTCTCCTTGATCCACGGTACAAGGGTAAGGTTGCGGACCTTATGTTACCGTCGCAGAGGGAGCAGAGGATGAGACAACTCCGGGAGGCCTTGCAGAAAGGTCTGTGCAACGCGTTCCCAGAGACTGGGAGGTTACAAACTCCTGGTCCTGGACAACGAGTTGCTGAGGCTTCGGCCAGTCAAAGAAGGAGCGGTGGGGAAGGTGGCCGTCTGACCGATGCGTTCAGACAATTCTTTAGTCCGCAGCCCCAAAGTATGATCGGTTCCAGCAACCATCGCCAGCGTCTGATAAACATGGTGCAGGAATATCTAGGGGCAAGGTCAGACTTGGACACCTTCCCCACCGAAAATCCTCTGGCTTACTGGGTCTTGAGGATGGATCACTGGCCAGAGCTTGCACAGTATGCAATTGAGCTACTGGCCTGTCCTGCATCCAGCGTTCTTTCGGAACGCACATTCAGTGCTGCTGGAGGATTTGTCACGGATCACAGGGTGCGCCTGTCCACCGACTCGGTTGATCGACTGACTTTCATCAAGATGAACCAGTCTTGGATCACCACCAGCTACCACACACCTGATGCTGATATAACAGACTAATTGATTTTAACATGTCACATCCCTTCAAGACTGATGCTGATGCTGAGTGCCTGTGCTGTTATGTTGACTGGCTATCCTCCTCCTCCGAGTCCTCAATGATACGATTGATGATGATAGCTTGGAAGATCATTTTTGTTTATGGGTGCCGCCCCCAGTGGCTAAGGCCCAATTTTTCAGCCCCTGTTTTACAGGGGCGTGTAATTACAATTTTTTTAGCAATAATTTGCCATAGGGCTCATTGCTGTGCTCCAAGTACAGTATCTGTGAGGGGTTGGAGTGTTGTGGCACCAGTGCCTAAGGCCCAATTTTTCAGCCCCTGTTTAACAGGGGCGTGTCATTACAATTTTTGAAGCAATACTTTGCAACAGGGCTCATTGCTGTGCTCCAAGTACAGTATCTGTGAGGGGTTGTAGTGTTGTGCCACCAGTGCCTAAGGCCCAATTTTTCAGCCCCTGTTCAACAGGGGCATGCAATTACAATTCTTGATCTAATAATTCACAGCAGGGTCCATTGCTGCACCCACCAAGAGTAACTCTGAGGGCTTACAGTGTTGTGGCAACGCCACCACCACCACCACCACGAAAGGCCCAATTTTTCAGCCCCTGTTCAAAAGGGGCATGTAATTACAATTCTTGATCTAATAATTCACAGCAGGGCCCATTGCTGCACCCACCAAGAGTAACTGTCAGGGCTTACAGTGTTGTGGCACCAGCACCACCATCAAAGCCCCAATTTTTACTACCACTGTTCAACAATTATATGTAATTAAAATTCCTGATATAATAGTTGACAGCAGGGCGTTCCAGCACCAACCAAGAGTAACTGAGTGCTTACAGTGTTGTGCCAACACCAACAACTAAGGGGCCTATTTCTGCAGAGTATATACGGCAGGTCCCTACTTTCAAACATCCAACTTACAAACGACTCCTACTTGCAAACGAAAGAAGACAACAGGAAGTGAGAGGAAATCTACCACTAGGAAGGAAAATTCTCTCCTGTAAGAATAAATATGGGAGAAAGGGGTCTCATCTGTACTGATGCTTTATCAGCAATCCTTGTTTCAAGAAAAACACCACATTTCAAAAACAGTTGTCATTGGGACGGAAAGTGAGGTGAAATGTTCTGAACAGGGGCACAGACAGCAAAACAAATGTTACAGGGGTGATAACCCTTACCTATGTTTTCCAAAAAGTTTAAAAATAGATTTTTGGGCTGGAGCTACACTTCAACAATGTACCTGTTCAAAATTACAAACAGATTCTACATAAGAACAAACCTACAGTCCCTGTCTTGTATGCACCGCCTGTATACGGCTGTTCAGAGTATATAGGGCCTTTTTTATTTTATGTGCGGGGTTCCCCTTAATATCCATACAAGACCCAAAGGGGCTGGTAATGGGCTGGGGTAGGGGGGGGGTCATGGGGTAGCTATGCCATTTTTCTTAAAGAATTTCATCCATATTACCGGGACCAGACATTACATTAAAGCCGCAAGCAGTTTTAAATGGCTTTTTTTTCCTTTAGAAGTGTCATTTTGTGCAGGGACAGTTCTAAACACGGGAAACACGTGGCACTTCACAGGCATACTTTAGACACCCCCCAGGTACGATATTTAAAGGAATATTTGACTTTTTTTTTTTCACTTTATGCATCATTAAAATGACTGCTCCCGAAAAACGACCGTTTTTAAAACTTCTTTTTGCATTGATACATGTCCCCTGGTGCACAACCCGGGTTCCCAAACCCTATTTATGACAATAACATGCATAATAGTTGTTATAATTAGCACTTTAGAATTCGAACGTTCGCATCCATTGTATTTAATAGGGTTCTAATGTTCGTTCGAACTTTCGGTCCGTTCGCGGGTTCTGGTGCGAACCGAACCCGGGGGTGTTCGGCTCATCACTATACAGGAGAATATTGCAGAATTTTCTGGTCATTTCCTGTATCTTTTTCAACTGATATGAATCTATTTAGGGGAATGGCAAACCTAAAAAAAAAAGAAGAAAATTATCATTCTAACCATCACAAGTACGGAATGTATGTATGGAAAGGTCTTTGCCTCCGCTCAATGAGTCATTTCTTTTTAACTCTTCTAGGTGGTTATTTCTAATCTGCAATTTAAAGGCCAACTCCTTTATATGTTATGATGTACGTTGCCCAGTCCTGTTTGCTGCTTGAGTTTAGGAGCTTTTGCTGTTTTTTTTTGCGAAAACTGTTTTAAAAAAATAAATAAAAATGATCTTTAAATGGACTAATACATTTTTGTCTTGGTACTTTGGCGGGAGTTCTTCCGAGGCATGGACTTGATTTGGTGAAGGATCTATATGCTTGTTTGCTATTGTAGATAAATGTTGCTGTTCAGCTCAATTCATGAAAGTAGAACAGCTATCATAAGAACAGGCAAGAGATAAAACATGGAATTCTAGCTTAATGAACTGAGCCTGAAAAGTTATGCCACTTAAAGGGTAATTCCACTTTCATAATAATAATAATAGGGAATATAAAATTGCCACACAACTTATTTTGTAATTTAATGCTATTAAACATAACCTTTTTATTTCAACCTAAAACCACTGTAGTTTCGAAACTTTTAAAAATGTACAGTACAGTACGCCCCCAGAAAAATCATTTCCTGATTCTGTGTGCAGCAATACCCCCTAGAGGGCCGCTGGTTAGTTTTGGGTTTTGCACGTTACCTCTTCAGCTGCGTTGTCCGGGTAGGAAAGTCTGTAGTAATGCAATGTCCACACAGATGTAAAACCTCAAACAGTTAGGCTTTATTTTTCTTATGCATTGAACATTGAGAAGTAGAAGGTATAGAAGAGTAGGGGAAGGTTCAGGCACTCGCCACAAAATTTGACAAAGGTATAAGTTCAAAGTCACTCACCACTCTCAATGTTAGAGTGGGTATTGGTCGCCCGGATAGTCCCCTCTCACATGGTCTAGCAGCCAGGGTGACACACGAACCAGCAACAGGGCAGTCTCTGCCACAGACTGCCCAAGAGGAAGTAGGTCTCTGCCACAGACTGCCCAAGAGGAAGTAGGTCTCTGCCACAGACCTTTTGAAGTTGAGCAATGGATAGTCCAGGAATCCTCTGCCACAGGATTTCAAAGTCCCAAACTTCCAGCCTTACATTTAAAGGGCCTTTAAGCCAATCCGGTGAACTGCAGGGCTTGTAATATAGTGGATCCCTCCTTGACAAAGTCACCAGGCCTCACCCGAGACAGCAGCACTTTGCCGGTCCCCTCCAGGGCAGGTCCTCCCCTGATCTCCTTCACCAAGATAGCTTCCTCCCCATTTGGACGAACAGCTTGGGATCCCTTCTCCGAATGTAGGCCCCAGCCAGACTAGCTGGGCCTACTAAGCAGCGATGCAGCCTCGGGGGCCAACGTGGCCCCGAGACCAGGACCACACCCACATGCCTCACGCCCGGAGGGCTGCGGGGCGAAAACGGCCCCAATCAATGGTGTCTGCCCCTTAAGTATCCCCTCCCAGCAGGCACAGCGGGTCGACCACTCCCACTGTACCGTTGCCGAGAAGGGCCACTTAATGCACCATGATCTGCCCGTGTTCCAACAGGTGCCTGAGGTGGTAACGCCACCTACAGGCAATAAGGGAAAATGCTATCGGGCAAACCACAGCTAGAGCAGAGGTAAAATTAAATGCAATTCAACCGTCTGAACCCAACTACTGGCTTAGACATCCCTCTATATTTAAATAGCGTCCCAACCTTTTGGGGTGGGCGCTACATGTGATTGCCTTACTGATTTTGTCAGAAGACGGCACTCAGATACAAGTAAAAGTTTAAGCATCCCCTGGAATAAGAATTTTATTTTTGGTGAGAAGGTTAATCACTTCTAATGGGATACCGACACTCCAACTTTTCGCATTAGAGCCCTGGAAGTGCACCAGGTGGTTATAATGAACCAGACCCCCCCCCTATTAACCACTTAAGGACTGCTCACAGCCTTTTTACTGTGGCCGGGTGTCCCCACTATGCTGGATTGCGTAGCATTCCTGGGTATAGGGCGAGCGCGCACTGTGCTGGCATTTAGTACAGCACAAGTTGCTCAGCAGGTCCTGGCCAATGATTTATGGCTGGGACCTGCTGAACGGCTTACACAAGACTGAATTGAAAGCAGTGATGTGGCTGTGATTTCAACATCTACATTGATTAATAAAAGCAGCACATATTACCAGGGCCGCCATCAGGAATTTTGGGGCCCCTTACACAGCTTCAGGCATGGGCCCCCTCTGGAGCAGAGGAGAACCAGGGGGGTGCTGCCGCTGCAAATTAAGAAGCGGGGGGGGGGGGCAGCCATGAATTGAGATGCGGGGGTTGCCATCCTGGGCCCCTTACAAAAAAATATAAAAAAATAATAATAATTTATAAAAAAAATATACAAAAAAAAAATATTTTTATTTTAAAAAAAGGGGGTTACCATCCGGGGCCCTGGGGACCTCTGGGCCCCTTACAAAAAAGAAATAAAAAGAAATAAAAAATAAATCATTTTTTTATTTTTTTATAAAAAATACATAAAAAAGGGGGTTACCATCCGGGGCCCCGGGGACCTCCGGGCCTCTGGGGACCTCTGGGCCCCTTAAAAAAAAAAAATGATAAAAAAAAAAAATATTTTTATAAAAAAAAAAGGGGGGGTTGCCATCCGGGCCCCTTACAGGTGTAATGCCTGTACCCCCCTGATGGCGGCCCTGCATATTACACACATTGCTAGGCGCACAGTTCTCTTGATTGCCTCTAGATGTTAACCCTTTCCCAGCCAGTGTCATTAGTACAGTGACGGTGTATAGTATTAGCACTGATCACTGTATTATTGTCTCTAGCAATGTCAGTGTTAGTTAAGCCCCGTACACACGATCGGTTTGACTGATGAAAACCGTCCGATGGATGGTTTTCATCAGACCAACCGATGGTGTATGGTACCCATCGGTCTTTTTTCCATCGGTTGTAAAAAATAGAACTTGTTTTAAAATTTTCCGATGGATAAAAAACCGATGGGAATTTCCGATCGTCTATGGGCAAGTCCATCGGATCAAAAACCCACGCATGCTCAGAATCAAGTCGACGCATGCTCAGAAGCATTAAACTTCATTTTTCTCGGATCATCGGAGTGTTTTACGTCACCGCGTTTGGAACGGTCGGTTTTTTGACTGATGGTGTGTGGGCAAGGCTGATGGAAAACAGTTTCATCGGATATCCGATGGACAAATCCATCGGACGAAAATCCATAGGTTATCCGATCATGTGTACGGGGCTTTAGTGTCAGATTGTTTGCCGCAATATCGCAGTCTCACTATAAGTTGCTGATCTCCGCCATTACAGCAAAAAAAAAAAAATTCCTTTATATATCCCATAGTTTGTAGACGCTGTAACTTTCACACAAACCAATTATTATACACATCTTGGGATTTTTTTTTTTTTTTTTTACCAAAGACATGCAGCAGAATAAATTTTGCCCTAAATTTAACAAGAAATTTGATTTTATTGGATGTTTTATTGCAGAAATTAAAAAAAATATTGTGTTTTATTAATTTTTTTGCTTTTTTTTTTTTTTTTATTGTTTTATATATATATATATATATAAAACAATAAAAAAAACTAGTGGTGATCAAATACCACAGAAAAAAAAAAAGAAAGCTCTATTTATGTGAAAAGAATGATATACCGTATAGACTCGAGTATAATGCCGCGTACACACGATCATTATTCACGGCGGTTAAAAAACCGCTGTGAATAATGTCATTAAAAACGAGGAAACAGCTTGTTCCCCACACACGGTCGTTTTTCACGTCGTTTTTTCTCTTGTCGAGAAAAACGACCGTCTGTGGGCTCCGCGGCAGTGTTTCCCTATGGGAAACACTGCCGCGGAAAACATGTCGAAAAAAACGACGAGAAAAATTAGAACATGTTCTAATTTTTCTCGTCGTTTTTAATGCCGTTTTTCTTGTCGAAAAAAATGACAGAAAGCCCACAGACTATCGTTTTTCTCGTCGAATGGGAAAAATTTCGTTTTTCTCAACGAGAAAAACGGCCTTGTGTACGCGGCATAAGCCGAGTTTTTCAGCACATTTTTTTGTGCTGAAAATGCCCCCCTCGGCTTATACTTGAGTCACCTTTTTGCGCCTGATCTCACGGACCCCAAACCTGGCACACATGTAGCCTCACTCTTCCTCTACAAGTGTGCAAAGTTTGTTGTCTGGAGGACCTGCGGCCGGGGAGCATCGATTTTTCAAAGCCGGGCACCCCTTCCATAGACTCCCATGTTAAACGCCAGTCTAGTCAAGGACACAGTGAGGCATGCACATGGACGCGAGTCAATACGTTTTCCCATTTTTTGGTGGTAAAATTAGGTGCCTCAGCTTATATTCGGGTCGGTTTATACTCGAGTATATACGGTAAATGTAATTTGGGTGCAGTGTTGCATGACCGTGTAATTACCAGTTAAAGTAGCGCAGTGCTGAATAGCAAAAAAAATGCCCTGGTCATAAAGGGGGTAAAACTTTCCGGAGCTGAAGTGATTAAAGAATCAGTCTGGAAAGGACATAGTGGAACAAGCAACTTTTTAATCACAGCAGAAAAAGAAAGGAATCTGCTACAAAGTGTGCGAAAATCCCTTGCATTGTACATAGAGTGTTTTTTTTTTTTTTTGTTGTTTTTTTTTTAACAACAAATGTAGAGTTATACTTTGAAGAGATACCTTGCTGGTAACAAGTAACACTATTATTAGGAAAATGTTATTGCTGATAGAATTGTTGCTGGAAATAGCAATGATACAGTGCCTTGAAAAAGTATTCATACCCCCTGAAATTTTCCACATTTTGTCATGTTACAACCAAAAACGTAAATTTATTTTATTGGGATTTTATGTGATAGACCAACACAAAGTGGCACCTAATTGTGAAGTGGAAGGAAAATGATAAAAAGTTATCCAAATCTTTTACAAATAAATATGTGAAAAGTGTGGGGGGGGGGGCATTTGTATGGCGCCCCCCGGAGTCAATACTTTGCAAAACCTCCTTTCACTGCAATTACAGCTGCAAGTCTTTTTGGGGATGTCTCTCCTGGCTTTGCACATCTAGAGAGGAACATTTTTGCCCATTCTTCTTTGCAAAATATCTCAAGCTCTGTCAGATTGGATGGAGAGCGTCTGTGAACAGCAATTTTAAAGTCTTGCCACAGATTCTCAATGTGATTTAGGTCTGGACTGTGACTGGGCCATTCTAACACATGAATATGCTTTGATCTAAACCATTCCATTGTAGCTCTGGCTGTATGTTTAGGGTCGTTGTCCTGCTGGAAGGTGAACCTCCGCCCCAGTCTCAGGTCTTTTGCAGACTCTAAAGCCTCGTACACACGACCGAGTTTCTCAGCAAAAAACGTCAAGAAAACTGTTGGGAGAGCTTTCTTGCTGAGAAAAACGTTCGTGTGTATGGTTTTTCGTCGAGAAAACTGCCAGGAATCTCGACGAGAAAAATAGAGAACCTGCTCTCTATTTTCTCGTCAGGTTTCACGTTTTTCTCGTCGAGATTCTCGTCGGCCTGTTTCCCGACGAGAAAACCGGTCGTGTGTAGGCTTTTCCGAGTCTTAAAAAATTGCGCATGCCCAGAATCAAGTATAAGACGGGAGCGCTCCTTCTGGTAAAACTAGCGTTAGTAATGGAGATAGCACAATCTTCACGCTGTAACGAACTGAAAGCACGGAGACTGAAAAGTGCGAATCGTCTCTCCCCAAACTTTTACTAACACGCGGTAACACGAGATCAGCAAAAGCAGCCCAAGGGGTGGCGCCATTGAAATCGAACTTCCCCTTTATACTGCCGTCGTACGTGCTGTACGTGACCGCGCTTTCCAATGACGAGATTTGGAATTGACAGTGTGTATGCAAGGAAAGCTTGACAAGAAGCAAGAAAAACGACGTTTTTTTTTACGACGAGATTCTCGGTCGTGTGTACAGGGCTTAACAGGTTTTCTTCTAAGATTGTCCTGTATTTGGCTCCATCCATCTTCCCATCAACTCTGACCAGCTTCCCTGTCCCTGCTGAAGAAAAGCATCCCCACAACATGATGCTGCCACCACCATGTTTCACAGTTGGGATGGTGTGTTCAGGGTGATGTGCAGTGTTAGTTTTCCTCCACACGTAGCGTTTTGCTTTTAGGTCAAAAAGTTCAATTTTGGTCTCATCTGACCAGGGCACCTTCTTCCACATGTTTGCTGTGTCCCCCACATGTTTGCTGTGTCCCCCACATGGCTTCTCACAAACTGCAAACAGGACTTCTTATGACTTTCTTTCTCCAATCTCTTTCTTCTTGTCACTCTTCCATAAAGGGCAGATTTGTGGAGAAGCACGACTAATAGTTGTCCTGTGGACAGATTCTCCCACCTGAGCTGTGGATCTCTGCAGCTCCTCCAGAGTTACCATGGGCCTCTTGGCTGCTTCTCTGATGAATGCTCTCCTTGCCCGGCCCGGTCAGTTTAGGTGGACAGCCTGGTCTTGGTAGGTTTGCAGTTGTGCCATACTCTTTCCATTTTCCGATGATGGATTGAACAGAGCTCCGTGAGATGTTCAAAGCTTGGGATATTTTTTTTATATGTAAATGTATTTTTACCTCTATCTAAACTCAATAGTGAAAAAATAAGTGGCGCTAAATTGCACTCATGTGTATTGAACTACAACAGAGTGAAATAATAAACCTAAAAATAATATAAAGACAACTTCATAAGCAGCACAGTTTAAAATATCGCTATAAAGATGATGACAATGTGATGATTAAAATTATCAGTGTAACAATATCACCCGTGACAAGTGAAATAAACTCCATTCAATAAAAAAAAAAAAGTCCATAAGCATAATAAAGTTCATCCAAAAAAGAGTTGATTCAGTGCAAACTTTTCTGATCTTCCACCACACCACTAATGCCGCGTACACACGATCGGAATTTCCGACAACAAAACTGTGTTTTTTTCCCTGACGGATTTTTGCTTAAACTTGTCTTGGATACACACGGTCGCACAAATGTTGCACGGAAATTCCGATGGTCAAGAACGCGGAAACGTACAACACTACGACGAGTCGAGATCAATGAAGTACAATGATTCCGAGCATGCGTCGAATTGGTTCCTGACCATGCACAGCACTTTTGTGCGTCGGAAATTGGATACGCACGATCGGAATTTCCGACAAGAACTTTTGTTGTCGGAAAAATAGAGAACCTGCTCTCAAACATTTGTTGTCGGAAATTCCGACAGCAAATGTCCGATGGAGCCTACACACGGTCGGAATATTCGACCAAAAGCTCACATCGAACATTTGTTGTCGGAAATTCCGATCGTGTGTACGCGGCATAAGTGCCAGTGATTCCGCTCCCTTTGGATAACACACTCACCAATAGGGATGAGCTTCGAGTTCGAGTCGAACTCATGTTCGACTCGAACATTGCCTGTTCGCCCGTTCGCCGAACAGCGAACAATTTGGGGTGTTCGCGGCAAATTCAAAAAGTATATGGGAGAAATCTAAAGTGCTAATTATAAAGGCTTATATGCAAGTTATTGTCCTAAAAAGTGTTTGGGGACCCGGGTCCTGCCCCAGGAGACATGTATCAATGCAAGAAAAAGGTTTAAAAACTGCCGTTTTTTCGGGAGAAGTGATTTTAATAATGCTTAAAATGAAAAAATAAAAGTGAAATTTTCCTTTAAATTTCTTCCCTGGGGGGTGTGTATGATATGCATGTAAAGTGGCGCATGTTTCCCGTGCTTAGAACTGTCCCTGCACAAAGTGTAATTTCTGAAGGAAAAAAAGTCATTTAAAACTCACTCGCGGCTATTAATGAATTGTCGGCTTTTATCAATACATAGAAAAGTCATTGATAAAAAAAAATGTAAAAAAAAGCGTGGGGGTTCCCCCAAATCCAATTACCAGGCCCTTCAGGTCTGGTATAGATATTAAGGGTAAGCCCGCCGCAAATTTAAAAAAAAATGCGTGCGGTTCCCTGCAAATATCCATACCAGGCCCTTCAGATCTGGCATGGATTTTAAGGGGAACTCCACCCCAAATTCAAAAAAAAATGGCGCGGAGTCCCCCCAAAAATCTATACCAGACCCTTTATCCGAGCACGCAACCTGGCAGGCCGCAGGAAAAGAGGGGGGGGACGAGAGAGCGCCCCCCCCTCCTGAACCGTACCAGGCCACATGCCCTCAACATGGGGAGGATGTCCCCATGTTGATGGGGACAAGAGCCTCATCCCCACAACCCTTGCCCGGTGGTTGTGGGGGTCTGCGGGCGGGGGGGGCTTATCGGAATCTGGAAGACCCCTTTAACCCCCCAGATCCCGGCCCCCCCAATGTGAAATGGTAATGGGGTACATTGTACTCCTACCATTTCACAAAGAAAGTGTAAAAAAATGTAACAAAAAAACACACAAACACCTTGGAAAAGTCCTTTATTAAAAAAAAACAAAAAAAAACATTCCAGCGATGAAATCCAGTGTCCCGCGGCGATCCGATGTCCACCGCTCAGGCCAATGACGTAGGCGGGGTCTGACATACGAGTAGGCGGACCTGATGGGGAACTTCCTTCACTGTGTAATACATGAATAGACCCGCCCCTTCTCACGTTCCGCATCTGGTCCGCTTAGCCTTACACCTATTTTTCCTTAAAAAATGACACTTTGCGCAGGGACAGTTCTAAGCACAGGAAACAAGCGCGACTTTACATGCATATCATACACACCCCCCAGGTACGAAATTTAAAGGAATATTTCACTTTTATTGTTTCATTTTAAGCATTATTAAAATGACTGCTACCGTGAAAACGTCAATTTTTAAAACTTTTTTTTGCATTGATACATGTCCCCTGGGGCAGGACCCAGGCCCCCAAACCCTTTTTAAGACAATAACTTGTATATTAGCCTTTATAATTAGCGCTTTAGATTTTGAACGTTCGAGTCCATTGTATTTAATAGGGTTCTAAAGTTCACGCAAACATTCTGTCTGTTCGCAGGTTCTGGTGCGAACCGAACAGGGGGGTGTTTTGGCTCATCCCTAGTCACCAGATATTTATGCCTTACACTCTCGTGTTTGGCGTAATCGCTTTAAACCACACAAACAGGGTTAGCTGATCTCCGTTACCCAGCCACAAGCATGTATATAGGATCTCTCCACACCCACCCTCCCCCATCCTCAGTCTTCACAGTCCCCCCATCTTCAGTCTTCATATTTTTCCCCCTATCCTCAGCTTTAAAAATTCCCCCAAATCCCCAATCTTCACAGTCCCCCATCCTCAGACTGAGAATCAAGTCACATAGATCCTCTGTGGACAGGAGGCAGAGAGCGGGCAGTGACAGGTACAGTTGCAGCGCCGGCTTGTCTTCTCCATGTGTGCAGTGTGGGTCAGAGCACAGTGGGCCCCATTTTTCTCAGGACACTTTGCACCCATGGATGATACTCCACAGGTGGGAGGAATAGTTACTCATCATTGGTACCGGTGGAGGAATAGTGCCCCATCATTGGTTTGAGTGGTAGAAACAGTACCCCACCCCATCATTGATGTCAGTGGGATGAATAGTGTCCTATCATTCAGTATTAATGTGAAGGAATGTGAAGCTTTCTGTAATTAAGGGAGCAGTGATTGTTTATTCTGGCCTATTCTGGGTTTTTCAGGCTGGGAGTTTGATTGCTTCCCCGTCTCTGGAAGAAGCAAATAACCATCTTGAATATTTGGCCTAGCCAATGCATGGGAATGTGTTCCCAGAGGGTGCCTGGGAAGGTGATAAATAGCCAGGCACCCTGGAAAGATGGTTCTTTCCTTAGCATGGAGGGTTCCAAGCCTCAGGGGGCTGTTGCCCCTAAGCAGCATATGGACTGTGTCACTGTTCTGTGTGGCCTTAGCGGTAGCAGAGCTGGGGACCTGGAGACAAAATGCAAGTGGCTGCAGGAAGGTGGGAGGAAGCTGGAAGGTGGCATCTGTCCTGGGGACTTGTGAGTAATGACCCTTAATTGATTCCGGATGACTGTGTGCTTTTGGGATATAAGTGCCAGCGGTAGCTTGGACTGATACAGCTCTCATGGGGTTTCAGATTACTGGCCATGTCCCTGTCCTCAGCTGGGTCCTGGAGTGATAGCCCAGAGCAGAGTGTTTTCCTGTTACTGTGCAGTGTTCTGCAGATTGCACTGGTTACTTATAGCTGTGCAGTGGTGAAACGTAACCAGGTGCCAAAGAAACATGCCTCAAGGTCTACAACTGTGAGGCCTTTGACTGTCCAATATTCACAATAACCAAAGGAGAAGAGTGTCCTTCAATTGCTGTTGCTGACTGTTTAGGTTACGTGTCAAACACAAGGCCCGTGGGCTTAATCCGGCCCTTTAAGCCATTTCATCTGGCCCTTGCACCCAGGGCTTTTTTTCAGCCGGAAAGTGGTGGAACTCCGTTTCGCCACCTCCAGCTCTCGCTCTCCATTCCTCACTCACCACTGTCACTTATAAACAGAGAATCCTTCTGCGTTTACAAGGACAGCTTTCCTCTCAGCAGCTTGCGGTTCTCACAGATCCCTGCCCACTCTTCACGCACTTTTGGCGGGGCACAGTGGCGACAGATGCCGACCAATGATCTCCCTTAAAGTGAGAGAGAGATGGAGCTGCCTAAACTGCCAGGAGGTACTAGAGGCAGACCTAGTAGGTGAGATGAGAGGAAGCTTTTGTTGGGGAGAGATGAAGGATGTGAAAGGAGATAGATGCATAGGTCAGGGATAGGGGAGAGTTGTGCAGAGTTCAAAACTGAGGAGGAGGGTTGGAAGTCAGATGTGGACAGCCTGTGAAAGAGAACTGAGCCCTGCACTCTGAGCATAGCAAACCCCTGAACTCTGCACTCTATATGTAGCGCACCCCTGACCACTGCACTCTGTACGCCACATACTCCTGAACTCTGCACTCTGTACGCCACGTACTCCTTAACTCTGCACGCACGCCTACTCCTGAGCTTTGCATTCTGTTCACCGTGTACCCCTAAATTCTGTACACTACGCATCCCTTAACTATGCACTCTATATGTAGCGCACCCCTGAACTCTGCACTCTGTATGCCTCATACTCCTGAACTATCCACTCTGTACGCCACGTACCCCTTAAATCTGTACACTGTGCACCCCTTGACTCTGCACATGGCATACTCCTGAACTCTGCAATTTGTATGTAGTGCACTCCTCAAACCCGTACTCTGTACATAACGCACCTCTGAACTCTGCAGTCTGTATGCCACCACACACTCCTGAGTACTAGGGATGAGCTTTATGTTCGAGTCAAACATTGGCTGTTCGACCATTCGGCGAACAGCGAACAATTTGGAGTGTTCGTGGCAAATTTGAAAAGCCGCGAAACACCCTTTAAAAGTCTATGGGAGCAGGGCTGGACTGAGACAAAAAAACTTTGGCCCTGGACTTCATCCAGACCGACCCACTTAAATTTTGCAAACAAGCACAAAAACAGTATATAAACTAAACGCAATTGTGCAAAAAAACATAAGGAATCCTCACTCACCTATTTTATTATTTCACTTATTCTCCTCTGTATTTTTCTCATCCTTCCCACATCACTGCGTGAAGTGGAGGGCGAGCCGCGCAGCCATTACTTTGACAAGCGGTCACTGAAACCGGCCCACTGAGCCATTGGCCCACCGGGAAACTCCCTGTAGTCCCAATGGCCAGTACATGCCTGTATGGGAGAAATCAAAAGTGTTCATTTTAAAGGTTAATATGCAAGTTATTGTCCTATAAAGTGTTTGGGGACCCGGGTCCTGCCCCAGGGGACATGTATCAATGCAAAAAAAAGTTTTAAGTACGTCAGTTTTTTCGGGAGCAGTGATTTTAATAATGCTTAAAGTGAAACAATAAAAGTGAAATATTCCTTTAAATTTCATAGCTGGGGGGTGTCTAAAGTATGCCTGTAAAGTAGCACGTTTCCCATGCTTAGAACTGTCCCTGTACAAAATGTAATTTCTAAAGGAAAAAAAAGTAATTTAAAACTACTCGCGGCTATTCATGAATTGTCAGTCCCGGCAATACAGAGAAAAGTCATTGAAAAAAATGACAGCCCCCCCCCCCCCAGTCCATTACCAGGCCCTTTGAGTCTGGTATGAATATTAAGGGGAACACCTGCCATTTTTTTCCATGACTTTTATCTGTATTGCCGGGACCCGACAATTCATTAATAGGAGTAGTTTTAAATTATTTTTTTTTCCTTCAAAAATGACATTTTGTGCAGGGAACCAAAAAAAAAAAAAAAATGTGTGGGGGTCCCCCCAAATTCCATATCAGGCCCTTCAGGTCTGGTATGGATATTAAGGGGAACCCCGTGTAATTTTAAAAAAATGGCGTGGGGTTCCCCACAAAAAATCCATACCAGACCCTTCAGGTCTGGTATGGATTTAAAGGGGAACTCCGTGCCAAAAAAATAAATAAAAAAATGGTGTGGGGTTCCCCCACAAATCCATACCAGACCCTTATCTGAGCACGCAACCTGGCAGGCCGCAGAAAAAGAGGGGGGACGAGAGAACGCCCCCTCCCTCCTGAACTGTACCAGGCCACATGCCCTCAACATGGGGAGGATGCTTTGGAGGTCTGTGACCCCTCAAAGCACCTTGTCCCCATGTTGAAGGGGACAAGGGCCTCATCCCCACAACAACACACCCCCGGGGAGGAAGAGAAAAGAGAAGAACCCCCCATGTAAAGAAGCCACGGGAGGACCACGCTGCATGAAAAAAATGTAATTTTATTAGGTATAAAAAACAAAAATTACATAAAAACCAGGCACTCAAACCCATCACCAACACCCAAATATATTAAAATTAATAAGACAACGTTGTCTATTATAAAACTACGACTAGGTCACAAAGTGCATGCATGCAGTACTATGGCAGGATCATCAACTGAAGAAAAATTAATCCAGTTGACTAAACTGCAAATAGATGGCCCACAATCCTGGTAAATTGGCCAAATTGTACAATCATTAATTAATCATGATGGGCCCCTACAGGGGAATGCAAAGCTCAGGAGTAGGCGTGCGTGCAGAGTTAAGGAGTACGTGGCGTACAGAGTGCAGAGTTCAGGAGTATGTGGCGTACAGAGTGCAGTGGTCAGGGGTGCGCTACATATAGAGTGCAGAGTTCAGGGGTTTGCTATGCTCAGAGTGCAGGGCTCAGTTCTCTTTCACAGGCTGTCCACATCTGACTTCCAACCCTCCTCCTCAGTTTTGAACTCTGCACAACTCTCCCCTATCCCTGACCTATGCATCTATCTCCTTTCACATCCTTCATCTCTCCCCAACAAAAGCTTCCTCTCATCTCACCTACTAGGTCTGCCTCTAGTACCTCCTGGCAGTTTAGGCAGCTCCATCTCTCTCTCACTTTAAGGGAGATCATTGGTCGGCATCTGTCGCCACTGTGCCCCGCCAAAAGTGCGTGAAGAGTGGGCAGGGATCTGTGAGAACCGCAAGCTGCTGAGAGGAAAGCTGTCCTTGTAAACGCAGAAGGATTCTCTGTTTATAAGTGACAGTGGTGAGTGAGGAATGGAGAGCGAGAGCTGGAGGTGGCGAAACGGAGTTCCACCACTTTCCGGCTGAAAAATTGGCTGTGCGCCTGAGCTCATGGTATGAGTAGGTTGCTGGCTAAATTGGTCAGAGAATGCAGACAGAAGGGAATCCTGTAGTCTGTCAGATTCCTGTGGACCAAAGTTCAGTATATCGATCACTGATTAGGTCAGATATTAATGAAGCAGCAGTTGTAGCTGCATAGAAATATAGCAAAAGCAGTTCCAAGTTGCAAGCAGCTAAACTGTAATCTGTCAGATTCATGTGTAGCGCACAGACCCCTTTCTTTACCTGCATTAACTTTGGCTCCTCGCAGGAATAGAGAGGCACACAGCCCGTATCCTCCTGTGCGAGGAGGTTGAGCGGTGTGTTGGGTCTTCCACGGTCAGAACAGGGCCGGACTGGGAATAAAAACCAGCCCTGGAAATAATTTCATACCAGCCCCATAGCATTATTATACCAGCCCAACCGCATAACGTCATTATTTTCTTGTACATAAAAAGGGAAAACCGTGCATTTTAAAGCACATTTGAAGAGTGTATTATATATATAGATAAGAGAGACATGGAATTTACAAACAGCACAATTTTTATCATTTACTGGCACAGACACATTTGCAAAAAAAAGTGCCTAAAATGGCAGTTTTCAGTGCAAATATCAATATTGAAGTTATAAACATGTAGCTAAAGCTATTAGCAATGTGTTTAAGTTAAACAAAAGTCAAAAAAACATATGTAGCAGGTACTTTCCCGGGTGTAAATTTGAACTTGACAGAGACATTGGTGATGTGTAATTCCCTGCAGCCCAGTGGGTGGCGCTGTCGCCCTGGGCTGGGGTTGAATCATTGCTATGTGTTGTGCCTCCTTTTTTTTCACCCTCTGCAGCGGTATGGTGAGGCGGGGAACCCGCCGTGCTTGCTGGGAGAGGTTATAAAGGGACCGGCCATCTTTGTCACGGGGTCAAAGTCCCAAGCACCTTCAGCTTGCGGACGGTGGTTCGTGTCGGTCTTCTGGGTGGCCTAGGCCTAGAGGACAACCGGAGGTCGTGTTCCATCCCAGGCACCTTTAGCCTGGGGTGAGGTACTCGGATGGAGGTCCGGAGCTCAGTGCCCAACACTGAGTTCCGCGAGGGAAGGAGATCCTAGGGTACCCAGGGATTGGGTACCCGAATCCGGAAGGCGCAATGGACCGGGGGGAGCTCCTCACCTGAAGACCTGGTGCAGCAAATTGCCGGTGACAGGTGAGCCTCTCGTCGGAGACCGCCTGGAAGGAAATTCCCCCCTCGCTCTGAGACCGCAACCCACTTTCAGGAAGGAAAGTGGAGAACCAAATTGTGTCTGGGCCTATTCGCATCCACACCTCCTTTCCTGTTCTGTTAACCAAGGGAGTTCAACTGATTGTGTTCATTCGCAGAAGAATAAAGGAGTGTTGAACTTTTATGGTGTGGGGCTCATTTCCTAACAGACATTGTTCAAGGTGACTCTTGGAGGGAGGATCCAGGTGCACAACACTGACCCGAAGGTAATACAAGAACGTTGCTTATACCGCACTGACACATGTGGTGGAAGCCAGGCGTGGTGTCCCTGCTCTCTCCCCTCTAAGATACCCCTAGACAAGAGAAAGACGAGACGAGAGAAAGAGGGGAGTGAGGAGGGCGCTACACATATTTCTCCATTTACATGAAGGTCAGAATAATATAACCCGGCAGCCAGCACAGAGTTCCCCCATATATCAGAGTCTGCAGGATTCCCCTTTACAGTGCAAGAGAACGCTGACATAAAGGGGAACATTGCAGATCATGATCTAAGTGGGAAGGCCCCTTTCACACTGTGTGCGTCGGCGATAAATCTTTTAATCCCCGCTAACGGCCGAAAAAGGGTTAAAACCACCCGCAAAGCGCCGGCAAAATGCACTTTTCCGGCGGTATAGCCGCGGTTCCCATTCATATAAGAAAGGCAGGAGCGGTATACACACACACCGCTCCTCCACCGCTCCAAAGATGCTGCTAGCAGGACATTTTTTAGCGTCCTGCCAGCGCAGCGTTCCAGTGTGAAGGCCCTCGGGCTTTTACACTGGAGTGTGCGGAGCGGCTCTTATAGGGCGCTTTGCAGGCGCTATTCTTGGCGTTATAGCACCTGCAAAGCGCTTCAGTGTGAAAGGGGTAGAACTCTGATATAAAGGGGGCACTGGTGACCAGAGACCCCACTTATATCAGAGTCCACTGCATTCCCCTTTACATCAGAGTGCCCCCTTGCACTGAAGGGTGGAATCCTGCAGACTATGATGTAAAGGGGAACTCTGGGAATGTGGGGAGGACTCTTGTGACCAGAGACCACCTTCCGCAAAAAGAAAACACTAAGGTAAAAGGGTTTACTGATATAAGGGGGAAACCTTTAGATCAGTACCCCCTTACATTATTGTATGGACTCCCCCCTCAGACTGGCCTGGCGGCGCTGTCACTGACCTCCTCTCAGGTGCACGGTGCAGGGTTCAGTCAGTCGGCTCCAGCTTGGTGGCTCTGGATTTATCCCATAGTTTCCTCTCCACAGTCCATACATGTCTGACTTCTCCCAAGACCCCCATCCTGGCGGCACTCCCACTCTTGACTCCTCTCCAGACGTGATATAAGACAAGAGATGGTCAGAGGCTGCGGATGGTACAGGGGAGGTCAGAGGCTGCAGATGGTACAAGAGATGGTCAGAGGCTGCGGATGGTACAGGGGAGGTCAGAGGCTGCAGATGGTACAGGGGAGGTCAGAGGCTGCGGATGGTACAAGAAATGGTCAGAGGCTGCTGATGGTTCAGGGGAGGTCAGAGGCTGCTGATGGTTCAGGGGAGGTCAGAGGCTGCGGATGGTACAAGAGATGGTCAGAGGCTGCGGATGGTACAGGGGAGGTCAGAGGCTGCGGATGGTACAGGGGAGGTCAGAGGCTGCGGATGGTACAGGGGAGGTCAGAGGCTGCGGATGGTGCAGGGGAGGTCAGAGGCTGCAAATGGTACAGGGAAGGTCAGAGGCTGCGGATGGTACAGGGGAGGTCAGAGGCGGCAGATGGTACAGGAGAGGTCAGAGGCTGCGTATGGTACAGGAGAGGTCAGAGGCTGCGGATTGTACAGGAGATGGTCAGAGGCTGCAGATGGTACAGGGGAGGTCAGAGGCTGCAGATAGTACAGGGGAGGTCAGAGGCTGCAGATGGTACAGGGGGGGTCATAGCTGCGGAGGGGGGTACAGGAGGTCAGAGGCTGCAGAGGGGGGGGGCAGGAGGTCAGAGGCTGCGAAGGGGGGCACAGGAGGTCAGAGGCTGCGGAGGGGGGCACAGGAGGTCAGAGGCTGCAGGGGGGAACAGAAGGTCAGAGGCTGCAGAGGGGGGACAGGAGGTCAGAGGCTGCAGGGGGGAACAGAAGGTCAGAGGCTGCAGAGGGGGGACAGGAGGTCAGAGGCTGCAGGGGGGGGGAACAGGAGGTCAGAGGCTGAGGGGGAGGGGGCCTAACTTTTAAAAATGGCGCCGCTCGGCGCCATCGTGTCACTGCGCATGCGCCCGCCTTTCCGGAAATTGCTGAGCGTGGACGGGCTTTCCCGAGCACGGCTAGTTTGGGAACTGCGCTGGCGCATGCGCAGTTGCATGTCGGCTCGGCCCCGCAGCCATTTTATTTTCAGGCGCCGCTGCCCTCACAGCGGCCCCAGAAGCAGCCAGGCAGCCGGCCCACTGGAAGATTTCCCAGTCTCCCGGTGGGCCAGTCCGGCCCTGGGTCAGAACATGAAAACCTCCAGAGTCTGATGCTCACCTCTATGTTAACTAGAGACAAGTCCTTGACTTCCCAGTAAAGTGAATGTCCACACAAGCTGAAACTCCAACTCAGAGTTTATTTTCTCTTAGCAATAACACAGTCTCTGATAGAAGAAAGGTTAGAGCAAGAAACAGAACAGCACAAGGTGTGGAGGAGGTCCAGGCACAAACGTTACGGATGTTTGCTCAGCTTATCGATCAAAGTTAACTAGGCGCACAGTCTCTGCCACAGACTGTGAGGTTGGTCTCTGCCACAGACCTGGTGAAAACTGATCCCCTTCTTTAGCTATGGCCCTTGTTTAGGAGAAGACATCCCTCCGGAGAGTTACCGGGCCCCTACCGTCACCATGACACTGCACTGGGTCTTCAGAGAGTTCCTTCCCGGCCTCCTCATCCTAGATACGGGTCCCCTCGCAAGGCGGCACCCTGAGACTCCTTGATCCCTGACGAACCCTAGCCGAAGGTGCTGGGCCCCAGGCCTCCACTGTGGTTCCCGGGCTTACATACCCAGGGCGGACGGGAACATCACGATAGTACTTCACCCTGGGCTAAAGGTGCCCAGGATGGAACCGGAACACTCCCTGGGAGTAGGACTTCGCTGGCGAGACTACAACGCCTATTTTGCCAGAAGGTTGCTGCTGAGTACGGGTGGCAGTACCCATACTTGTCCAAAGAACTGTTATACGAAGTGGAAGTTTGCCGGGAGCGCTGGTACAATGACTTTGTGTGGACTCACATTCAGGTCCCACACGCCCGCAGGTACCCTGCGTGCTCCCCCAAGGCATCTCAGCGTTTCAAAGATTGCAAGGCAGAGTGGATGTTGGGGCGGCATATTCACGCGGACAAAGTGCTGATTCGACACAAGGAAGGGGAAGATGCCGAATACCAAATAGAGACTCTGGATCAGCATCTGAAACCCCTTGTCCTGCCGCACCCTCGTTTCTATCTGTCGGAGAAAAGAGACGCCGTTCTTGTTGTCTTTACACTGCTGAACTTTCCGGGGTTGTTGTTCTTGTTACCCAGAGGAGTTGAAGGACTGTTCCTGTTTGTTCTTCAATTTTCCAGCAAGCAATCATGGACTCTGGGGTAGATAGGGCCCAAAGAAGAAGGAAAGTTCCACAAGTGCAGTTACCGCGACGCTGTCACCAGGTGGCAGTGTCGTGCATCGACATTCACTTTTCACACATACACTTTTAGAAGGAAAGGATTTCTCTGCGGAGAAGTTTTTTCATTCTCACACAAACATATGTGTCAGGGATTTGTGTGTTTAACCTTTCTTTTCCCTTCTGCAGGAGAGTATACCATCAAGACCACTGAGAATGGGGTGGGTCTTAGCCAGGATGGGTGGGGAGAAGTGTTATGTGAAAATGTGATTTTCAGTGTTATGGTTAAGTGTTGTTGTTTCCCTTCCCTCCCCTTTCATGTGAGGCTCAGACACAACTGCTCCAGTTAGTTAGTTCCAAAGGTTTTATTTTTGTAAAATTTATAGTTGGTTTCTGGACTGGGTTATGTCAGCCATTGAGGACATAGTTTATTCCAGATACTGGGGACCAGTGTCAAACCACCAGGGGGAGAGTGTAGAGGGCATGCACTTTCCCAGTGTATTTAAAACTGGCAGAGACACCAGTAATGTGCAGTTCCCTGCAGCCCAGCGGGTGGCACTGTCGCCTTGGGCTGGGGTTGAACCATTGCTGTGTGCCGTACCCCTTTTTGTCCTCTCTCAGCGGTTGTATGGTGGGGCGGGGAACCCGCCGTGCTTGCTGGGAGAGGGTATAAAGGGGCCAGCCATCTTGGTCACGGGGTCGAGTCCCAGGCACCTTCAGCCTGAGGGTGGTGGTTCGTGTCGGGAGTCTAGGCGGCCTAGGCCTAGAGGACGTTCGGAGGTCGTGTTCCATCCCAGGCACCTTTAGCCTGGGGTGAGGTACTCGGATGGAGGTCTGGGGCCCAGTGTCCTCCACTGGGTTCCGCGAGGGATGGATTTCCTAGGGGAACCCCAGGAGTGGGCTCCCC
Source organism: Rana muscosa (assembly GCA_029206835.1). Lineage (NCBI taxonomy): Eukaryota > Metazoa > Chordata > Amphibia > Anura > Ranidae > Rana > Rana muscosa. Next base: position 402,934 of record JARGYO010000077.1, read on the forward strand.
GAATCCAGTGGTGTAAGGGACCGGAGGGGGTACTCGCCTAAAGACCTGGTGCAGCATATTGCCAGTGACGGGTGAGCCTCCGGAGACCGCCCAGAGGGATATTTCCCTCGCCAAGGGACCGCAATACACTTTTAGGAGGAGAGAAGAAGAGTTCATTGTGTCTGGGCCTACTCGTATCCCCCCCCCAACTGTCTATTCTACTCGTTGAGGGAGTCCAACTGACTGTGTTTTACTCTGATATTGGAAGAATAAAGGAGTGTTGGACTTTAATGGTGTGGGGCTCATTTTCTGGCAGACACTGTGCAAAAGGAGGAGGAGGCTCTGATGCAGAACACCGACCCGAAGGTAAAGAGGATCTTCTCACACCACACACAGATGGTGAGAACTTGGCGTAGTGACCCCGCACTCTCTCAACCAAGGTACCCCTAGACAAAAGCCAGAGACAGATGATGTGATATCAGGGAGAGAGAGTGGAGGCCGCTACACTAGCATAAAGGATTCATATGCAAAAGCCTCGTACACACGACCGAGTTTCTCGGCAAGAACCAGCAAGAAACTTGCTGGCAGAGCTTTCATGCCGAGTAAATCAGTCGTGTGTACGCGGCTATCATGTTTCTCATCAAGAAAACCGACAAGAATCTTGACGAGAAAAATAGAGAACCTGGTCTCTATTTTCTCGTCGAGATTCTTGTCAGCATGTTTCTCGATGAGAAAAGTGTGTGTGTGTGTGTGTACATGTACCTGTCCTCCGGGAAGCCCACGCATGCTCAAAATGACTTTGACGCATGCGCGGTAGCTTCCTAGGCATAGGTAGGGTGTAGCAAGATGGCGGCGACAGCATCGAATGTGACGAGCGCACGCTCGTCGTAGTCGATTACGTCACCGCGTTCACTCCATTCGGCCGGGACAAGTTTCTTGTCCAAGAATCTCATCAAGAAAAATGACGTGTTTTTTCTTGACGGGATTCTCGGTCGTGTGTACGATGCCTTAGTGTCAGACTCTGAAGTCAAACACAGTAGAGATCATGTTCAATACATGTGCTTTTCTTCTCCATAAAGCCCTTTTCAGACAGAGCGGAATCTGTCAAGCGGATCTGTCTGCTGATTCCCGCTGAGCAGGCGGATGACAGGTCTGCAGGACGCTATGCAGAGCAGACACGGCCCCGCTGTTCTCTATGGGGCGGTAGGATAGAAACGGACCACCTATCTGTTTCCATCCGACTGTCATCTGATCCGCTGTTTTTTAGCGGACTGGATCAGATGCCTTCGGGTGTCAGCGGACACATTTCCACTGACATTAGCCACTCCATAGAGAACAATGGGTGGTCCGATTGGGTCCGCCTGAAAAATGGAAAGATGGACCCGATCAGACTGCTGCAGTGAAAGGGGCTTAAAGTAAATGTAAAGCAGCTCGAAGCAAATCAGTAGCACATGACAGCATAGCACAGCCCTCAAATTTTCCTACTCTGGTGAGCGTGGGCTGCCTGGGAGCAGGGGGGCGAGCACCGCCGGCAGGCGGTGTTGAATGGAAGCTCTTCTCCCAGTGATCGCCCAGAGGAAAAGAGAAGAGCGAGCCAGACAGATCATCAGAGCGCAGAACATCACTATAACAGCTTTCATTTCAATTGCAGAGTGTTCCCGCCGCTCGCCGTCACATACAGCCCCGCCTCAGGGCCCGGGGACTTTGATATACATTTCACCCATCCAATCTCGGGACGTGTGACATGTATCAAAGTCCCCGGGCCAGGAGGCGGGGCTGTATGTGACAGTGAGCGGCGGGAACACACAGCAATTGAAATGAAAGCTGTTGTAGTGATGTTACTTGATGTTCTGATGATCCAGCCAGCAATCCTCTTCCTCTCCTCTCTTCCCCATGACAGGTAGGCTGCATTGATGGGCACAGGTGAGGCTGCACTGATAGGCACAGGTGAGGCTGCACTGATGGGCACAAGTGAGGCTGCACTGATGGGCACAGGTGAGGCTGCACTGATGACGTTGTTATTAATATTTACCTTTATAACTTAATTCTGCATAAAACATTTAAATGTAATTTCATGAGATAATTTATGAGGGCGTGTTTAATGGCAGAATTAGGGGCGGGGCAGGGTAGGGGTTGGGTGGGGCAACTGGTGGCGAGTAACCCTTGAGGCCTGGCTAGTAGGCTCAGGACTTGAAACTTTGAGCCCTGGCAGAGCACACTGATTTGAGTTTGAATCTGAAGCCAGTGTACATAAGCCTGTATACTGCATTTACTTGCGTTTAAGTTGTTGATAATTAGTTGCTTTGAGCTGCTTCTGCATTCTGTGTTGGAAAAAAAAACACAATGAAAAAACAGTACAGGAGCCATTGGATGTATGTTTCATTTTTAATATCTATTTTTTAAGGCTAAACAGCTAAATACATAGCTGAAATACACAGATGTATTACACATGTAGCCCCATGCATGTGATCTCTTATTAAATTGGAAGGGGAGGACCTGGATAACCCACTGGTGGCACTTTGCTTCCCAGTGTGGGAGGTTGTAGTTCCGGTATCCACAAGCAGGTGTCTCCCAAATACTAAATACTCTTAGCAGCCAGCATCAGGTGGAGACTGATTAATGAAATCTGTTGGCTGCTGGGAGGGTATTAAGTCCCTCCACCATTATTACACTTCAGTGTTTTGCTTTGCTGCCAGATACTGCTTGCCACTTATCCTGAGTCTAGATACTGATTTTGCTCCCGCCCTGCATCCTGAACCCTGCTGCCTCTTTTCTGCTCTCCTTGTACTTGATCCCAGTCCTGGTTCCCGCCTACCCATCTGTACCGCCATCTCCAGTTTTTCCTGTTTATACGTGTAGAGATACCCCCAAACTAAGAGAGCAGCTGGTTTTGTTTCGGGCCTTGTACACAGCACAGCCAACCCCCGGCAATCTACTCGACCCTTCTCTGGCACAGCTTGTCTAGGGGTGGTATATATGTATGGCTCTATACCTGTTCATGAACAATCCCAAAATAATCCAAACAGTTGTGAAATATAGTAATGGACGCTAATACCAGAATGATTAACTATAAAAGATTTACTTGGATATAAAGGGTAACGATCAATAACATATAACACATACATGCAGAGCCCTGCAGTAATAATAACACTAGTCAACTATAGTGTACATATATCTCTATCACACACTGACATATAGCTATTCTCCCTGTGAGCAATATGGCGCTCAATAAAGCTATAAACTCCCAGTCAGGCCTAACTCAGTTAAAGCTCAGTCTTTAAGTGAGGAATCTTCGCATGCAGATGATCTGTGGTGCACATACAGGAACAATAATTTGTAATCCAATAATGGTCTATGGCAATAGAAGCAACTCCCCGGAGACTATATAACTCAGTTCTGCAACTAGTCTCCTGTCAGGATAGCAAGTATAACACGATGGGCCAAGGCAGTCAATAGGCCAAACAAAAGTACTCGGTTATAGTTGTGAGCAGGTGCTCTCTCACCCCTCCGGACTAGATCCTAGTCCGGGACTCCCACCGCTGTGTTTCCACACACAGGATCTGCCACAGCCGAATCTCTGGTCCAACTGACGTCCGCGAAGCAGGTAGATGTCAGATGCCACAAGGCTCCGCAGCGAGGTGGAAGGCTCTCTGGAAGTGCGCAAGGCTCGGGCCTTGCACTCGCAGCAGATCCGCACAGGAAGTCCTCTTGCCAGCCGCGCGGTGTCCAAAGAGGCCGGGCTTAGCCTCGCCTTCCCCTTTTATATCCCACCCATAAGTCTCTGCGGCGGCACAATGCACCCTGGGTGCCAAACGGGGTTCTGGGTAACGTAGTCCATGGGGCCTCAACGGAGACCCCGCTACACACTCCCCCCACTTAAACTCTTTGGTCCCCAAAGATAATTGTCAACATACACTACGTACAACATTAGACAAAGTTGCGTATGATGTCGGCAGAGGAAGTTCCCACCAAAAATGAGAGGGTGAACTTCCTTGCCCACAGGTCACACTGTCATAAGTGGCCTGTCTAACTGTGCCAGGGGGTGAGTTGGGGTTGCCCTCCACCAAATGAACAGTGGAGGGATCAGGGCTTTCTGCACTCCTCCTGGCAGTTACCACAGTTTTCTCCGAGCTTTTCCCCATTTGTGGGTAAGTCAACTTTCGGGGAGGTCTCATGGCCCTTTTCACCCTCCGCTCTCTTGGGATTTCTGGCTTGGACACTGTAGGTTCCTCTTCTGGAACAGACATGGCAGCTTTCACCGTTTCTGAAACATTTAACTCAGGAGCTGGAAGATACATGGAACATCTTGGATCCTCCTCAGAGTGAGTCGAGGGCATCTTTCCATGAGTCTGATAGAGGGCTGGACGGGATGAACTCAGTAGCTTCTGCATTCAGTGTACTGTCTATGATGTCTTTCAAAGGTGGAAGATCTATAGCAGAAGTCACTGGGGCCTGGGAAGGCCATAGCCATTCTAGCCCTTCCCACTCATCCTCACCAGGTTCAGAGACATCTGTTTCTTCAGACCGAGATGCCTGGGACCGGGTATTTGGCCTAGGAGTATCCAGGATGGAAGTTGGCTCAGAGAAATCCTTTGCAGGGGGTATCTGAACCGCTTCGGCCAGTGGGAGTATGTGGTTCCGGTGCCAAGTCTTCAATGGCCCCACTTTTCCCTCCGGCTTCAGTTGGTAGACTGGCAGGCCGGGCAGCTTCTTGCAAATAACATATGGCTCAGGTCTCCATCTGTCTGCAAGTTTGTGCTTCCCAGGGACTCCTAAGTTCCGCAGCAGCACTCTGTCCCCAGGCTGTAGATCCTGAATCCGGACCTTCAGGTCGAAGTTTCTCTTGTTGCGGGCTCCTCTCTCATCTAAAGCTGCTTGGGCCTGCTCATAGGCCAACTTTAAAAACTGTGCCTCAGCCTGTCCACATATCCTTTGTGGGAAGTGGCTAAGGAATGGTCTATGAAGGTGCCAAAGGCCAGGTCTACGGGTAGTCTTGCTTCTCTCCCAAACATGAGTCGGTAGGGAGAGTACCCTGTAGCATCACTTGTTGTACTGTTGTAGGCATGCACAATTGCTGCTATGTGCTTTCTCCAGTGCTGCTTCTTTTCGCTACTTAAAGTCCCCAGCATGTTGAGTAGGGTTCGGTTGAACCTCTCCGGCTGGGCATCCCCTTATGGGTGGTAGGAGGTGGTTCGAGTCTTCTTGATCCCTAAGGAGTCCAGGAGCTTCCGGATAAGCCGGATTTTTAAAGTCCCTCCCTTGATCCGAGTGGAGACGCTGTGGTAGCCCATAGTGCACAAAGTATTTTTCCATGAGTACCTTGGCCACGGTGGAAGCCTTCTGGTCTTTGGTTGGGAAGGCCTGGGCATACCGGGTGAAATGGTTGGTTATCACCAGAACATTTCCTAGTCCACTCAAGTCGGGTTCGAGGCAGAGAAAATAAATGCATACCAAATCCAATGGGCCTTGACTTTGCAGGTGGCCCATTGGGGCAGCTTGATGGGGTAGAGTTTTCCGCTGAATGCAGCGTGCGCATGAATTGCAGTATTCCTCTACTTCAGCCCTCATGCAGGGCCAATCGAACCGACTTCTGACGAATTGAAAGGTCCTTTCAGCTCCTAAATGATCATGGTTGTCGTGTAAGGCGACCAAGACAGTCTCTCTGTGTTTCTCGGGTAGAAACAGTTGCCATTTGTCTTCCAGGTCATCAGAGGGGCCCCTTCGGTAGACCACCCCTTGATGCACCTGCAGCCTGTCCCACTCCTTCCGCAACAGGTGAGCTCCCTTTGAAGGGTGACGCAAGAGTCTATGTGGATCCTGATTTTCCAGGGCCTCTAGGACCAATTTCCCCAAAGGGTCTTCCAATTGGTCACATCTCATTTCCTTTTTGGACAGCTTTGGTAAGTCATCTTCCTCTATCTGAGTTACTCCACATTATTGCTTGGGGACCCCCACTACTGTGACCCCTATCTCTTCCGCTCTGGACCCCCCACTGGCTTGGAGTTCAGCCCCTTGACAGAGGGCCCGCACCCCGTCCGGTGCCACTTGGGTCCAGCCGTCCGCGCTGCTAGTGGGAGCATGAGACCTTCGGGACAGGGCATCCGCATCTCGATTGCCAGCCCCAGGTCTGTATTTCAGGCTGAAGTTGAATCAAGACAGTGCAGCCAGCCATCGATGGCCTGTGGCATCCAGCTTTGCTGTGGTGAAAAGATAAGTAAGGGGGTTGTTGTCAGTTTTCACAGTGAATTCTGCCCCATACAGATAGTCTAAGTTTATCAACTACAGCCCACTTGAGGGCCAGGAACTCCAACTTATGAGTGGGGTAGTTTTTTTCAGAAGGGGTCAAACTTCTGCTCACATATGCGACGGGTCACAGTTGCCCTTCATGCTCCTTGTAAAGCACTCCTCCCAGACCGTCATGACTGGCATCTACATGGAGTTCATAGGGTTTCTTTGGGTCTGCATAGGCCAAGACAGGGGCAGTGGTTAAGCTCTTCTTCAGCATTTGGAAGGCCTCTTCGCACTTCCCATTCCACTGGTCTTTGACTGACTCTCCCGGCTTCCTGGGACCCGAGTCATCCTCTTCTCCCTCTGTCTTTAACAGTTCATTCAGGGGTCTGGCAATCCGTGCAAACCCCTCTACAAACCTCCTATAGTAGGAGCAGAACCCCAAAAAGAACCTGAGTTCTGTCACAGTGGTGGGCCGTGGCCAGGAGGTAACTGCCTCCAGCTTCACGGGGTCTGTGGCTACCCCTTCTTTGGACACTATGTGCCCCAGATAGTTGACTGATGACTGGTAGAACTGGCATTTCTCTGGCAAAAGCTTGAGTCCCTCTTCGCTGAGCCTTCTCAAGACTTTTTCCAGTCTCTCCTCATGTTCCTCTAGAGTTTTCCCAAAGACGATGATGTCATCTAAGTACACGAGAACTTCGATGAGGTTCATGTCTCCTACGGTTTTCTCCATGAGGCGTTAAAAGGTGGCAGGGGCTCCAGACAGACCTTGGGGCATCCGGTCAAATTCAAAGAATCCCACAGGGGTTATGAAGGCTGTCTTCTCCTTATCTTCCGGATGCATAGAGATCTGGTAGTATCCACTCTTAAGGTCCATGACACTGAACCACCTGGCTCCAGACAAACTCTGTAGGGCATCTTCTATCCTCGGGGTGGTATACTGGTCGAGTATCGTTCTCCTGTTGAGAGTCCTGTAGTCTATACACAACCTCAACGACCCATTCTTCTTCCTGACCACCACGATCGGAGAGGCATAGGGCCTTCTAGATTACCGGTTAACACCGGTTCGCTTGAGCTCGGCGAGCTGTTCTCTTAGGTCTTCAAGGTCAGCTAGAGGAACTCTCCTGACTCTCTCCCTGAAAGGCTCGTCTTCCTGGAGGCGGATTCGATGGGTGGCACTCTTCGCACACCCTACATCGAACTCATCTTTGGAAAAAATCTTCCTCCATCTGGTTAACTGGGCCTTTGCTCTCTCTTTCCAGGCCCTTGGCAGGTTCGGGTTCTCCATGTAGAGCTTCTCCCAGATAGTCCTTTCTCCCTCTGTCTTCTCCACATCTGATAAGACAATTGGGGCAGCAGGGCTCACCTAGCCCAGCAACATCCTGGCGGGGATCTCCATGGGGGCACCCGTGGTATTCCTGACGCTCACCGGCACCAGAGTGTGCCTTCTTCAAAGCTCTTACTGGAACCATTTCTGGGATCACTTCTAAGCCTGAGTATTCTTCCCGGGGATCTGGTTCCAACATGACAAAGGGGCCAGGTTGCTCCCAAGTAAGCTTCACAGTGGCCCTGAGACAGGTTACCTCACCGGGCTGTAATACTATTCCTTTCTTTGCCAGTCTCCAGACTTTTCACACCCCCTCTTCTGGGGCCTGGTGTTCTAAGACTAGTTGCTGGTAGAATGTCTTCAACATTGGGTGGATTCTGGCGACAGCGGGATTCTTCCCTCGTGCTAGAGGGGCTAAGAGCCTTCGGACCAGGTCTGTGTTGGTCCCTATTATTAGGGAGTTCTTGTTGGCTCCAGGCGGTCTGGGGCACACCACTGCCAGGGTATCGAACACTTCAGCCTTCCCGGCTACTGAGAGGTCGAAGGTCAGTTTTATGGGCAAGTAACCATCGTAAGGGAAACTCTGTTCCGATTCCCCATATCTCTAAATCTTCAATTCTCTGGATGGGTAGATGACTCAGATGTTTATCATAGAAGTCCCGGTATAATAAGGTCACTTGCGCCCCAGTATCCAAGATGGCTCTTGTGTAGACTCCCTCCACCTGAATAGGCACTACGGGGGAGGGGCCTACCAGTTTTTCTGGATATCACTTCAGAGGGGTCTCTCCCTGATGATCCCTACACTTTCCCTTGGAATATTCCTTCTTGTATTTGGCTGTTGACTTTAGTCCCTCTTGGGCTCGGTATGCATTGATCTCCCCCTCTTTTTAAGTGTATGTTCCCGCTGAGGAACACTGTTCTTCTTCTGAGGGGGTTTCCCCCCTTTCCTTCTGGGCTTCTCATTCAGTTTGGATCCAATGGAGCTCACTGGAGATGGGCACCCGGTTGACTCCTTCACCGGGGCCCTCTGGAGTTTTCCGCTGGCTTGCGATTATTTATCTTCTTTTTCTTGGGGCTGGAACATACTTTCGCAATATGGCCAATTACTCCACAGTTAAAACAAATCACATCCCCCCACTCTTGTAGGGAAGTGGGCGCTGAGGTACCCGGGAACAACTCCTTCGATCCCTCATTTTCTACGACCCTTGGATCCTTTGCCATCAAAGAGGTCAGCATCTCCAACACCTGAGACATCTGTGACTTCAGGGTATCTACTTCTGAGACTCTTTCAGGGGTCGTGGCTGATCTGACCATTACTGGCGTAGGAGAGGTATGCATCTTGATCGCTTGCTGATCCTTCTGTAGAGCCTCTTCATCTCTAATGATCTTTACCAGATCAGGATAATTCAGCGACATACCTCCTCCAGAGGTTTTCAGGTGGAGCCAGACTGGATCCGAGCGTAGCGCTCCCTTTAAGATCTGCTTCATTCTTGCCGCATCTATGGCTTGGGGCACCATCCCTTTTTTAGCACCATTTGGCAAAGCATCTTGTTCAGTCTTCTGACATACTCCGACAGCTTTTCTCCTGGCTGCTGAAGGGTGTGTTCGAACTGATACACCAGTCCTGTTACTTTCTCTAACTGACCGAACTCTTCTTGTAGCATGGCTAAACAGTCATAAGCCATGCAGGCAGCATTTCCAAACCGGAGACTTTTTACAGCATCCGCAGCTGCGCCTTTCAGACTTTCCATCACGCGCTGCTTCTTCTGCGCTTCAGGCACCTCCCATGTCTCTACCGCTAACAAGGCCTGTTCGTTCCAGGTATCGAAGTCTTCCTCCCCCACAGGGATGGGCAGCCTCCCCGAAAATATTCTTAGCTTCAGATAGCTGGCCTCTATGTGTACCGTGTTAGTTTTCTGACACTTCGTGAGCAGATCCCCCAAGGCATTTAAAAGCTCTGGCCCTATGGCAGTAATGGATGTCACTGGAGGTGTCGTCCCTTTCTGCTTCTCTGTTGCATGGGGTATCCCTGGCGGTGATCCCGTTGGGGATGGCGGAGGTGACTCCGTCTTCACGGTCATTGCGTGCGCCAAATCATAAGTTTTGTTATCTGGCGTCTGCACACTTCGGCCTTTAAAGTTCCCCGGTACTCCATCCCACCACTCTATCAGTGCATACGGAAACGAGGTGTCTGGGTCTGATTTCATGTCAATCAGCCATGGTGTATGATTTGGGAAAAATGACACTGCAAGTCGCTCCGCCGCACCTTGCTGCTTCGCACCACGCTTTCACTTCTAGCGGGTCCATGCTGATACTTTTGTCGCGTTTGCTTGCCATATACAGGATCCCGGACCTGGAGCCCCCACGCGTAGCGATATCCCCAAACTAAGAGCCGCTGGTTTTGTTTCGGGCCCTGTACACAGCCAACCCCCGGCAATCTACTCGACCCTTCTCTGGCACAGCTTGTCTAGGGGTGGTATATATGTATGGCTCTATACCTGTTCATGAACAATCCCAAAATAATCCAAACAGTTGTGAAATATAGTAATGGACGCTAATACCAGAATGATTAACTATAAAAGATTTACTTGGATATAAATGGTAACGATCATTACCATATAACACATACATGCACAGCCCTGCGGTAATAATAACACTAGTCAACTTTAGTGTACATATATCTCTATCACACACTGACATATAGCTATTCTCCCTGTGAGCAATATGGCGCTCAATAAAGCTATAAACTCTCAGTCAGGCCTAACTCAGTTAAAGCTCAGTCTTTAAGTGAGGAATCTTCGCATGCAAGATGATCGGTGGTGCACATACAGGAACAATAATTTGTAATCCAATAATGGTCTATGGCAATAGAAGCAACTCCCCGGAGACTATATAACTCAGTTCTGCAACTAGTCTCCTGTCAGGATAGCAAGTATAACACGATGGGCCAAGGCAGTCAATAGGCCTAACAAAAGTACTCGGTTATAGTTGTGAGCAGGTGCTCTCTCACCCCTCCGGACTCGATCCTAGTCCGGGACTCCCACCGCTGTGTCTCCACACACAGGATCTGCCACAGCCAGATCTCTGGTCCAACTGACGTCCGCGAAGCAGGTAGATGTCAGATGCCGCACAGGCTCTGCAGCGAGGTGGAAGGCTCTCTGGAAGTGCGCAAGGCCCAGGCCTCGGGTCTTGCACTCGCAGCAGGTCCGCACAGGAAGTCCTCTTGCCAGCCGCGCGGTGTCCAAAGAGGCCGGGCTTAGCCTCGCCTTCCCCTTTTATATCCCACCCATGAGTCTCTGCGGCGGCACAATGCACCCTGGGTGCCAAACGGGGTTCTGGGTAACTTAGTCCATGGGGCCTCAACAGAGACCCCGCTACATACGTGTTCCTCATTTTTGTAAATATTGTATATAATTAGTTAGGCTTCCTGTTAGTTAGATTGCTAGTTAGGCATTTTGGTTATATGGTTGTGGTTCACTTTTATCTTCACGTTTGCTGTGTTTCCTGTTTGCTGGGGTTTGGATGTCTTTTGTTTTACTCTTAATAAATGTACCTTACTATATATAGTCTGGTCTCAGTTTCCAAGTGTAGCCATGCAGATTTGGTCATCCCTGCTGCTGATTCCTGACAGTTGGGCTATAACCAGCTTAAGGGGACGATGTTTTTTTTTTTTTTTTTTTTTAGGTTTTCCCTTAGCCTCGTGGGTTGATTGCTTTAGCCTGGAAAAAAGGTTCCAGTAATCAATGGGAGAATGATTAACCACTACAGTATGTCATGACTATTAGCCAATCCCTGGTGGTGTTGTTCAGAGACATGGTCTGGGGAGATGAAAAATGTTTGGGAGAACCTTTGGAAAACTCTTTCTCCCCTGGGGCTTCTCCCTGGGAGGAGGCCTGTGTGGAGAACTGCTGCCAGGACCTGGCCTCAGCATATAAAAGGACAAAACAACCCATTAAATCAATACTTGCTTTAATTCAGGGACATTCATTGTGTTTAAAGCTGAACTCCCATCAAAAACTATTTTTTGACACTTGCACTATGAAATGACCACTAATGACGTGTGCCCCATGTGTGGCTGCCGGACATTCTGCGAGAGTTCCAGTTCCAGTAGGAGAAAGGGTAGTCCCTTGCTCTACACCTTCTCCATTCAGGTAACGTCTTGTATTCTTTTCACAGAACAGAATGAATAGCCATCTAGTATATCTTCAGAATATCTCTTCAATATCATCATCCATGGTCCTGTCTAGCTGGTAATTCTGCAAAGACGGTTCCCTTCTTGATAGAGGGATGGGTTTATACACGGTAAGGTGAGCGTACACGCCGTCTCCATACAGGACCTGAAAACACCAAAAACAGTTCAATGAAACACAATATTACCTTTACTGATACTCATTTATAAAAAAAAAAAAAAAAAAAACAGTAAGTTCAAAGAAAGGATTGCAGGCTCCTGTGAGGCAGATATTGATGTGAAGACATGAAGCTCCTACAGAGAACCAAGATTCATATCATTCTATATACCGGATCTCACAAAAGTAAGTACACCCCTCACATTTTTGTAAGTATTTTATTCTATCTTTTCATGTGACAACACTGAAGAAATTACACTTTGCTGCAATGTAAAGTAGTGAGTGTACAGCTTGTATAACAGTGTAAATTTGCTGTCCCCTCAAAATAACTCAACACACAGCCATTAATATCTAAACCCCTGGCAACAAAAGTGAGTACACCCCTAAGGGAAAATGTCCAAATTGGGTCCAAAGTGTCAATATTTTGTGTGGCCACCATTATTTCTTTTTCGTACATCACGGGACACAGAGCGACTTAGTCATTACTAATGGGTTATATAGTTTACCTTCAGGTGTTGGCACTGGCCAATTCCAAACCGGAAGTACCCTCCCCTATATAAGCCCCTCCCACCCGGGAGCACCTCAGTTTTTTGCCAGTGTCTAAGGTGTTGGCCAAAGAGTAACATGTGTTTTCACTGGGCTTGCGTACAGGTTCTTTTGGGCCTTAGTAAGCTGTTCCGGATCCCACCAAAAAAGCTTCATAGCTAAACGGTCGGTACCCGGGCCTTGCAGCAGAAGAGCAAGGTTTTGCCTGTAATGCTTCTCTTAGGAGGGCTGGACCCTGGGATCCAGAGCTCTGGTCATACCCACGACCAAGACGCTGTCTGTGCAGGGTGCTATACAGGTCCAGGGGAGTGGAATCCTTGGGAACCCGGTCCCTGAAGGTTTAATTACAATGCCTGCCGTGATAGGTGAAGTTTGGACTTCTGTGGACCAAACAAAGTCCTGCGGCGGGGATCAGGTAAGTGGGGGCCCCCAGGAACTTGGTTCTATTGGGGGACCCCCAAGCCTAATTTGTCTTTCTGTCTGTTACCTAACGGTATTCCCGCTAAATATCTGTGTTTGCCTATAACTACTGAAAATGTAAAATTTTAATAGTAGTCAAGAAAAAAAAAAAAAAAACAGGGACCGCGGTACCTGTGTTAAACCACTAGAGGCCGCTGTAGTCCATTTTTCTTGTAATGTGGATCTTTGGTTTTTCTCAACTCAAAAGATCCAGGCAGCTGGTAAGTTTCTCTGAGGGAATCCACTTCCTCTGCCCTGTTGCTGCGTTCATCCACCGCACAGGCCCTCCGGCAAAAAGGGCCCTGGCTCCTAGTCCTCTGTTGGTTTTCGAAAAGGGCGCCATTGGCGCGCGGGCGCGTGCACGCGCCTCCTATGAAAAAAAAGGGGCGGGGCGGGTGGATGACGCTCGATGCGCGCCGCGGCGCTTCTGCGCATGTGCGGGCGTCCCAGCATGGTTAAAAGACACAGTACAAGTGTCAGCTGCATGCAAACAGAGCTAGCAACAAACAGTGGCACACAGAGGCGGTTGATGCAGGCATCCCCATAGAAAGGCACTTTAGTGGACACCAGCTGGTATATAGCAGCACCTGTGTTAGACTATTACCAGCAAAAATTGGTGTATGACGACGGGAATACCTCAGCTTTGTGCTTAAAGGATATGTCGTCCAGACGCTCTGGAAATAGATCTTCCAGGAAGCCAAAGGGGTCTCCATCGGGCTCTGAGGATATTGGGCATGCTTGCACTGCACCAATCTCCCCTGAGAATGCAGAGGTCAGTAGCCGTAGAAACCCCGCAGGAATGCCTGGTGCTGCGGCTGTCCCCAGTCCACCTGCTCCTGTATATATAACAGAGGAGGTTTTATCCTCAACTCTGGGAGGATTAGAAGAGAGATTAACAGCATTGATCGCTGCTTCCCTATCTCAGGGAAAGCGCGTCCGATCTCCGTCTCCTCCTTCAGAGTGCCTGTTAGTGGAGGAACAGCCCCACACAGAGATCGACCTACCTGAAGGGGATCAGGATGAGGTTGATTCACTTATAGAGGAATCAACAGTGGAAGAACCTTTCTCAGCTTCTCAGGCTGAAAGATTATGGGTTCAGTCTCTGACTAACATGGTCCGATCAGCATTTAAAATGCCTCTGGCGGAACCACCATCCACTACGGTTTCCTCGCTGGGGTCGCTAAAAGCTCCCCAGGCGGTCTGTTCCTTCCCAATCCACCCTTTATTAGAAGGGCTTATTTACCAGGATTGGGAGCATCCTGATAAAATATTTGCTCCCCCCAAGAGATTTCCGGTGATCTATCCCATGGAGGATAAGTTCATAAGAAAATGGAGGGTCCCTATAGTGGACGCAGCCATCTCTTCTGTTAACAAATCACTGACATGTCCAGTAGATAATGTTCCAATGTTCAAAGACCCAATAGATAAAAAATTGGAGTCTTTACTAAAAACTGCTTTCTCTACAGCAAGTATGGTGACACAACCTGCGGTAGCAGCGATTGGAGTCTGCCAAGCAGTGAAAGATCAGTTGAAACAAGTCTTAAGGGACTTACCAGATCAGCAGGCTCATGCCCTAGCTGACCTGCCTAGAGCCTTGTGTTTTGCGGTGGACGCCATAAAGGATACAATCCAACAGGCCTCCCGCTTTACGCTGTCTATAGTACATATGCGTAGGCTTCTGTGGCTCAAAAACTGGTCTGCTGAAGCTCCCTGTAAAAAACTGCTGGTTAGCTTCCCATTTCATGGAGAACGCTTATTTGGAGAAGATCTGGACAAATATATCCAGAAAATTTCTGCCGGTAAAAGTTCACTCTTACCGGTTAAGAACAAGGGTAGAAGTCCTTCTTTTAAGAGGCCTACCTCTCCAGTCCCGGGCACATCGGCTGTGAAGCAGTTCCGACGGCCTCCGCGGTCAAATTCAGAGGGCAGAAATCAGGGACAATCACAGGGTAACAAGAAGCCCTGGATCAAGAGAGGTACAAAACCTCCCCCTAAGGCATGAAGTATTGCCCCCGCTCAATCGGGTGGGGGGAAGACTTCAGTTGTTCACAGAGACCTGGCGGGACACCATCAGAGACAGATGGGTGCTCTCCGCAGTAAGTCTGGGATACAAGCTGGAGTTAAAAGGCACTCCTCCTGCCCAATTTATGAGGTCAAACGTGCCAAGAGATCCCCAAAAGAGAGGATCCCTCCTTCTGGCACTAGAACAACTATTGCTCCAAGGGGTAATCATGAAGGTTCCCCTGGAAGAAAGCGGATTCGGGTTTTACTCGAACCTTTTCACAGTCCCCAAACCAAATGGGGACGTGAGGCCCATATTAAATCTAAAAGGGCTAAACAAGTTCCTAAATATCAGGACTTTTCGGATGGAGTCGATCCGATCAGTGGCCACCGCCCTACAAGGGCAGGAATGGCTAGCCTCGATCGACATAAGGGATGCTTATCTGCATATTCCCATCTTTCCGGCCCATCAGAAATTTCTATGCTTTGCAGTAGAAGGGCGCCATTTTCAGTTCAGAGCCTTACCTTTCGGTCTGGCCACAGCACCACGAGTGTTCACAAAAATTCTGGCCCCATTATTGGCCAATCTAAGAACACAGGGTGTAACGATAATGGCATATCTAGACGACCTGCTACTAATAGACCACTCAGTGGAAAAGCTGGAAGTAGCTATTCACAAGACAATCGAGTATCTGGAATATCACGGTTGGATTATCAACCGGGACAAGTCAGCTCTAAGACCAGTCAAAAGTCTGGATTACTTAGGGCTAAGGCTGGATTCAAATCAGAGAAAGATTTTCTTACCTCCAGAGAAGGTGTCGTCTTTAAGAAATTTGACCCACTTAGTGGGTACAAAAAGAAAACCATCCATACGTCTCTGCATGAGGCTGCTGGGAAAGATGGTGGCTTCATTCGAAGCGGTACCCTACGGTCAATTCCATTCAAGGAATTTGCAAAGGGCCATACTGTCAGCCTGGAACAAAAAAGTTCAGGCTTTAGACTTACCAATGTCCCTGTCCCCTTCCGTTCGCAAGAGCCTCCATTGGTGGTTGGTGCCCCAGAATCTGGAAAGAGGGAAACCCTTCAGTCCGGTTTCTTGGAAGGTGGTCACTACAGATGCCAGCCTCATCGGCTGGGGGGCAGTACTGGAGCAATGGTCTCTCCAGGGCAAGTGGTCAGAAGCAGAAAAGGCCCTGCCCATCAATCTCTTAGAGATACGAGCAGCCCGGTATGCCCTAGTAGCATGGACATCCAAACTCCAGGGGTCCCCTGTCAGAATTCAATCAGACAATGCCACGGCAGTGGCATATATCAATCATCAGGGTGGCACCAAAAGTCGTGCAGCCCAGAAGGAAGCAAATTGCATCCTGGAGTGGGCAGAAAGATATGTCCCAGCCATATCCGCGGTTTTCATCCCAGGAGTGGAAAATTGGAGAGCGGACTTTCTAAGTCGCCAACAATTATGCCCGGGGGAATGGTCTCTTCACCCCGAGGTTTTCCAGGCAATATGCCAGTGGTGGGGAACACCGGATGTAGATCTGCTAGCATCCAGATTCAACGCAAAGGTGGACAGGTTTGTGTCTCGCACAAGGGATCCCCTAGCTTGCGGCTCGGATGCCCTAGTGTTCCCTTGGGATCGGTTCAAGCTGATATATGCATTCCCACCGCCACAATTGTTACCGCGATTACTCCGCAGAATCAGGGTAGAAAAGAAACCAGTGATTCTGGTGGCTCCAGCGTGGCCCCGAAGGGCATGGTACGCGGAGATTGTAAAAATGTCAGTGAGGAGTCCGTGGACCCTCCCACTTCGTCCGGACCTGCTGTCGCAAGGACCGATATACCACCCTTCCTTACCAGCCCTAGGTTTGACGGCCTGGCTATTGAAGCCCACATTCTGAAAAAGAGAGGGCTCTCTAATTCTGTGGTATCTACCATGATCAATGCCAGGAAACCGGTATCCAGGCAGATCTATTATAGGATCTGGAAAACGTACATTACGTGGTGTGAGACCAAGAAATGGCATCCACGTAAGTACATGATAGGGAGGATTCTGGACTTCCTACAGTGGGCTGTAGATAGGAAGCTGGCCTTGAGTACTATCAAGGGTCAGATTTCGGCCTTGTCAATATTTTTTCAAAGGCCCTTGGCTTCGCATTCACTAGTCAAAGCCTTTATACAAGGAGTGATGCGTATTAGCCCTCCGGTTAGTATTCCCATATGTCCTTGGGACTTAAACCTGGTTCTGTCGGTTCTACAGAAACAACCGTTTGAACCATTACAACACATTTCCTTGGTTCTTCTCACCAGGAAATTGGTTTTCTTAGTAGCCATTTGTTCGGCTAAAAGAGTGTCGGAATTAGCAGCTATGTCCTGTAAGGAGCCATATCTGGTTGTCCATAAGGACAGAGTAGTATTACGTCCTCATCCAGCCTTTCTTCCTAAGGTGGTATCGAGGTTTCATTTGAACCAAGATGTGGTTCTTCCTTCTTTTTTCCCCAAACCTAGCTCAGTAGAGGAAAAGTTATTACATTCTTTGGATGTGGTAAGAGCAGTTAAAGCTTATCTAAAAGCCACTGCTCAGATTCGCAGAACGGATTCTTTGTTTGTTCTGCCGGAAGGCCCCAGAAGGGGTCAGGCAGCATCAAAATCTACTTTAGCCAAGTGGATTCGACAGGTCATAATACAAGCCTATGGCTTGAGAAAGAGACCGCCTCCGTTCAAAGTTAGGGCGCACTCCACAAGAGCGGTTGGAACTTCATGGGCAGTGCATCACCAGGCCTCCCTGGCTCAAGTATGTAAGGCCGCAACATGGTCTTCGGTACACACGTTTACTAGATTCTACCAGGTAGACGTTAGAAGTCAGGAGGATGTCGCCTTTGGGCGCAGTGTGTTGCAGGCCGCAAAAGATCCTCATGCCTGATGGCGCCCAGCTTATGTACCCCCCCCCTCATTTGGCATTGCTTTGGGACGTCCCATTAGTAATGACTAAGTCGCTCTGTGTCCCGTGATGTACGAAAAAGAAAAAGGGATTTTTATAACAGCTTACCTGTAAAATCCTTTTCTTGGAGTACATCACGGGACACAGAGCTCCCACCCCTCTTTTTGGGACACTTATTGCTTGGCTACAAAACTGAGGTGCTCCCGGGTGGGAGGGGCTTATATAGGGGAGGGTACTTCCGGTTTGGAATTGGCCAGTGCCAACACCTGAAGGTAAACTATATAACCCATTAGTAATGACTAAGTCGCTCTGTGTCCCGTGATGTACTCCAAGAAAAGGATTTTACAGGTAAGCTGTTATAAAAATCCCTTTTTTCCAGCACTGCCCTAACCCTCTTGGGCATGGAGTTCACCAGAGCTTCACAGGTTGTCACTGAAGTCCTCTTCCTCTTCTTCATCACGTTGTTACCCCCCATAACATGTTTTTTCTGGTAGAAACATCACTGTGCCCCTGTCCACAACAGTGTTACCAACCTACCAGGTTGAAATTTACTGACATGACACCCAAAAATTACTGACACATCCAAGTTTTTGCTGGAATTTCCATAAGTTACAAAATTACAGTTTTAAGTGCAAATTTCAGCATTCAGGCTGGGTTCACAATGGTACGACATGGACTTCCGCTCCCACTTTGCCCTATGACTTAATGTCCGACTTTCATGCGACGTTAATGAATGGCATCTGACAATACCAGGCCCTTTGAGTCCGGTTTGAATCTTGAGGGGGGGGGGGCCCACGCAAAAATTATGTTGTGGTGCCCCCACCCACCCCCAAAGACCAGACCCATCGGAAGAAAGCAGAGGAGAGAGAGAAGAAGCGGAGGAGGAAGAAGACATCATTGCAGCGAGAAGAACCGGAGGAAGAAGACCTCACCAGAGAGAAAAGAACCAGGAGGGAGAAGACATGCTGGAGCTACTTTAATAAAAGACTTTGTCAAAAACTTGTGTACTGGTTTTATTTCTTTTGACACTTTTTATGGGTGAATGGGTAGGGATACAATGTACCCCATACCCATTCACATAGGGTGGGGGCCAAGATCTGGGGGCCACCTTGTTGGAGCCCCCAGCCCACAGACCCCCACAACCACCGCCCAGGGTTGTCGGGAAGAGGCCCTTGTCCCCATCAACATGGAGACAAGGTGCTCCAAAGCACCCACCTCCATGTTGAGGGCATTTGGCCCCAAATTGCTTGTCCGCCCCCCCCCTTTTAGTAGTACAGGAACCTTTTTCAAAGTCATGCCAACTCGTGTCGGACCAGTTAAGACGGCTCTCATAGGGAACCATTGATTTATAGACATCATGCGACATTTGCTCCCAAAGTTGGAACGTATGTTGCACCAGTGTGAACCTGGCCTCTGGCGCCACCCAAACACACTTTAGCAGGCACTTGGATGGTCTCGACTAGCTCCAGACTGGAACTGGGCATACACAGTTCCCGAGCCGAGCGCCACAGCCATACTTTTTACTGGCAAACTTTTCCTGTCGCTGGCATTAACTGGCTGGAGAACAGTACCAGTTTTTTACTGGCTGCCACTAAAAATACTGACGGTTGGCAATGCTGGTACATACTGTAACAATGACCTTTCATAACACCACCATTACCTTGATAAAATAAAACTTGCCGGCAACATTCTGAACTCTGTAGGAGACGGCCACGAAAGTGGAGGCGCTCACACCAGCCTGCTTCAAAAACTCTCCTTTCACCTGAAAACACGGAGTAATATGCGTCAGCGCCCATCCAGATTTACATATCTGCACCCTCACAGTACCAGCAGTGATACAGTCATGAGTGCAAAGGGTCGGACTAACTGGTCTGCTGCAACGTCGCTGCCACTTGTGTGCAATGCAGCTCACAGCAACTTTTATGCCTAGTACACACGGCCGGACTTTTGACCGTGCAAAAGTCCAACGAATAGATTGAGAACATGTTCTCTAAGTCCGTCAGAATTCCCGATGGAAAAAGTCCGATGGGGCATACACATGATCAGAAGATCCGATGAAAAGAGCCCGTCTGACTTTTTCCATCGGAAAATCCGGCCGTGTGTACAAGACATAAGAGGTCTAATTATAAAAAAATAAATAAAAAATATCGGAAAGACTTGACAAGCATTTGCCCATCCTTGACAAATATAACTTAACCACCTCAATACCGGGCACTTTCACCCCCTTTCTGCCCAGGCCAAGTTTCAGCTTTCAGCGCTGTCACACTTTGAATGACAATTGTGCAGTCATGCAACACTGTAACCATGTGAAATTTTTATCATTTTTCTCACACAAATAGAGCTTTCTTTTGATGGTATTTAATCACCACTGGGTTTTTATTTTTTGCAAAAAAAAGACTGAAAATTTTGAAAAAAAAAAAAAAAAAAGTTTGTCAGAAAATCTGGTAAATAAATTATTTTTCTCCTTCACTGATAGGCACTGATGAGGCGGCACTGAAGAGCACTGATTAGGTGGCACTGATGAGGAGGCACTAATATGCTGCACTAATGGGCACTGATAGGAGGCACTGATATGCGGCACTGATGAGGCACTGATAATCATTGAAATGCAGCACTGATTGGCATCACTGATGGGTGTCACTGATGGGCACAGACTGGCATCACTCCTGGGCACTGCTGGGGCTGCACTAATGAAGAGCACTGATTAGGTGACAATATGCTTTACTAATGGGCACTGATAGGTGGCACTGATATGCAGCACTGATAGGCGGCACTGATGGGCCCTGATAGGCGGCACTGATGGGCGGCACTGATGAGCAAGCACTGGTGGGCACTGAAATGCAGCACTGACTGGCATCACTAATGGGAACTGACTGGTGTCACTGATGGGCACAGACTGGCATCACACCTGGGCACTGCACTGATGATGAGTGCCCTGATTATCTGTACAGTCTCACTTGTGAGGAGATGCCACTGTCAGTGTGAGGCGAAGAGAGGCGATAAACAGCACTTCCGTGTTTACATGTGACCGGCTGTGATTGGTGTCAATGTGATTGGCTGTGATTGGACACAGTTGAACACATGGGTAAAGAGCTGCTTCATCGGCTCTTTACAAAGATCAGGGTTGGGCCATGTCCTGACATAGCGCGCCCGCGATCGCCACGCTGCACACCCCTGCGAGTGCATGAGACATGACACTGGGACAACGTCAAATGACGTCGCCCCAGAATGAGAGTGCATCCCGCCCGCTGTCATTTTACTATACGCTGGGCGGGAGGGGGTTAAAGTGGTTGTAAACCTCAGACCTGAAACATGAACAAAGCATATCCCCCTATAGTGTGTGCTTGTATCAGTCCAAAGCACTAAAGCCTCGTACACACAACCGGTATTCTCGGCAAGAAAACTGATGGGAGAGCGTTTTGCCGTGAAAAACTTGCGTGTGTGTGGTTTCTCGTTGGGAAAACTGCCGGGAATCCCGGCGAGAAAAAGAGAGAACCTGCTCTCTATTTTCTCGTCGGGATTCTCGGCAGAGTTTTTCCTGCCGAGAAACCCGGTCGTCTGTATGCTTACCTGTCCAGGGAAACCCGCGCATGCTCAAAAAGACTTTGACGCATGTGCGGTAGCATACAAAGGACAGTGTAGGGTGTAGCAAGATGGCGGCGACGGCATCTAATGTGACGAGCGCCGGCTCATCGTAATCGATGACGTCACCGCGTTCTTGCCATTAAAAAGAACAGCGGTTCTTTTGAATGGCCGTGTGTACACTCGGCGTGCAAGGCAAGCTTGCTGGGAATCCCATAGGGAAAACCGACGTTTGTTTTTCCCGACGGGATTCCCGCCCGTGTGTACAGGGCTTAAGTGTAATTTCTGTCTGCTGCCCCCTTCCTCTGCTATCTGCAGGAGTCACTTTTGACAAGTTTTCCTGACACCAAGAGAAAAATGGTGACCGGGGAGGAGCTCCAAGAAACTGACAGCTCTCAGCTCTATTCCTGTGAGTTGTGTGAAGGGGGGGGGGGGGGGGTGGGTGTCCCTTCCCTCCGATCAGCTCTCAGAACTGTCCTCACTGAACTCTTCAGAGTGTAACTTCCGCTCCCTGCACCCTTTTTTCTCACAGTTCAGACAGGCTGCATAAAAATTCTGGACTTTGAACTGCTGTACAGAAGAGAAGATTGCAGATAATTTACATAGAAGGATTTGTTTAATTTCCGTGTATCACCTGAGACCAGTCACGTCACTAGTAGGGTGACCACATTTCCAAACTGCCATTCAGGGACACCCCCCCCCCCCCCCCAAAAAAATGCTGATTTTTGAAAAAAAAAAAATCAGATTTTTGGGGCAGGGGTGTATCATGAAATCAGCGGGCCCGTGTGCAAGATCAAAAGTGGATCCTAGGCATCAAGAAGAACAACAATATGGCGCGCGCAAAGCAGTGAACAGTGGACATGTCTTAAATTGCGCTAAATAATGGGCGTGGCTTAAAGGGGGTGTTATTAAAGAGTCTGAGATGACCTATATAGTGCAGAATGTGGTAATGTTAAATAGGGAATGTAGAGTGTATGGTGGTGAGTAGTATGTACAGGAGAGGAGTGCAGTGTATGGTGGTGGGTAGTATGTATGAGAGGAGTGCGGAGTGTATGGCGGGGGGTAGTTAGTGGAGAGTGGAGGAAGAGGAGTGAAATACCACCTCCTGATAGTCTGTCAGCCACTGCTATCTTGCCTTGGTGGTGGGGCACTCCGAAGGATGTAAGGGGGCACTCTGGAGGCACTAAGGGGGCACCCTGGAGGTTGTAAGGGGGGGATGTGAGGGGACACTCTGGCGGTACTTAGTCAGAGCCCCCTTACATCCTCCGGGGTGCCCCCTTAGTGCCCCCTTACATTCTTCTCCAGAGTGCCCCCTTACTTTCTTCTCCAGAGTGCCCCCTTACATTCTTCTCCAGAGTGCCCCCTTACATTCTTCTCCAGAGTGCCCCCTTACATTCTTCTCCAGAGTGCCCCCTTACATTCTCCTCCAGAGTGCCCCCTTACATTCTCCTCCAGAGTGCCCCCTTACATTCTCCTCCAGAGTGCCCCCTTACATTCTCCTCCAGAGTGCCCCCTTACATTCTCCTCCAGAGTGCCCCCTTACATTCTCCTCCAGAGTGCCCCCTTACATTCTCCTCCAGAGTGCCCCCTTACATTCTCCTCCAGAGTG
This sequence comes from Rana muscosa, assembly GCA_029206835.1. Taxonomy (NCBI): domain Eukaryota; kingdom Metazoa; phylum Chordata; class Amphibia; order Anura; family Ranidae; genus Rana; species Rana muscosa. Next base: position 425,952 of record JARGYO010000077.1, read on the forward strand.
TCCCCTTACATTCTCCTCCAGAGTGTCCCCTTAGTACTACTGTACTAAGGGGCACTCTGGAGAAATGTAAAGGGGCACTCTGGAGAAATGTAAAGGGGCACTCTGGAGAAAGTAAGGGGAGGTATGGGAGCACTCTGAAGTTAGTAAAGGGAGCACCACTACACTGACCTACCTGACCCCTAAAATGACCTGTCCACTACAATGACCCCTGCACTGACCCACCTGACCACTATTACCTACCTGGCCTCTACACTGACCTACCTGAACCCTCTGACCACTACACTCCTTCTTGCAGTACTCACACTACTGACTACTCCCCCACACAAACACAAGGTAGATCAGTGGATTTCACTCACCACTCCAGGCCAGGACTCCATCCATGAAGATCATCCATTCCATAGATGACTGCTATCCCCCAGTCGCTCCTTGGTATCCCCCGCAGGCCGAGAACTCTGCCAGCAGCCGCCGCACGCTCGTCTGCACCGAGCACCGCTCCTCCCACTCACACACACGGACCGCCCGGCTCAGGCTGGCTGGCTGCACAGGAAAGTGGCTCTGTCTCTGAGACAGTCACTGGAGGAGGACTCGGACGACGAGGCTCAGGCTGGCCTGGCTGGCTGTGCACAGGTGAGTGGCTCTGTCTGAATGGTCACTGGCGTGAGCGTGAGCGTCACGGTCACTCACTCTGTGCTGGCTCTGGACTGGCTGGTGGCTGCGGAGGGAGGCGCGCGCGCTGCTCTCAGACTCAGCGTAGTGTGCGCCGGGCGGGTGCACTCACTGTCCACACTGACAGGCCTCAGCTCAGCTGACGTCACCAGTTGCTAGACGCGGAGCGGCCCCTAGCCTAGCAACCAGACTGGCAGTGGCAGCCGCAGCCGCAGCCTATGTGTTATCAGTGTAATAAAATTTATAAGGTGGTGGCGGCAGACAGGTGGAGTCGGCGGAGTGGACTGGTCACTGTTTTTTTTTCATTCCGGGATGTCTGTATTGTCCCGGATTGAGCTGCCCGGGACACAGGGACAAAAATCTCTAATCAGGGACAATCCCGGGCAATCCGGGATACGTGGGCACCCTAGAGGTGTATGGAAGAGTTTACAACCACTTGACCTCCGGAAGATTTACCCCCCCCCTTCATGACCAGGCCATTTTTTGCGATACGACACTGCGTTATTTTAACTGACCATTACATTTTATTAGGGTACAGCGTCGCAGGACCGTGTATGTCCTTTTTTCCCACAAATAGAGCTTTCTTTTGGTGGTATTTGATCACCACTTTTTTTTTATATTGTTTGCGCTCTAAAAAATTACACGCTAATGAACTTTAATGGCATCCCAGCCTTAGTCCGTAGGGTTCAATATTGAGTTGGCCCCACCCTTTGCAGCTACAACAGCTTCAACTCTTCTGGGAAGGCCGTCCACAAGGTTTAGGAGTGTGTCTATGGGAATGTTTGACCATTCTTCCAGACGGCCTGGGCTCCCAGTCTCCGCTGTAATTGAACCCAAAGGTGTTCTATCGGGTTGAGGTCAGGACTCTGTGCAGGCCAGTCAAGTTCCTCCACCTCAAACTCGCTCATCCATGTCTTTATGGACCTTGCTTTGTGCTCTGGTGTGCAGTCATGTTGGAACAGGAAGGGGCCATCCCCCAAACTGTTCCCACAAAGTTGGGAGCATGAAATTGTCCAAAATGTCTCGGTATGCTGACGCCTTAAGAGTTCCCTTCACTGGCACTAACTGTTAGGGGGCGTGGCTACGAGTGACACGTCACTGATCGCTGCTCCCGATGACAGGGAACAGGCGATCAGTGACATGTCACTAGGAAGAACGGGGAGATGTTGGGTTTACACGGACATCTCCCCGCTCTTCAGCTCCGGGACACGATTTGCAGGACACCGGCGGACATTAAGTCCGCGGGTCCTGCGGGCATGGTCACGGAGCACGCGGCACGCGCCCGACCACATGGCGGCAAATTTAAAGGGACGTACCTGTACGCCCATTTGCCGGTCCATGCCATTCTGTCGATGTAAAAGTGCGTGCGCTGGTCGGAAAGTGGTTAAGAGTTCCCTTCACTGGAACTAAGGGGCCAAGACCAACCCCTGAAAAACAACCCCACACCATAATCCCCCCTCCACCAAATGAATGGGAGGGGTGGCCAAATACTTTTGGCAATATAGTGTGGATGAGCGAGTTTGGGGTGGCCCAAAGGTATTCTATCGTGTTTAGGTCATGACTCTGTGCAGGCCAGTCAAGTTCCTCCACCCCAAAGTTTGTTGTCTGGGGGACCTACAGCCGGGGAGCACCGATTTTTCAAAGCCGGGCACCCCTTCCATAGACTCCCATGTTAAACGGTAATTTCTCCAGTGATTTTGGGGACCCGGAACCGGCCATAGGTCCAATTGACCCCAAACTTGGCACACATGTAGCCCGATTTCTCTTCTACAAGTGTGCAAAGTTTGTTGTCCGGAGGACCTACGACCGAGGAGAACCGATTTTTCAAACCATCCCAAAGGCATCCCTTCCATAGACTCCCATGTTAAACGTCAGTCTAGTCATGGGCACATTGAGGCATACAGATGGACACCCTAGGCTTATACTCAAGTCAATACGTTTTCCCAGTTTTTTGTGGTAAAAATTAGGTGCCTCGGCTTATATTCAGGTCGGCTTATACTTGAGTATATACGGTACTCAGGCGATGATAAATGCCAAGATCGAGGCAACACTTCAGGACAAAGTGAGACGGTTCACTAATGCCGCATACACACGATTGGAAATTACGATAACAAAACCGTGGATTTTTTTCCGACGGAATGTTGGATCAAACTTGTGTTGCATACACACGGTCACACAAATCTTGTCTGAAATTCCGAGCGTCAAGAACGCGGTGACGTACAAGACGTACGACGAGCCGAGATCAATGAAGTTCAATAGGCAGTTCTGCTCTTCTGCTTGATTCTGAGCATGCGCGGTTTTTTTTTTGTGTGTCAGAATTGCATACAGACGTTGGAAAAATAGAGAACCTGCTCAATCTTTTGTTGGCGGAAATTCCAACAGCAAATGTCCAATGGAGCCTACACACGGTCGGAATTTCCGACCAAAAGCTCACATCGGATATTTGCTGTCGGAATTTGGCAATCTTGGGTCAATACATTTTTACCTCCTGTTTTTGACGCCTCCATCAAAGAGCCATAACGGACTATGTTTTTTGATTGTGCTCGTGGGATCGTGGCCGGTTCAAATCCTGGAACCACTCCTTTCTCCCAACTCTTCTCCTACTATCTTTAATGTGATGCCGCGTACACACAACCGTTTTCTCATGACGAGAAAAATGCAATTTTTTAATTTGGTCAATAAAAACGATTGTGTGTGGGGCTCCAAAGCATTTTTCTCGACGTGAAAAATGGGCATTAAAAATTTAGAACATGCTCTATTTTTTCACGTCGTTTTTTCTCGTCGTGAAAAACGGTAGTGTGTAGGCTTTAAAGTGGAGTTCCACCCTAAATAGCAACTTTTGCTATTTGGAACCCTCCCCCCCTCCGGTGTCACAATTGACACCTTTCAGGGGGGAGTGGGGTGAAGATACCTGTCTAAGACAGGTATTTTCACCCACATCCGGGAGTCCTGTCTCCGGGAATCTGCGGGAGTGACGTCACTTCCCCCCAGACTTCCCATAGTGTTCTGGGGAGACACTCGGCTCCCAGAACACAGGAGCACCAATCAGAACGGCGCAGCGCGACTCGCGCAGGCGCCGTAGGGAACCGGGCATGAAGCCGCAGGGCTTCACTTCCTGGTTCCCTCAGCGAGGATGGCGGAGGGAGCAGCAGAGTGACGAGCGGTCGCTCGTCCTCTGCTGCGGACGTCGCTGGACTCCAGGACAGGTAAGTGTCCAAATATTAAAAGCCAGCAGCTGCTGTAGCTGTAGCTGCTGGCTTTTAATATTTTTTTTTCCGGCGGAGCTCCGCTTTAATGGCGGGGAAAAAACGCGCCTGCTCAGAAGCAAGTGATTAACAGGAGTGCTCGTTCTGGTAAAACTAGCGTTCGCAATGGAGATAGCACATTCGTCACGCTGTAACGGACTGAGGAGCACAGAGACTGAAAAGCGCAAATCGTCTCTCACTAAACTTTACCAACACGAGGATCAGCAAAAGCAGCCCAAAGGGTGGCGCCATCTGAATGGAACTTCCCCTTTATAGTGTCGTCGTACGTCACCGCGCTTTTCTCGAGCATTTTTTTTCACGATCGTGTGTAGGCAAGGCAGGCTTGAGAAGAATCACGTCAAGGAAAACGTCGTTTTTTTTAATGACATGAACGGTCGTGTGTACGAGGCATTGGTTAGAACTTTGCTGGATACTTCACCGACATTGTCTGGTTCTTACGGTTCCCCGGGCTATGGTTGGGGTCGGCCATTCAACTGTGGACCTTCAAGCCGCTCTCATCCTTAAAAAGTATAATATGTTGCCAAATGCCATCATCTGTTGGATCTTCTCTGTTCGTCTATCGATCAATCCCTTGCGTTGGGTTAATGTTTGACCCAACCTGTCAACCGTGCTTGTTTCTGCATTTCCCCCCCCTTCGTAGAGTCAATCTTTACTTACGATAGATGTTAGTTTACATGGGATAACCTTTGTGTTGCTTAATAAAATATTTGAATGTGAAAAAAATAAAAAAAATAAAAATAAAGTGCCTGCAAGTGGGCAGTCTTATGCCGCGTACACACGGTCGGAATTTCCGACAACAAAATGTTCGATGGGAGCTTTTCATCGGATATTCCGTGTGTAGGCTCCTTTAAACCTTTTTCTGTCGGAAATTTCCTACCTACCTAATCAATTTTTCTAAACCAAGAAAGTTCTCATCGGAAATTCCGATCATCTGTATGCAATTCCGACGCACAAAAATACTACGCATGCTCGGAATCAAGTCGACGCACTTGCTCTGAAGCTGCCGCCCCAAATTGTTGAGGTCGGGGGGGGGGGGGGGGGGGGGGCTTTGGGTGCTGACGAACAAAAAAAAAAAAAAAAAAACTTACAAAAAATAAAAAGAATTTATAAAAAATAAATTATTTTTATAAAAAAAAAAAAGGGGGGGGGGGTTGCCATCAGGGGCCCTCCGGGCCTCTCACAAAAAAAAAAAAAAAAAAATGATAAAAATTATAAAAAAAATACATAAAAAAGGGGGGTTGCCATCCGGACCCCTGGGGACCTCCGGGCCCCTTACAGGTGTACCGCCTGTACCCCCCTGATGGCGGTCCTGCACCCCCCTAAGCTAGTAGGAGTGGGGGGTATAATTCTGATTTTATTTTTTTAATTCTGCACTGACTGTCTTTGAAATTGCCCCAGCCCCTGTTCAAATCCAATCCGGGGACAAAATCGGGGACAGACTTGGTCCGGGGACAGTGTCCTCAATCTGGAGACTGTCCCCAGAAACCGGGGATGTCTGGTCACCCTATCTTAGACTGTATTTTCATTCAAGACCCATAATGATGCAGGACAAACTTAAAATATAACTGAAGGCAAAACTTTTTTTTTTTTTGGATAGAGTGAAGAGGGATTAGAACACCTGTCAGGTCTTTATTGTAGTCTGTTCCCCCGTCAGGGAGATTTCCCCTCTCTATTTGCCCTGTTTACCATTATCATTGAAAGTGAAAGTAAAAGTAAAAGTAAATCCCAGATTTTGGGTTGTCCCCGGAAGAGTAATGAAGGGAAAATATTCTAATGGGGATACTAGTTCTAGTGACCTGGGGATCCCCAAGAGATTACCTTTAATTTGCAGGGATTCCCTCTCACTTCCTGTTTGGCTATGGGACAGGAAGTGAAGGCAAATCTCCCGAATGGGACAAAGATAGCAAAAATAAACCTTACACGGGATATAACCCTCCCTTGCTCTATCCAAAAAGGAAAAACAAAAAGTTTTGCCTATAGTTCTACTTTAACATACCCCCACATGACGCTGAGCCGAGAAGAGAAGATTAAAGCGGAGGTCCACCGACCATTCATTTTTTTTTTTTCAGCCATTTAGACACTTTCATATTGACAATGTAACGCTTACTGTTTAGGCGTAATATCTCCCCCGGTGTCCGGATTCGCATAGAAAAAAAAAAAGAGGTTATAAAAATTGAGGGTGGCCGGTTCCATCTTGCTTGTGGGCATGTGAAGCCCACAAGCATTAATTTCCTGGATGCGGTGAATGCTGAGCTCCCAGCATTCACCGCTCGTTCCCGTGCATGCTCAGTGTTAACGGCGCGGACAACGGGTGGCGTCGCCGGAAGTTCCCGCCCCGTTGTGATGGCAGCAAAAACAATAGAAAACAAACACAGATGGCGTCACGCGTCACTTCCGGTTTTGAGATCTCACAAGATTTTGCGGCGGCGATCCGCACTGACTCCCGGGGGAAGAAGATACACGCCTTTTTTTCATTTGAACATCTGGTCAGAGCAAAGAAGGGATTAAGATGAATGTATTACTTTGTGTGGACCTCCGCTTTAATGGATGAGAGAACAAATGGCTGTGAGAGGCAGGCCAAGTGGCTCAAGTAGGGTTGCCACCTCATCCCTTTAAACCCAAACACATATGAATTACACAGGTTCTGAGGCTGATTTAATGCAGATAAGACACCATGTGAGTTTAATTATCACCTTAATTAGCCTCAGAACCTAAAGAGATGGGGTGGCAACTCTAGGCTCAAGTCGGAAATTAGGTACCCTCAGGGCACCTCTATAGTGGAACTTTAAAAAAAAAAAAAAAAAGATTGGATTGGCCAACTGCCTACCTTGTCACAAAGAGCTTGCACTTCGTCATCACCCGGCTTGATGTCGCACAGTCCCGAGTCCACCGATGAACAACAAGAACAATCACTACTCTCATCATCACTCATTTTCAGGCACTTATCTCCAAATCGACACACCAGGCCGTTACATGGGATCTTATAGCTGAGGGCTGTACCATTCTACAGAGAAGGCGGGGGTGTCTAACAATGATTACACACTGCAGCTGATTGTCAGAAAAACACTTTTACTAACAACTGCAATGAGACAATACAACTTCAGTCACTTTACTTAACAAATCATAGGCTTAGTTTATTTACATATAATACCCCCTACTTAGTAGACATGTGCACACTGAAATATTTTGTTTCGGAATTTTGTTTAGTTACTCCCAAAATTCGTTTTTATTTATTTTGTTTCGTTAAAAAATGCATTAGTCCGAAAATACAAATTGATTAAGGTCGAATCTGTCAATTGAAGGCTTATGGTGTCTGTCGAATGTTCTAGGACAGGGGGGTGTCTAACCAGTGGCCCGGCCCGCGGAGCGAGCCTCTGATGTGGCCCACGACCTCCTGCTCTCATACCTCCCATCATCTTACTTTTAAAAGTCCCTTGACAGGGGTTGTTGAGCGAGGGGGGGGGGGGGTGGTGCCGCGCGAACATTATTTGAGCCCCTGATCGCAGGGGTGGGGGCCGCGGGACATTGTTTTGGCCGCCGATCGCGCGGGGGGGGGGGGTCTTACCTGCTTCTACTGGCTCTTCTTCTTCCACTTTCTGCTGTTTCTGGGAAAAACCCGCAGAATCCGTGCTTGTTGGGAGGTATGTGCTCTGGGATGGCTGGTTGGCAAGCCCAGACTGCAGGTTGCCGACCTGCCATCTGAGAGCATTTTCAGAACGTGCACCACACCTGCAAGATATAATAGACGTCTATGGCAAAGTGCAGCTAACCGGCCGGAAAACCACAGGTACACTGCACCGCGATAGACCACAGACCAGTGATGGTGAACCTTGGCACCCCAGATGTTTTGGAACTACATTTCCCATGATGCTCAACTACACTGCAGAGTGCATGAGAATCATGGGAAATGTAGTTCCAAAACATCTGGGGTGCCAAGGTTCACCATCACTGCCACAGACCATCAGTATAAAAGCAGCCTTAGGCCCCTTTCAAGCGATCGGTCCGACCCAATCGGACCCTCCATTCACATCTATGGATCGGCAGATGTAAACAGACTTTTGTCCGTTTACACACGCCTACCTCCAACCCGATCTGCTAAAAAAAAAAAACAGAAGTGGATCTGTCCCCTTCCATCTGATTGGATCAGAGGGCCCATAGAGTAGATTGTGCTGTGTCTGCTTGGCATATGCAGAGTGGACACAGACCTGTCATCTGCCCACTCCGCTCATTGTGGCCCGCCACTGGTTACTAAGTCGCTTTAAGTGGCCCTCGGCCTTCAAAAGGTTGGGCACCCTTGTTCTAAGAAGATTCGACGGAACAGCTAAACTGTACGACGCAGCAATACATTTCCGGTCGAATGCTCCGCCCACAAGCTATAGTAGAATTCGAATGTTGTATGACTAGTAATAATTATATTTATTAATTATCATTACTAGTCAACCAACATTAGAATTCTTCTATAGCCTATGGGCGGAGAATTTGACCATTATTGTCCGTTCGTGGCGATCGTATGTTTTTAACTGCTTTGTCAAATCTTCATGTCTCTATAATGTCGAATCTTTTCTCTCTATGTTGAATAATCTCGGACTAATAGAGTTAGGTTAGGCACATTCGACCGCAGATTCGATAGACACAGATCGCTATTGTCACCGTCATGTCGAATGTCATGTCGAATCTTCTATCTATATTGAACTGTTGTCGCAACGAAACGAAAATAAAGCATTTTTTATGTCGGATCTTTCGGATTTCGGATTCTGCATGTTCGTTATTGTTTGTTAAAACTAACGCGAAAATCCCCGAAATTCGGACGAAAACGAATGCGCTTGTCTACTACTTAGTGGAATGGTCAGAGAGAGCAGCCTGAGGATCCTTGGGGCAAATGAGGGGAGGACAAACAGGTCTGGGCACTTTACAAAGTGGACGCAGTCTCACATGGTTTAGGAATGTGTATACAAACTGTATTTGGTGCAAGTTTTACAGCCGGAGGGGGGGGGGGGGGGAGGGGGGGCATACTGAAATTCCACTTCAATAGGTCTGTCTGTGACATCTCTCATGCACACAAACCCAACCACAATGTGGTTCTGGTGTGGGAAATGTTAAATGAGCATTCTGGTGATAAGGGAGAGTTCATGGAAGTGTATACAAGAGCCCACACCCACCCCACCTACAGATAAGTGGAGGGAGAAAGATCAAAATGTTCCAAGTACGATATCCCTGAGTATAGATGATGAACACATTGTGCAAGTGTGAAGCTGCAAAAGAAACATTTGAGGAGCTACTGAAAGTACATGAGAGAGGAAATCTTTGCAAGATTCGGAAACCAATACCAGACTAAGCTAATGAAAGACCAGCACAGGACTGTGTAATATAGCGATACCCTCAGCTTAAGAGGGCTGCTTGTTTGTTTTGGGCCTTGTAGTGCACCGCTGTCAACCCCTGGCAATCAGACCTAACCTCTCGTGACACAGTTAGGAAAGGAGGGAAGGATGGTATAACTGTACTATATCTATACTGTTATATGGCACAACTCCTTTATCCCAGCGCAGTAATTGACACTGACAACCAAATTACCTAACTATAACTTTTTACTATTGGTAAAAGTATAAAAGGCGATTAGTATACAATATCCCATGCAGATCCCTGCAATATAGGTGTGCACATTAATAGGATATAACATTCAGCAATGCAATGATAGTATAATAACCCCGCTGCAGCTATCCTCCCTCGTGAGCTAAAGATGGCGCCCAGCAATGTCCTATACTACCCAGTCAGGCCTGACTATAACTTGGGGTATAGTTCGTTGAAGAATCTGTGCTAGCAACTCTCGGTGGTGCACATAAAGAACAAACTGTAATCCAAAAAGGATAGCGATGATTGCTAACTTGGTAAAGCTGGAGAGACTAATAAACTCAGTTCAGCAAACAGTCTCTCCAGAATATAACTGTAATCACTGATGGGCCTAGGCAAAGTTAATAGGCAACAAAGTTAATCAGATGCGGTTCTGAGCTGGCGCTCTCTCACCCGACCGGACCGACTCCTGTCCTGTACTTTCGCTACTGTGAGTCGCTTCACAGTGTCCACGATGCGCTGGGTCTTCGGTCCTCCAGAAGATGGTGGCACTTCAGGTGGATCGGATGCTCCGCAGTCTCCTCGGTGGAGCGGAAGGCTCTCTGGAACAAACGCAAGGCCCAGGCTTCAGGCCTTGCACGCGCAGCAGGTAAGTGCAGCAATCCTCTTGCAAGGAGGGCGGCGTCCAAAGAGAAAGAGAGAGGCCCCTCCTCTCTCTTTTAAAGTCCACCCCAGCAGTCCTTGCGCGGGGAACTGCACCCTGGGTGCCGCAAAACGTGCTGGGAACTGTAGTCTATGGGTAGGAAACGATACCCCGCTACAGTAAGATGTACTTTAGAAATGGTGGAACTAGCTTCAGGAGAAGAAATTTAAGACTTTCATATAGCAGCACTGCTACTCAATGGCCTCCAAGACACCTATGAGACACCCATTACAGCACTTGATGCTTGACTGGATGATGAACTATGGGAGAAGAAATAAAAGACTTTCATTTACAGTAAAGCAGCACTGCTACTCCATGCTCTCCGAGATAGCTATGATAGCACTTGATGCTCATCCAGATGATTGTCTATGGTAGAAGAATTACAAGACTTTCATATAGAATAGTGCTGCTACTTAAAGCGGAGCTCCACCCTAAAGTGGAACTTCCGCTCATCGGAACCCTCCCCCCCTCCGGTGTCACAATTGATACCTTTCAGGGGGGAGGGGGGTGAAGATACCTGTCTAAGACAAGTATTTTCACTCACTTCCGGGAGTCCTCTCTGTGGGAAATCTGCGGGAAGCCGGTACTTCCCGCAGAGTACCCGTTGTGTTCTGGGAGACACTCGGCTCCCAGAACACACAGGGACCAGTCAGAATGGCGCAGCGCGACTCGCACATGCGCCGTAGGGAACCGGGCAGTGAAGCCGCAAGGCTTCACTGCCTGGTTCCCTCACAGAGGATGGCGGTGGGGGCAGCCAAGAGACGAGTGATTGCTCGTCTTCTGCTGCGGACGTCGCTGGACTCCAGGACAGGTAAGTGTCCTAATATTAAAAGTCAGCAGCTGCTGTAGCTGTAGCTGCTGGCTTTTAATATTTTATTTTCGGCGGAGCTCCGCTTTAATGGTCTCCAGGACAGCTATGAGATACTTGTTACAACACTTGATGCTCATCCAGATGATAAGCTAAGGGGGAAAAAATACAAGACTTTCGTATAGGGCAGTGCTGCTACTCAATGGTCTCCAGGACAGCTATGAGATACTTGTGTAGCACACACCGTCTTCTTCCCCCTCTTATCCTCTCAAGCAGGGGGAGAAGACACACCATGCCACATGCCCATGTCCTCTAGGTTATAAAGGTCAGGCGATCCTCTAGGTTATAGAGGTCAGGCGGTGTTACATACTTGGGTCCTGCAGTTGAAAAAGTCCCTTCTTCTGGTTCTCCCCTCTATGTTTATAGAGGCGAGTCTTTAACTTTCCCCAGTGAGGTCAATGTCCACACAACACATCAACTCCAACGTAGAGTTTATTTTTATCTTGCTTCCAGGAACCAGAGAGTTGAAGTGAGAAGAAAGAGGTTAGCAGATAGAAGTGGATTCAGGCACACTCTTGGCTTCGTCGCCACTCGATCCCGAGTGGGTACAGCTCACCCGGATAGTCTCTCAATAGAACTAGCAGCCGGCGTGATGCTGGAACAATGAGTCAGTCCCCTCCAGGGACCAAGTCAAGGAGATCCCTCTATTTCTAAGCAGCAAACAGCTCCTCTAAGGCAGTCCATGAAGCTAGGAATCCTTCCCTCTGACAGGTCACCAGGCCTTTCCCGAGTTAGCAATCTTTATCACTACCCTCTTGTTATGGGATCTGTGACGGATCTCAGATACCCCAGGTGGGCACATCCGCCAGACCTGTGTCTCCTGTCCTCCAAACGCACCCGCAGCCTGCAGATACGCCATAACCAGCCCTTAACCCCTCAATCACGAGACAATCCACACAGGTGTTGAGGGTTAAACATGCAGAGCAACAACCGTTTATTAAATCCAAAACATACACTTTTACACACAGTTAGGGACACTCCCCTTAGCCTTGTCATAGAGGGGACAAGGAAGAACCAATGGGGACTGAACACTTGTACATTGAAACAGAGACTACAGATAAACATAAAGGGATTATGGTAAGCAGGCAGCCCTTCAATACACATCCCCTGCGGAGAGATGTCTGCAGTCCAGACCATTGTCTATGTGCCATCAACCAACACAATTAAGCACAGCAACAAGAGGGGGGGGGGTTGGGGAAGAAGGGATGTAGCATTACATTACATTATCTCAATGCCAGCTTCTCCCCGAGTCTCAGTCTCTTATGGGCCATAGTCTGTGGGTAGGAGGCCCGCCCTCAGTCCCTTCCAAAGCACACAGTGACAGTGGGTTCTGTCACATTTCTCCCCTTTTAAAAACAGACTAACCAGGTTCCTGACCCCCAACTGGTCTGGACCTGCGTTAGTCACAAACTTCCACCCCAGGCAACCAGGAAAAGGAAAAGTACGTCTCTGGCGCTGGGGAGCAAAATCGCACATACGGTCTCCCGTGAATAAAAACAGCCGCTGCAGAGTGGGAACAGCTGTCCGCACTCCCGTGATCCGGGGCTGGGTTGCAGATATTGAGGGGAGCTGAATAATCCTCTGCCCCGATGCCAGCGCTTCAGCTTGTAGGGAACATAGGCTGGCAGTGCTATGCAGTTGGGGAGGAAAAGGTTCTTGCTTTTCTCCTGGAGTAATTACCAGCCGCTGAGGAGGTATCTTGCAGGGACTATCTCCCAGACTCTCCATCTCTTTTTCTGATGCTGGGCAGAGGCCAACATCGCTCTTGTAAGGTACCTGTGATAGGTAGTGTCCGAAGTGGAACTTGTGTGCTGAGGATTCAGGCGAAAACGTAGTCAGGCAGATTAGGTTGGCAATAGATCAGGCAAAATGGTACACAATCGAAATCCAGAGAGTGGTCAGGCAGGCAAAGGTCATACACGAGCTGGCAGTGAAGTACAAAATCAGCAGGCTGGAGAGTAGTCAGGAATTCAGGCAGAAGTTCAACACAAAAATCAGGATCAAAAAGCAGTCACAACACCCAGGGAGCTATTCCACACAAACGGGCGCTGAGAGATAGCATCACTTCCTTTTTAAGGGCTGCTTTGATTGAAAATTGTCCACAGCTGGCAGCAGGTGGGGCTAGTGAGTCCAAGGTAATGTTTAACACTGAGAGGACATTTCCGAAAGTCCAGATCTGCTCAGTAGCGCAACAGGTAAGGCTGCAGCTTTGGGACCAGGAAGATCCCGGTTCAAATACACCCAGGTACATGACAGCTCTGCTCCGTAGCCAGCGATTCTGCTAGGGGGACATATACAACGGTTCAGCCGCTGGAGAGGGGGAAGGGTTTTCGCCCCTCCTGGTTCTGTGACCAGCTGCTGAGGTGACTTCTGACAGGGGCTGTCTCCCAAATCCTCCAAAGACATACTGAGGGCTGGGCAGGGGCCCGTGGCACTCTGCCATGCAGGCAGCGCTTCAGCTGGGGGGATAAACACTGGGGTAGTGTCCAAGTGCTGGGCAACCAGCTCACTGAGGTCATCCCTCAGACTCCCTGGATCCAACTCTGAGGGTGGGCAGAGGCCAGCGGCACTCTGCCCTGCAGCCAGCGCTTCTGCTGGGGGGATGAACATTGGGGTACTGTCCAATTGCTGGGGAGGGAGAATTGCTTCCTCCACTCCCGTTGGGGATATCTGCTGTTGGGGAAACAGCTCACGAAGAGCATCTCTCAGACTCTCCGGGTCCAACTCTTTTTCTGATGCTGGGCAGAGGCCAGCGGCACTCTGCCCTGTAGCCAGCGCTTCTGCTGGGGCACCGGATTCGATACTCTGGACTTGCTGCTGATCACCATTTATCAGCCTTCCAGCGCCCGTCTCAACTTCCCCTTCTGAGACCTTTATGCTTTTATCTTGTCTCACTGCCTGGGAAACCTCTGGTGCATTCTGGCATTCTAGCACTCGCAGTACCCTCTGTATCATCGCCGCTTCTTCCATTGCGGTTAGGACGCGAAAACGTAGGGACACTCCTGGCCCCATTTGCTCTGCATCTTCGCGACTGTCCGCTATTTCTCCAGGACAGTCCCAGGCAACGGGAGCCATGCCAGGCTGCTGATCACCGTCAAACAGCCGCTTGTAGGCAATCTCAAGCTCCCATTCCTGCTCAACCAGAAACTCCAATTCCTCCAGGCCACACGCCTCTTTGGGAAGGTCCAGCACCTCATCTCGGAAGTCCAGGATGTCTTCCAGCCGCCACTCTTCATCGCTCCCAAAGTCTGGGTCTCCATACATTTTTTGATGGAGCAGCCCCACGCTGCCGTAGCCAACGCCTTCTGTCGGGCTGCCATCTGCTGTACTTGGCCACAGTTGAGCCACGAACCACCGGAGGGCTCTGTAGCTGGCGTCCAGCCTCATCTCCTCCTGGACCAATCTTCCGAGCTCCATCTTACACTCATCTCGCGGTCCTTCCCTCAGGAACACCTCTCGCGCACGGTACTGCGTCCAGTACATTTCTGTGGAGGAGGGAAGGATCTTCCCCTGATGGTGCCGCTCGTGGCTTAGTGTCTCATGCCAGAGTTGCCAGCGGATCACATCCTCCCAGCCGAGCATGGTGCGCTCTGTCACTGGTCCCCGATGTTGCTTCCGCATGCCTTGCAGCCTCCTCCCGTACTCCGCTCTCATGCTGGCCGATCCCCGTATCGCTCCTCGGCGGCTGCCCGGATCTTGAATCCTGGTGGTGTTTTGGATGTCCCGGACTGCAGGAGACATCCCACTGCTGCCAACACTGTGACGGATCTCAGATACCCCAGGTGGGCACATCCGCCAGACCTGTGTCTCCTGTCCTCCAAACGCACCCGCAGCCTGCAGATACGCCATAACCAGCCCTTAACCCCTCAATCACGAGACAATCCACACAGGTGTTGAGGGTTAAACATGCAGAGCAACAACCGTTTATTAAATCCAAAACATACACTTTTACACACAGTTAGGGACACTCCCCTTAGCCTTGTCATAGAGGGGACAAGGAAGAACCAATGGGGACTGAACACTTGTACATTGAAACAGAGACTACAGATAAACATAAAGGGATTATGGTAAGCAGGCAGCCCTTCAATACACATCCCCTGCGGAGAGATGTCTGCAGTCCAGACCATTGTCTATGTGCCATCAACCAACACAATTAAGCACAGCAACAAGAGGGGGGGGGGGGGGTTGGGGAAGAAGGGATGTAGCATCACATTACATTATCTCAATGCCAGCTTCTCCCCGAGTCTCAGTCTCTTATGGGCCATAGTCTGTGGGTAGGAGGCCCGCCCTCAGTCCCTTCCAAAGCACACAGTGACAGTGGGTTCTGTCACAGGATCGATCCTCCCCCGGTTCCCCTTCAGTCAGAGCGGTCACCCCTCCAAGGTTCCCTGGGTTTCCTCAGCTTCTTCTATGGACTCAGTCAAAGGTACTGAGTCCATCCGGAACTCCGTAGTCTCGAGCTAAAGGTGCCCGAGAATCCTCAATCATGATGGGGCACACCCCCCTTGAGGGGTAGCTCCCTCCTCGCATAAAATGGCCCCAGTGTAATGGTCATCCGGGCATGGGCCCCGGGAATTGGCTCCATGTGTAATGACCTCTGCCCCTTATATATCCTCTCCCGGCATGCACAGCAGGCCAGAACCGCCCACCATCGGCAGCCGAGAAAGGACATCCAGTATCCACTCCATCACCTGTGGTTCAACCCCGGGTATAGGTGACAACACCACCTATACGACCAAAGGGGAACTGCACGCCAGGTGACACAGCAGCAAAGCAGAGTCCAAACAATCAAAAGACTCGAGCTAACTATTGCTCTGGTCACCCCTAAATTTAGGTATAGCGGGGTTAAATTTGGGGACCCTGCTACACTTGTTACAAGTTACAACACTTGATGCTCATCCAGATGATTGGCTATGGTAGAAGAAATACAAGACTTTCATATAGAGTAGTGCTGCTACTCAGGACAGCTATGAGATACTTGTTACAACACTTGATGCTCATCCAGATGATGAGCTAAGGGATAAGAAATACAAGACTTTCGTATAGGGCAGTGCTGCTACTCAATGGTCTCCAGGACAGCTATGATACACTTCTTACAACACTGATGCTCATTCAGATGATTGGCTATGGTAGAAGAATTACAAGACTTTCATATATAGAGCAGCACTGCTACTCAATGGTCTCCAGTACAGCTATGAGATACTTGTTACAAGTTACAACACTTGATGCTCATCCAGATAATTGGCTATGGTAGAAGAAATACAAGACTTTCGTACAGAGTAGTGCTGCTATTCAGTGGTCTCCAGGACAGCTATGAGATACTTGTTATCAGGGCTTTTTTTCAGCGGGAACGTGGGGGAACGCAGTTCCGGCACCTCCTGGACTGACTGTATGTAATGGCAAGGGGTGCTGGGTAGAGTTGCCACCTCATCCCTTTAAAACCGAACACATATTGATTACACAAGTTCTGTGGCTAATTAAGGTGGTAATTAAACTCACTTAGTGACTGATCTGCAGTAAATTTGCCTCAGAACCTGTGTAATTCATATGTGTTCGGGTTTAAAGGGATGAGGTGGCAACTCTAGTGCTGGGGTGTGCTGCAGGATATTGATGCTCACTGTTGGGGATCTATTTTTGCAGGGGGGGGTCTATTGTTGCTGAGGAGGTCTATTGTTGCTGGTGGGGGACCTATTATTGCTGGGGGTTGGTCTTATGTTGCTGGGGGGTCAGTTGTTGCTGAAAGAGATCTACTGTTGGGGGAGGGGTCTATTGTTGATGGCTGCCATAGAGTCTATTAATGCTGGCTGTGCGGAGATCTGTTGATGCTGCTGGGAGTCTATTGTTGCTGGGGGAGGGACATTTTGTTATGGGTGGTCCATTGTTAGGGGGATCTATTGTTGCTGGCTGTGGGGGTTCTATTTTACTGCTTTTCTTGATATCATGACCAAATTCCATAAAAAATTACTTAAATGGGGTGGTACTGGGAGGTGGGTAGGGGCGGAGAAAAGGGGTAACTCGCAAAGGGGGAGTTCCTGCACCCATTGTCTGAGAAAAAAAGCCCTGCTTGTTACAACACTTGATGCTAATCCAGATGATGAGCTATGGGAGAAGAAATACAAGAATTTAATATCACTTCATGTGCTGGAACTGGAGAGAGTCCAGAGAATAGGAACAAAGCTAATAAAGGGACTGGAGGACCTCAGCTATGGGGAAAGGCTTCAAGCCTTGAACATATTCTCTCTGGAGAGGAGACGCTTAAGAGGGGATATGATAGCGATGTACAAATACCGTACTGGCGACCAGTGGTGGCTGGTGGTCATTTTTTGGGGGGGGGGTCGTGCACTTACCTCAACCACGGGCAGGCATCACGAGCGGGCATCTCCTTCCCTTGCTTGGTGGCATCCGTCTCCTCCCTCCTCCTTGCTGGCCAATCAGAACGCTTCTCCTTTTGGCCAATCGGGAAACGCGTCTCACACCAGCTCTTCCTGATTGTCGGAGAGGCGATTTGGTGTTAGAATAGCGAATGTTCATTCGCTATTCTAACACACCTGGGTAGGCTCCGATCGCAATGCTCTGCGTCTGGAGCCCACCATATTTTGAAGCCTATTAGAGCCTCTGGCACCCTAATCAGGTGCTTAAAAAAAAAAAAAACCTGCTGCTGTAATTCATGCGCCCGGTGTCCTTAAAGGGGCCAGATGCCTGGATAGGGGGTGGCTACGGTGATGGAAAGGGGAGGCAGTGCCCGTACGCCCTTAATGGACGGGCCACTTCTGCTGGCGACCAAAACTTTTCAGTGAAAGGGAATTTATAAAGACACGCGGCCATTCACTAAAATTGGAAGAGAAGCGGTTTAACCTTAAACTGCGTAGAGGGTTCTTTACTGTCAGAGTGGTAAGAATGTGGAATTCTCTTCCACAAGAAGTGGTACCAGCAGAGAGCGTCGATAGTTTCAAAAAGCTATTAGATGGGCTCCTTGACGATGACAACATACAGGGGTATACAATGTATTATTGACATAAACACATACACATCATAGGTTGAACTGGATGGACTGGTGTCTTTTTTCAACCTCACCCATGGGTGCCCGCTGAACTTTTTTCAGGGGGGGGCATCATTCTTGAGGATAATAATATAGCCTAGAGAATGTACATCTTTCTATATTGCAATACATCTGTTGTGGCCATATTTTGATCTTGATGAAAACAGCCTATACTGTATACTGTAGCCACAACACCGATGTATTGCAATACATTACAATACAAAAATATGTATTTAGTGGTGTCGTGGCACAGGCACTGCTGTTACCTGTAGTTCTTCAGCGATAGGGCAGGCACTGGCAGCGTATTCAGTCTCTTGTCTCGGCCACTGCACGCCACGCACCTGTGGGAGGAGCCAGCGCCGCGCCTGCCGGATCGGCATAGGCTAATTTACACAGGCAGAGGCAGGCTGAGACAGCAGCCAATCACGGAACAGCCAGGTCAGGGTCACGGTGATGTTAAGCAGAGACCCGAGCGGCAGAGCTAATCCAATGCTTGGGCTGGGGGTGAGGAGGGAGGGACAGATAGTCGGAAAAGACTGAGAGCAGCCCCAGCCCCCAGGCCAGCAGCAGTCTGCAGACTTAGAAAAAAAAGTCCACGGCTGCCGCGGAGGTGGCCGTGGCGGCCATTGCAACACAGGGGGCAAGTGTGTCTTCACTCTGACTTCCAGGGGGGGCAATTGACCCCCCTTGCCCTATGGAGCGGACACCCATGACCTCACCAACTGTAATTTTGTAACATAGAGAGCAGCACTGCTTCTCAATGGTCTCCAGGACAGCTATGAGACTTGTTACAGCACTTGATACTCATCCAGAGGATGAGATTACCCTGGAATACATTAAAGACAATCTTGTGGATGGAATAATATTAACATTCAGCATGAAACACGTGAACGTTTTTTGTGCATATAAAAAAACAGATCATGGGGGCGCATGCGCGGCAGCCTGAGGAGAAGGTAATGTATCCTTAGAGCTCCGCTCCGCGGGTATCAAGACCGGAGAAGTACGGGTCCCAGCAGCGCCGGAAACACCGGAAAATAGCTGCGGATTCGTAGGAGAGCCATTTACACATATAACTATGGCTTTGAGAGGCTCCAAATCCAAATTTTAAATGAATATCCTAAAGGGAGCGACAAACAGGCTGGCGGCTGAAATGGCGGCTTCTCCCTCCTCCTCGCAGCGCCGCTCTAATCCAGCAGTGAAAGCCTTAAAACACAAACCACTGACCAGCGCTGGTGAGTCTATAGTGGATGACTATGTAACTTCACCTGAGGAACAGCCTGACATATTTGTTAAGTTTGAACAAATGTTGCAGAAGGCTATAAAGCAGACCTCTGACCACATCACTGACAAGTTAACTAAGTGTAGCGCCTCTCCCCTCACTCTCCCTCTCGGGTTCTCTCGTTTGATTGGCTTGTGTCTAGGGGTACCTGGGAGAGGAGAGTACAGGAACACTACGCCAAACTCTCCCCTCGTATGTGTATGAGGGTTGAGCAAAGTTAGTTGAATTACCTCCGGGTCTGTTCACTGCGTACGAAGCCTCAGTTGTTCTGTGGAGATGTGTCTACCAATAATAGAGCCCCACACCAATCAAAAGTCCAACACTCCTTTATTTCTCTGCTTTCAGGGTGAACACAATCAGTTGAACTTTCAGTAGCAGACAGACAGGGGTGTGGGTACGAGTAGGCCCAGGCACAAATTAACTCTCCTATCCCTTTGCTAGCGAATAGGCCTGGCGCACGGTCCCTGCCACCGACCGTGAGTTTTGGTCGCTGCCACAGACCGGATGAACTGTTGAGGCCCCTGCCACAGGCCTAATAGCAGGTCTCTGCCACTGACCTGAGTTGAATAGTTGGACCGCTGCCACCGACCATAGAACGTGAACTGAACTTCCTCTCTGAACTTGGCCCCTGTTCGGGAAAGATATCCCTCCGGGCGGTCTCCGGATGTTCACCCGGCACTGGCAATATGCTGCACCAGGTCTTCGGATGAGTCCCTCCTCCGGTCCCTTACGCCTCTGGATTCGGGTGCCCCACTCCCGGGGCCCCTAGGACAATCCCTCCCTCGCGGGACCCAGCGGAAGGTACTGGGCCCCAGGCCTCCGGCTGAGTACCTCACCCCAGACTGAAGGTGTCTGGGATGGAACACGAACTCCAAGTGTCCAGGCCTAGGCCGATTGGACACCGACCGCGGACCCCAGCCCTCAGGCTGAAGGTGCCTGGGACTCGAACCTCGTGGCGAAGATGTCCGCCCCCTTTATACCCTCCCCCAGAAAGCACAGCGGGTTCCCCGCCCCGCCGTACAACTGCTGCGAGAGGTCACAAAGGGTATGGCACTGCAGCGATGGTTCAACCCCGGCCCAAAGTGACAGCGCCACCTGCTGGGCCGCAGGGAACTAGACATCACTGATGTCTTCACCAGATTTAAAAGTATATGCCCGCTACATAAGGAAATAAGGGAACTTGGTATGAGAACTGCAGAACTGGAACAGAGGGTAGATGAAATAGACAACTATACAGAATATTGTACCTCAGAACTCTCAGCTCTCAAAGAGGAAAATATCTTACTTCAAGCACGTTTGGAAGACCAGGAAAACAGAGACCGCAGGTCCAATATAAGGATAAGAGGTATTCCAGAATCTGTCCTAGATCTGCATGGAACCATAACGGCACTTTTCCAAGAATTAATTCCTGATACTCCTGTCGATAGACTTGAAATGGACAGAGTGCACAGAGCATTGGCTCCACGTAAACCTAATGATCCCCCGAGAGACATAATAGCCAAAGTACATTTCTACAAAACGAAAGAACAGCTACTCGCAGCAGCCAGAGGAAAATATCTCCTCAGCTTTCAGAGCTATACATACCAGCTTTTCTCTGACCTGTCCCCACTCACAGTGGCAAAAAGACGTGCTCTCAAACCACTATTGCAAGTGCTTCAAAAGAATCAAATCCCTTACCATTGGGGATTTACCTTCTGTCTTCGCTTCACTCATCTGGAAACCAAGTACGTCTGTCGTTCCTCAGAAGATTTAAAATCAGCCCTATCTGAAATGGGTATCGCAGACACGACCAGGGGAGGGCTGGGCCAGGGGGCAGGGTGGCAATTGCCTCCCAAGCCGCCCTAACTTATGTTCAAAATGGCTGGCAGCCGCTGCCCGCTACCATTTTCTTTTTTATTCTGGTCTAGGAAGTCTGGCTGGGGGCATGGCCTTGGCGGCCGACCACTAGCTGTTGCATTCCGGGAGTTGTAGTCCGCACTCAAGCTTCTGGTGGGTGGAAAACACAGCAGCGCAGAGGAAACTACAACTCCCTGGGACCGGATTCGTGGAAGCAGGCCGAGGCAGGGCGTGCCAGGGAATCGGGACGCACGGCTGCAGGGCTGGTCCCTGGCAGCAACTTGACCCCAGGATCAGGAGCGTTACCCCCCCAGGAGACCGTGGCGTGCAAGGACCTGCTGAGCTCAGATCGCTGAGGTGACAGACCCTGACACCCCTAGCTGGCCCCCCATCTCCCCCCCATACACCCCATGTAACCTGCCCCAGTGATCAGGCTGCATTGATGGGCACTGGAGTTGGCTGCACTGATGGGCACTGGTGAGGCTGCATTGAAAAACCAGGTGGGCCATGAATGGTGAGCTGATTCAGCGGTTCAATGGGCCACTTGACTGGACTTGCCCCCCAGCCCTCCCCTGGACACGACCATACTACCTGACCAGAATCGCAGGCGTTCAGCCTCTCGGCCTCCTCTGCAAACATCCAGCTCAAACTATGTCTCCCACAACTCTGTGCATCAAAATCTCCATAAGCGCTGTCGCTTTGAAAATTCATCACCCACTCAGGAAGACTCAATGGACTGACCAATTTATCAGACTTTATTTATTTCTTCTTTACAGGTTTTTGGCCTCTCAAGCTGTCTTCATTAATTACTAAGTATTAGACTTGTGCACAACGGAAAAATTTGTTTAGTTTCGGTTTGTTTCTTTTCGGTCCTGTTGATTCGTAATCGTTCGTAATTTTGCTAGACGGGATTTTTCGTGTTCGGACTAATTCGTATTTTCGCAAGCGACATTTTTCGTTGAATCGGAATGATTCGTATTAATGTAAGCCTTATTTTTCGTTGATTTATAATTCGTACTTTCGGTAGAGTACATTGTTTTTCGTTGATTCTGGACACAACTCCTACTTTCGTAACTTTTTTTGGGTTCGTTGATTCGTAATTTTCCGTGTCTCTCTCACAACGACGCTGCCTATTATGCCTAATGTGCTTCGAATGGATTTGTACTTTTCTAAATACATAGCGGTTATTTGTAACGATTCGAAATCTCGTATTTTACTTTAGTTTTTTACATGCGGCTATAGCCTCCGCCCCCTGTACACCATTTTGAGAGGGAGTTCAGCACGGTGAGGGAGAAGCAGAGAGCAGAGCGTTATTGTGCTTCGAATGGATTCGTACATTCCTAACTTTTTTCATAACGAATTATGCCGAAGACATTTGGCCATTCGCTATTTGCGATATAATTTATTTTGCATTCGGTTTTATTCGTAATTGCTTTGTTCGGAAATTCGAATGCTTCCAAATGTCCGAAAGTTGCTAAATTCGGACGAATTTCTTCATTACGAAACAAATTGCACAAGCCTACTAAGCATCTACTATATCCATGACAGAAATGGACTATGGTATATTAGTAAGGTTAAGGTTCATGTAGAGCAATAATATATTTTTCGCTCTCCTCACTTTTTTTCTTTTTTTTCCGGTACTTTATATATTTTTTCTCCTCTCTTAAAAGATAGCTTGTAGAAGGTTCCTGTCGTTCTCCGGTGTTGTTTACTCCGTAGGAAATTCTTGTTGCCCCTTTTTTTGCTACCAGCAGACTTCTGCTTTAATATGTGGGACTCTGTGGGTAGATCTGGAGCCTCTCAGGGAGCTTTAGACTCTCCTCTGAGATGCTCCCACACCCTGTGGCTTCACCTCATTTTTTTGATGCAATATATGTACTATGGGTTAATACGACTGTTTAACTTTTCAATTTTTTTTCACATTTCAGTATTTTTTCCCCTTCTTTTTTCCCCCTGGTTGGTGAATATGGCTCTAGGTAAGTGCTTTGTCTATTATGCTATAATGCTTATCCTACTTGACCTATGGCTCCTATAAATATTCTGTCTTTGAATGTACAAGGGTTTAATATCCCGAATAAGTGTACTAAAGCTTTACGCTCCTATGACTAAGAAAGCTCAGATTATTTGCTTACAGGAAACCCACTTTACAGAAAAATCTCATCTTAAATTTCTATCTACTTCATATCCGCAGTTTTATTCTGCATCAACGACTGTTAAGCAGCGTGGAACCCTAATTGGCTTTCATCGTTCCACTCCGTTTAATCTCGTTTCTCAAATAAAAGACCCAGAGGGAAGATATATTACTGTTACAGGATATATTTCCGATATTCCGATCACTGTTGTATCCTACTATGCCCCCAACAAACGTCCAACAGCTTTTCTATCGCATCTTTTTCAAGTAGTGGAAACACACAAATTTGGTATGGTTATTCTATGTGGGGACTCTAATGCCACTGTTTTCCCTTTTCTAGACAAATCCCCTCTGGGTCCTACAACTGGTATATCAAAACTGACTCTTCAACATTTGCTTACTACACATGGTCTGGTAGACACCTGGCGAGAAACTAATCCTACTAGTAGACGCTACACTCACTACTCCTACCCACATAAATCTTTCTCACGTATCGACCATATTTTAGTCCCATCCAGCATGTTACCAGAAATGACTTCTTCCAAAATCATCCCATTCCCATGGACAGACCATTGCGCAAACTTTACCACTATCTCCCCAACGGTACCCAGATCACACGATAATACTTGGTGTATTAATGATTCTATGTTAACTCATCCATCCCATCGGTAGACTTGTGCACAACGGAAAAATTTGTTTAGTTTCGGTTTGTTTTTTGTGCACAACGGAAAAATTTGTTTCGGTTCGGTTCGTTTCTTTTCGGTCCTGTTGATTCGTAATTATTCGTAATTTTGCTAGACGGGATTTTTCGTGTTCGGACTAATTCGTATTTTCGCAAGCGTCATTTTTCGTTGAATTTTTTGTTGATTTATAATTCGTACTTTCGGTAGGGTACGTTGTTTTTCGTTGATTCTGGACACAACTCCTACTTTCGTAACTTTTTTGGGGTTCGTTGATTCGTAATTTTCCGTGTCTCTCTCACAACGACGCTGCCTATTATGCCTAATGTGCTTCGAATGGATTTGTACTTTTCTAAATACATAGCGGTTATTTGTAACGATTCGAAATCTCGTATTTTACTTTCGTTTTTTACATGCGGCTATAGCCTCCGCCCCTGTACACCATTTTGAGAGGGAGTTCAGCACGGTGAGGGAGAAGCAGAGAGCAGAGCAGAGTGTTATTGTGCTTCGAATGGATTAGAAATCTCGTATTTTACTTTTGTTTTTTACATGCGGCTATAGCCTCCGCCCCTGTACACCATTTTGAGAGGGAGTTCAGCACGGTGAAGGAGAAGCAGAGAGCAGAGCAGAGTGAGTGTTATTGTGTTTCCAATGGATTTTTACATTCGTAAGTTTTTTCATAACGAATTATGCCGAAGACATTCGGGCATTCGCTATTTTGTGGTATAATTTATTTCGGATTCCGTTTTATTCGTAATTGCTTTGTTCGGAAATTCGAATGCTTCCGAATGTCCGAAAGTTGCTAAATTCGGACGAATTTCGATTCGTTACGAAACGAATTGCACAAGCCTACCCATCGGATTGAGATTGAAAAAGCACTCACAGACTATCTTGCGACTAATGATACGGAAGATGTCTCAGCCCTCACTTTATGGGAAGCCCATAAATCTGTAATTAGAGGCAGACTGATACAAAAAGCATCGATACTCAAAAAGGAACGGAAAATATTTGCTAAACTTGAATCTGCCTTTAATACATGGGGCTCGTTTGTTTTGGTTGTGGATAACCAACTATTAAGATATAGCACCAAATCCCTAAATTGGTAAATAGATGGGACCAAAGAAAATGGGATTTTTAATGGTGCAGAAATGACAAAGTATCAAGCAGATTATAATAAAATATTTTTATTTTGACACCAAAATAAAAACAATGGTAAAAAACGGTGTAGAGAGTGATTGTTACAAACAGTACAATTGAATTGGACAGTTGGATGGCCTAACTCCCGACATGTTTCGCCCCTAAATCGGGCTTCTTCAAAGAGGAAGCACTGTCCAATAGGTGACATACACCTTCTCTCTATACACTCCAGCCAGCCCAGATGGTCGCGTCCCCAACGGTAGCACCGGAACCCCGCCCTGGGCACATCCAAGGATCACAGGGGGCAGCAAAAAAACCTGCAAGGGGAGAAAAAACAACCCGTGGCCTGGGTAATATACAAGCTACAGGGGTAATTGACTTGATTCCTAGGACGGCTGCTGAGCCCCTGGGACCATACGATCGCTTTATGTTCACAAGCACTTGGGAACTACTGTTTATACATATGTGAATCGTTCGTCCTTGCCATCCCAGGAATCAAGTCAATTACCCCTGTAGCTTGTATATTACCCAGGCCATGGGTCGTTTTTTCTCCCCTTGTGTTTTTTTTTGCTGCCCTCTGTGATCCTTGGATGTGCTCAGGGCGGGGTTCCGGTGCTACCGTTGGGGACGCGACCATCTGGGCTGGCTGGAGTGTATAGAGAAAAGGTGTATGTCACCTATTGGACAGTGCTTCCCCTTTGAAGAAGCCCGATTTAGGGGCGAAACATGTCGGGAGTTAGGCCATCCAACTGTCCAATTCAACTGTACTGTTTGTAACAATCACTCTCTACACCGTTTTTTTACCATTGTTTTTATTTTGGTGTCAAAATAAAAATATTTTATTATAATCTGCTTGATAAATTGTCATTTCTGCACCATTAAAAATCCCATTTTCTTTGGTCCCATCTATTTGCCTTTAATACATGTCATCTAGCCTTTCAATCCTCCCCGAACGCTATAAATAACTCTAAACTGGAAAGGGCCCGTCTAGATCTAGATCTTTTTCTGACTGACTCAGCCGCCAAACTTTTACGCAAATGCCAACACATCAAATACCTTAAGGCCCATAAGCCTGACACCCTAATGGCTAGAAGTTTGAAGTCTGCACAACATCCACAGACACCCATTAGATTGAGAATATCCCGTGAATCGTATTCTAGTAACCCGGTTAAGATACTAGAGGTCTTTCGCTCTAACCTTGCCAAGTTGTACTCTTCTGCTCAAACCTTTGACGAGGCAAAAGCTGACACATTGTTCTCTAAAATCAATGAAAAGAAAAAGATACTCCAATATAAAGGAGAAAAAAGTACTAACTGTTGATACAAATCCCCCGACCAATACTCCTTCTACCTTAGATACTTCTTTGGAACAACAAGCCCTGTTAGATCTGTGCGAACTATGGAATACACATGAAGATGACGATATCATTGCCTGGTCCCAATACTCACAGCCACTCCTACCTATTACACATACTACTTTCAGGCCAAAATCAATATTTAATCCAACACAGTCAAAGGGCCCTTATCTACAAACCTTCTATCAGGTAGTTCTCACGGAACTAAACGACTTATGTAAAACAGAATCTAGTAAACCCAATCACTTCAAGAACAATTTAAGTCTGCAAGAAAATATTGCCCTAAAATCACTAAGCCAGAATAGTCATATTACAATAAAATCTGCAGACAAGGGAGGTGGCATAGTAATACAGGACAGAGACGTATATTTAAAGGAACACTAAAGGTTCCCGTTTTTTTTTTTTAAAACAACAAACATGTTATACTTACCTCCACTGTGCAGCTGGTTTTGCACACAGTGACCCCGATCCTGGTCTTCTGGGGTCCCTCGGCGGCTGTTTCAGCTCCTCCCCGCAAGGACTCCACACCATAATGCGAGCGAGCTCGCATGGTGTGGAGTTACTGCGGGCGCGCTCCCGTGATACAGCGGAGGCCATAGCCGCCGACTGTATCACTCGGCCCCGCCCCCCGGCGTACCGCGTCATTGGATGTGATTGACAGCAGCGCCAGCCAATGGCTGCGCTGCTTTCAATCCATCCAGTGTAGCCAATCAACGGCCGGGCTCAGGAACTCGGAGGATGACGGGAGCGAGCACGGGACTTTCTAGGGACCAGGTAAGTAAAACGGGGGCTCGGGGGGGGGGCGGCATTGTCGAATGTTTTTTCACCTTAATGCATAGGATGCATTAAGGTGAAAAAACATGTACCTTTACAACCCCTTTAAAAGAAGCTCATCGCCTTATTTCAGACATCCATGTATTTCTCCTTCTTTTTTTAAAAAACCTCCAAAACGCCATTCATTGTACCGCTCCAGGGAACACATATAAGACTGGCAGCTTAAAAAAAAAAAAAAAAAAAAAAAAAAATTTTTTTTCTTTTCATTTCTTATCCACAGAGCCTACTTCACTCTTAAAGATGCTGCCAACAGTGCCTATGTAATAGAATACATTCTTAACCAGCTCCAGTACCATTACTATTATATGGACTTATATTATTGGGACTTCATTACCTATATTTACTTGTGTTTATTATTCATCATTTGTATTTTGCCCTTTTCTATAAGGTTTACTACAGTGATATATTACTGTATTATCTCTTACCCTTTACATTTTGGTATTTCTGTATCCACTCCCTTGCGCCGTCATTTTTGTTTGTTCTCTAAAATCAAGCTGTCTGTTTTAAATCAAGAACAATGCGATCTTCTCGAAGGCCCCATTTTAGATAGTGAAGTGTCAAGCGTCATAAAAAATCGAAAACTTCAGAAAAGACCAGGTTCAGATGGATTTTCTGCAACTTACTATAAACAGTTTGCACACATATTGACACCAATCTTAACTAGAGCCTTTAATTCTATCCTGACTGGACATTCCTTCAGAACAGAAACCCTGACTTCCATAATTGCTATGATTCCAAAACCACATTCGGATACGACTTCCTGGGCTAACTATCGTCCTATATCCCTCCTCAACTTAGATATTAAATTAATAGCCAAAATTCTAGCGAACAGATTGAATAGCATCATCGGACGTTTAATAAATAGAGACCAAACAGGATTTATGCCCAAACGCCAAGCAGGCGACAACATTAGACGAGCACTCCTGCTTATCCAAGCAGCCAAATCTAGGAAAATCCCGTCATGCCTTATATCTCTTGATATAAGGAAGGCGTTTGATTCTGTCACCTGGCCTTATATGCATGACACACTTCGAAAATGGGGGTTCGGCGATCATTTCCTGACCTGGGTATCCTCCCTATACAATAGCCCAAAAGCATATGTAAAATATGCTGGCTATAAATCATCAATTTTCGACATAAGAAGAGGAACTAGACAGGGATGCCCCCTATCACCATTGCTTTTTGCCCTATTGATAGAGCCACTAGCGCAATTAATTAGATCTACTGTAGATATTAAAGGTATAGAATTAGGAGGATACCAACACAAGGTATGTCTTTTTGCGGATGATATCCTTATTTTTATGACACATCCCCATATATCAGCCCCAAACTTGATCAAGAGCTTAGATCATTTTTCTCAAATATCAGGACTATATGTTAACCCCGCTAAATCAAACGCACTAAACATTTCTTTATCCCAATGTGATCTCCATCTTGCTAAAAATTCCTTACCCTTTAATTGGGTACCAAAGCAACTCCCATATTTAGGAATTCAACTCACAGCCACTCTTAAAGAACTATATGCTGCTAATTATCTACCTCTGCTGAGGCGAATAACTAGTTTACTGAAGTTATGGGCTCCCCTTCCATTGTCATGGATTGGAAGGGTCAATACAGTAAAAATGTCTATACTACCGAAATTCTTGTATTTATTTAGAGTGCTTCCGATCTCAATACCTTCCTATTTTCTAAGACTCACTCAACGTAGAGTCATGTCCTTTATCTGGGGTACAACTAAACCCCGGATATCTAAATCCACACTATACCTTCATAAACTGAGAGGGGGAATGGGACTACCCAACTTCTCCTCTTATTACAATGCCGCACAGATCGCTCCACTAGCCAAATACCATTCAACTGATGAAACACCTTTATGGGTGGCTCTGGAGTCGGTTGATAGTGATCCCCTGTCGGTAGCCAACCTGTTATGGATCAGACCTGATGATAGGTCACACTTATCTAATCCAATAACAAAACACTCTTTAGCTATTTGGGATAAATTTAAAAATTCACATAGGCTCCAATCTTCACATAATCCCCTACTTTCCTTCCTTAGGAATCCCGCCTTTTATCCTGCTTGGAAATACCCAAAATCCTTTTCAGCATGGTCTTCCACCAACTTGATTCGCCTACACAACTTAGTATCTAATACTAACTTCCATTCCTTTCCTGTACTATGTGAATCTTTTGGGCTCCCTGTGTCTGAAAGTTTTAGATATTTACAGATTAAAAATTTCTATGAACCACTTCACTCTACAGGCTCATCACTTACTCAATTATCTCAATTTGAGCAGATCTGTATAAGCAACCCACATGTCAGAGGGCTAATCTCAATTCTTTATCAACAACTTAGTGCGAATCCCAATGACACGCTACCCTTGTACCAGTAGTGTATTTAGGTTTTGTGCTGCCCTAGGCCTGACTAAACTCGTGCACCCCCTAATTTAAATATGACCCACCCCTTCCTGTCAAGGCCACACCCCTTGCTGTTTAAGACCTGCCCTGAAATTTTCGTGTGGGGACACTAGTTCTTAGGGACTGGGGGCGGGGGCAATGGATTCCCTTAATTTGCATAGATTTCCTCTCACTTCCTGTTTAGCTATGGGGCAGAAAGTGAAGGAAAATCTCTGCAATGAGACAGGGATGGTAAACAATAAACTGACAGGGGCTATAACCCTCCCTTACTCTATCCAAAATGGGGGGGGGGAGTGTTGCCTATAGTTCTACTTTAAGCACAATTTTCTGATAATTATATGGAGGGGACTAAGAAGATCTAACCATGCCAATGATGCAGCAGAAAACATATAGCACGGTAAGGAAGGTTTGTGGTCCAGGATGATAGGACAATCAAAATTAGAAGCAGCGCCCCCCCCCCCCCACAGTTGCGGACTATCGGCTGCCCGCATACCAGAAGCAGTGTGGCCGATTTATGGGGACGCTAGACTAATTTGTCTCTCAGCGCAGACTGCCTCATAACAGTGTAGCTCAAGCCGGCGGGGACTCTTTCCGTGCTGCCCCCCTGCAAAGTGTTGCCCTAGGCCTGGGCCTTGTTGGCCTAGGCCAGGATGGGCACAAGACATGAATTTAGTATTTGACTCCAAAGACTGGTCTAACATCTGGTTAACCACAAAAAATTCCTCTCCTAATTGTTTTGCTGTAGAGACAAATTATAAGGTCTTAACGCGCTGGTACCTAGTACCTGCTAGAATAGCAAAATTCACCCCAGCATATTCACCGAACTGTTTTAGAGGCTTCGACACACCTGGCACTCATTTCCACACATGGTGGTAATGTCCGGTTGTCAAAGAATTCTGGACGAGCATATTCCAAATGGCTTCTAAAGCTCTTGCTGTTACTATTCCTCCAGACCCAGCTAAAGCACTCTTAAACCTAAAACCTACCATGCTTACACATACTCAATTCCAACTATTGGTCCATCTTAATACTGCAGCCAAGCAAACCATTGCGAAAGCTTGGAAAACCCATACCCTAATCTTGGCGGAAGCCAAACACAGAATGAACAAAGCTCTCATTCACGCTAAGATGTCGGCCATTGAAGAAAATAAAATCAATAAATTCCGTAAGATTTGGCAGACTTAGATACAACATTATTTCCCCATTGATTTCGACCGGTCTTTGTTGTTACCTATCTAATATTCACAAGATAATGACCATATTTTATATACATATGTTAGTCACGAGCCAGATCACCAACCTGTGATTTAGATTTTTTTTTTTTTTTTTTTTTTATTCGTCCCCCCTGTATATATAGTTGTTGTATACTAATATCTGTGAACTAATACTGACTTAAATATGATATTAAGTGCATAGCACTGTAACCTTTGTATGTACTTCATGTATATAGTCCTATGTACCTCTGTATACCCCCCTTCCCTTTTTCTTTTTGTTTCCCTTATGAAACCCTAATAAAAAATATTTGACAAGGAAAAAAACAGATCACTTAAAGTGACACTAATGCCGCGTACACACGATCATTATTCACGGCGGTTAAAAAACCGCCGTGAATAATGACATTAAAAACAAGGGAACGGCTTGTTCCCCACACACGGTCGTTTTTCACGTCATTTTTTCTCTTGTCGAGAAAAACGACCGTCTGTGGGCTCCGCGGCAGTGTTTCCCTATGGGAAAACTGCCGCGGAAAAAATGTCGGAAAAAACGACGAGAAAAATTAGAACATGTTCTAATTTTTCTCGTCGTTTTTAATGCCGTTTTCTCGCCGAGAAAAACGACAAAATGCCCACAGACGATCATTTTTCTCGTCAAAAGGAAAAAATTTTGTACACGGCATAAGAGGGAGATTTACCAAATCTGGTGCACACGTCATCTGGTGCAGCTGTGAATAGTAACCAATCAGCTTCTAAATTCAGCTTGTTCAATTAAGCTTTGCCAATAAAACCCAGAAGCTGATTGGTTACTATGCACGCCTGCACCAGATTCTGTGTGCACCACTTTTAGTAAATCTCCCCCTGCAGGTTTTTTTTTTTTTAAATAACAAACATGTCATACTTACCTCCACTGTGCAGTTCGCTTTGCACAGAGTGGTCCCGATCCTCCTCTTCTGGGGTCCCACGGCGGCTCTCGCGGCTCCTCCCCGCATTAGATAACCCCCTCTGGGAAGCTCTCTCCTAAGGGGGTTACCTTGCGGGCACACTCCTGAGTCATACACTATCCAATGACGTCGAGTGTACGACTTGGCCCCTCCCCCCCGTGGCCACGTCATTGGACTTGATTGATAGCAGCGGGAGCCAATGGCTGCGCTGCTATCAATCTATCCAATCAAAGCCAGGACTCCAAAGAGAGAAGAACGGCGAGGACGTGCCCACGGAAATTCAGGGCTCAGGTAAGTAAAATGGGGGGCTGGGGGGCTGGACACTGCAAGGTGTTTTTTCAACTTAATGCATAGGATGTGTAGCGGGGTGTTCCCCTTTACTTCCGGGAGACTACATCACCCAGAACTCCATTCGGCAGTGTTCACCGCAGAGATTAATGGGAGGGGTTATATAAGGGGAGGCGCGGCTGCGCTCGGCCTCTTTGGGACACGAGACTTCAGAGACTGATCCTCCTGTGTGGATGTGTCGGAGTGCAAGGCCTGAAGCCTGAGGCCTTGCGCAGCACCAAAGAGCCTTCCACCCCACTGCGAGCCTGGGTGGTTCCGGATTTCGCTTGTCTACAGCCTGGACCGGATCGGGGACCCGATCGCTAGACATGTGCAAAAGGAAAAAATTTGTTTCGTTTCGTTTTAATTCGTTAATTAATTAATTTCGTTTAGTTAGATTCGTTAAATTTGTTAAATTCGTTTTCGGATTTCGTTTTGTTTTCGACTGAATTCGAAAATCGGTCGCATTCGAAAATATTTCAACCGAATTCGAAAATATTTCTACCGGATTCGAAATTATTTCAACATGATTCGAAATTATTTCAACCGCATTTGAAACTATTTCAACCGGATTCGAAAATATTTTGCGACCCGACTTTGGGTCCATGTATCTCAGGGTCACTTAGTAATAGAAACCCCAAATTTGGAGATGTTATAGTGCTAGTTCTACTGTGTTTGCATACCAAATTTGGGGTTTCTAGCTACAAGTGGCCCCGAGATATGTGGCCCCAAATTCGGGTCGCAAAATGTCATTCTCTGCTGCAGAAAAGTGTTTGACATTTTGCGACACGATTTTGGGTCCACGTATCTCGGGGTCACTTAGTGATAGAAACCCCAAATTTTGTGTGCAAACACAGGAGAACTAGCACTAAAACATCCCCAAATTTGGGGTTTCTATCGCCAACTAACCCCGAGATATGTGGACCCAAAGTCGGGTCGCAAAATATTTTTGAATCCGGTTGAAATAGTTTCAAATGCGGTTGAAATAGTTTTAAATGCGGTTGAAATAATTTCGAATCATGTTGATACTATTTAAAGCGGATTCGAAAATATTTTGCGACCCGACTTTGAAAAAAAAAATGAAATTGATTCTAACAGTCTGCAGGAGATCTGCAAAAAAAAAAAGAAGTGAAATGGCTGTTAATAGTCTACAGGAGATCTGCTAAAAAAGAAATAGATGCTAATAGTCTGCAGGAGACCTGGTGAGAAAACTAAATAGATACTAATAGTCTGCAGGAGATCTGCAAAAAAAATAAAATAAATGCTAATAGTCTGCAGGAGATCTTATGTAAAAAATAGTAATCTGCAAAAAAAAATTAAACATGAAATAGATAGTATCTATATTCTATTCTATTCTATTGTTTTTCTAGTGTATTCTCTATTTCTATTCTAATCTATTCTATCCAAAGTTAAAATTAATTAATTACATTTTTTTTAATTCCTACTATTCGAAATTCAAATGTATTCTATTCGAAATTCGAATTTCATAAGATGGTTGCATATTCTTTCTATTTTATTCTATTAAATTATATATTTTTTTCTATTCTGTTCTAATCTTTTCTATTTGAATTATACATTTTGGAAGATGGTTAGTTACTTACTTATATACATCTGTCACATAAAATAAAGATGTGAAATGGCTGTCATGGATGTAGATCGCAAGGCAAGTACATATGCTGTATGTCATTGTCCGAGTGCCACGTGACCGGCCACGTGACCAAGTTGTGGATTGTCCACTTGCCACGTCACCTGCCACAAGTTATGGGGTTCCTAGCACCAAGTGACCCCCAGATAGGGGCGATCTGTCAAGTGCTTTTCTGCAGCAGAGAATTAAATTTTGTGACCCGACTTTGAGGCCACGTATCTCGGGGCCACTTATAGCTAGAAATCCCAAAATATTTGGTATGTAAACACATTACAACTGGCACTACAATAACCCCAAATTTGGGGTTTCTATCACCAAGTAACCCCGTTGTAATGCTAGTTCTACTGTGTTTGCATACCAAATTTGGGGTTTCTAGCTATAAGTGCCCCCGAGATACGTGGCCCCAAAGTCGGGTCACAAAATGTCATTATCTGCTGCAGAAAAGTACTTGAAATATCGCCCATATCTGGGGGTCACTTGGTGCTAGGAGCCCCATAACTTGTGGCAGGTGACGTGGCAAGTAGACAATCCACAACTAGGTCACGTGGCAGGTCACGTGGCACTCGTGGCCGTTCACGTGGCACTCATGGCAGGTCACGTGGCACTCGTGGCCGGTGTCGTGGCACTCGTGGCCGGTGTCGTGGCACTCGTGGCAGGTGTTGTGGTAAGTGGACAATGACATACAGCATATGTACTTGCCTTGCGATCGACATCCGTGACAGCCATTTCACATCTTTTTTTTTTATGTGACAGATGTATATAAGTAAGTAAATAACCTTCTTCCAAAATTTATAATTCAAATAGAAAAGATTAGAACAGAATAGAAAAAAATATAATTTAGAAGAATAAAATAGAAAGAATATACAACCATCTTCTGAAATTCGAATTTCGAATAGAATAAATTTGAATTTCGAATAGTATGAATTCAAATTTTTTAATTAATTAATTAATTTTAACTTTGGATAGAAAAGATTATAATAAAATAGAAAATAAACTAGAAAAACAATAACCCCAAATTTGGGGTTTCTATCACCAAGTAACCCCGAGATACATGGACCCAAATTCGGGTCACAAAATATTTTCGAATCCGGTTGAAATAGTTTCAAATGCAGTTGAAATAATTTCGAATCATGTTGATACTATTTCAACCGGATTCGAAAATATTTTGCGACCCGACTTTGGGTCCATGTATTTTGGGGTTACTTGGTGATAGAAACCCAAAATTTGGAGATGTTGTAGTGCTAGTTCTTCTGTGTTTGCATGCCAAATTTGGGGTTTCTATCACTAAGTGACCCCGAGATACGTGGACCCAAAGTCGGGTCGCAAAATGTCAAGCACTTTACTGGAGCAGAGAATGACATTTTGCGACCCGATTTTGGGGCCACATATCTCGGGGCCACTTGTAGCTAGAAACCCCAAATTTGGTATGCAAACACAGTAGAACTAGCACTACAAGATCTCCAAATTTTGGGTTTCTATCACCAAGTAACCCCAAAATACATGGACCCAAAGTCGGGTCGCAAAATATTTTCGAATCCGGTTGCAATAGTATCAACATGATTCGAAATTATTTCAACTGCATTTGAAACTATTTCAACCGGATTCGAAAATATTTTGTGACCCGAATTTGGGTCCATGTATCTCGGGGTTACTTGGTAATAGAAACCCCAAATTTGGGGTTATTGTTTTTCTAGTCTATTTTCTATTTTATTATAATCTTTTCTATCCAAAGTTAAAATTAATTAAATAATTTAAAAAATTTGAATTCATACTATTCGAAATTCAAATTTATTCTATTCGAAATTCGAATTTCAGAAGATGGTTGTATATTCTTTCTATTTTATTCTTCTAAATTATATTTTTTTTCTATTCTGTTCTAATCTTTTCTATTTGAATTATAAATTTTGGAAGAAGGTTATTTACTTACTTATATACATCTGTCACATAAAAAAAAAGATGTGAAATGGCTGTCACGGATGTCGATCGCAAGGCAAGTACATATGCTGTATGTCATTGTCCACTTACCACAACACCTGCCATGAGTGCCACGACACCGGCCACGAGTGCCACGACACCGGCCACGAGTGCCACGTGACCTGCCACGAGTGCCACGTGAACGGCCACGAGTGCCACGTGACCTGCCACGTGACCTAGTTGTGGATTGTCTACTTGCCACGTCACCTGCCACAAGTTATGGGGCTCCTGGCACCAAGTGACCCCCAGATATGGGCGATATTTCAAGTACTTTTCTGCAGCAGAGAATGACATTTTGTGACCCGACTTTGGGGCCACGTATCTCGGGGCCACTTATAGCTAGAAACCCCAAATTTGGTATGCAAACACAGTAGAACTAGCATTACAACGGGGTTACTTGGTGATAGAAACCCCAAATTTGGGGTTATTGTAGTGCCAGTTGTAATGTGTTTACATACCAAATATTTTGGGATTTCTAGCTATAAGTGGCCCCGAGATACGTAGCATCAAAGTCGGGTCACAAAATTTAATTCTCTGCTGCAGAAAAGCACTTGACAGATCGCCCCTATCTGGGGGTCACTTGGTGCTAGGAACCCCATAACTTGTGGCAGGTGACGTGGCAAGTGGACAATCCACAACTTGGTCACGTGGCACTCATGGCAGGTGTTGTGGTAAGTGGACAATGACATACAGCATATGTACTTGCCTTGCGATCGACATCCGTGACAGCCATTTCACATCTTTTTTTTTATGTGACAGATGTATATAAGTAAGTAAATAACCTTCTTCCAAAATTTATAATTCAAATAGAAAAGATTAGAACAGAATAGAAAAAAAATATAATTTAGAAGAATAAAATAGAAAGAATATACAACCATCTTCTGAAATTCGAATTTCGAATAGAATAAATTTGAATTTCGAATAGTATGAATTCAAATTTTTTAATTAATTAATTAATTTTAACTTTGGATAGAAAAGATTATAATAAAATAGAAAATAGACTAGAAAAACAATAACCCCAAATTTGGGGTTTCTATCACCAAGTAACCCCGAGATACATGGACCCAAATTCGGGTCACAAAATATTTTCGAATCCGGTTGAAATAGTTTCAAATGCAGTTGAAATAATTTCGAATCATGTTGATACTATTTCAACCGGATTCGAAAATATTTTGCGACCCGACTTTGGGTCCATGTATTTTGGGGTTACTTGGTGATAGAAACCCAAAATTTGGAGATGTTGTAGTGCTAGTTCTACTGTGTTTGCATACCAAATTTGGGGTTTCTAGCTACAAGTGGCTCCGAGATATGTGGCCCCAAAATCGGGTCGCAAAATGTCATTCTCTGCTCCAGTAAAGTGCTTGACATTTTGCGACCCGACTTTGGGTCCACGTATCTCGGGGTCACTTAGTGATAGAAACACCAAATTTGGTATGCAAACACAGAAGAACTAGCCCTACAACATCTCCAAATTCAAATTTTTTAATTAATTAATTAATTTTAACTTTGGATAGAAAAGATTATAATAAAATAGAAAATAGACTAGAAAAACAATAACCCCAAATTTGGGGTTTCTATCACCAAGGAACCCCGAGATACATGGACCCAAAGTCGGGTCAAAAATATTTTTAGATTCGAAAAAATTCGGATTCGGTTAAATTCGTTAGTATTGTAATTCGGTAATTCGGATGCATCCGAATGTCCGAATAATGAAAAATTCGTCCGAATTTCGATTCGGAACGAAACGAAATGCACATGTCTACCGATCGCTGGAGAGACTGTGTGTGTGTGTGACACAGTCGGTGGAAGTTCCCCCGGACTGGGACCGTGTCCGGGGCGGGTGAGAGGGCGTACGCCCAAGCCATATACTGTTGTTGTTGATAGGCCTATAGACTGCCGTGGCCCACAAGTTATTTCTGATACTCTCATTAGAGGACCTCAAAGGAGCTGAACTAACACTAGACATAGTAAAGTGTTTACTCCATCTCTACCTTTCCCATTGGATTACAAATGATACTCTATTAATGTGCACCACCATTAAAGACCTGCCGGTGAAGAAAAGAACATAATCCCCTATAGACTAAGTTGTAGATATCTGAGCCAGGCCTGGTCAGCTAGTTAATTCATTTGGTTACTGCGCCACAGGACGCCTAGTTAACGGTCGCCCGCGTGGCGCACTGGTTACTGTTCGCCTCATATGCATAGTGTGTTATTGCTGCAGGGCTCTGCAATATATATATATCTGTGAACTGTTATCAATGTTTACCCCTTTTTTACCAAAAGCCTAAGTAAATCATATACCTTTTATACTATTGTTGTCTCGGTGTCTGGGTTACTCATACAGTATAAGAGTAGATATATTGCTGCCAATACTAATTGTGCCAGTAGGGGGTCGAGTACATTGCCGGGGGTTGGCAGAGCTGCTCTCAGGGCCCAAACTAAATTTGCGGCCTTCTTAGTTGAAGGTATCGCTACAGATGCATTAAGGTGAAAAAAGACGTAGGTTTAAAACCTCTTTAAAGGCAAACTAAAGAATTTTGAAAGCTAGAATCAATCAGCAAAAGAGACAAGTTAACCTTGTGTGCTGAGGGCACTATCACTATGTACTCCTGGAATGCTGACTGAGCTGATGGCTTTAGATAAAACACAATGTAAATGTGAAACGCGTTAACCCCTTCCCTCCTTTGCCTGTACATCTGTGTGCTTTCTACGGTTTTATTCAATAAAGGTTTTTTGGATCTCATTTCTGGTAGTGCAGCCATCTGGATTTCTTTTCTCTTGAATGCTGACTGAGCTGTTGCCATCGCTGTTGGTCAAGAATTCTTAAAGGGAACCATTGTGATGGTCTCCCGATTATATGATTACTGCGAGAGCCAATCGGAACAGTCAAATAATAAAGAAGCCGTGCCACCTCCCGGTAATTAAAGCCCACTTAAAGGGCCACCAGCAGGCAACGTAGGCCAAAAGTGTTAAAGAAGAAATAGAAAACTCCCAGTTTGTGTAACTGGGAGCGTAATTGGTTCCCATAGCCATCCTTTTTATCCGTAACTAAAATAAATTAAATACATTTTTTTTATTTATTTTTTAATAACAAACATGTCATACTTACCTGCACTGTGCAGTTCATTTTGCACAGTGTGGCCCCGATCCTCCTCTTCTAGGGTCCCCCAACGGAGCTCGCGGCTCCTCCTCGCATTGGTAAACCACCTAGGAGAAGTGCTCTCCCTGGGAGTTACCTTGCGGGCGTGCTCCTGAGTCCAGCATTTGCGTCCATAGACACAGAATGCCGGACTCGGCCCCTGGCGCCCGCGTCATTGGATTTGATTTACAGCAGCGGGAGCCAATGGCTGCACTGCTATCAATCTATTCATTCAAGAGCCGAGAAACCCGGGCAAAGAGGTACAGCGGGTCTCCGCCGAGGGAACAAACAGGCTCAGGTGAATAAAACAGGGGGGCTAGGGGGTGGTTAGTGTTATAAGTTTTTTCACCTTAATGCATAGGATACATTAAGGTGAAAAAACATGAGGGTTTACAACCCCTTTAAGAATGTAACATTTTGGGGGGCAATGTTACAATGTGTAAGAGATCAGCAAGCATCACACGATAGAGGATGCTTATAAAGCAGGGGTGTACCTAGAGCAGGGGTCTCAAACTGGCGGCCCTCCAGCTGTTGCAGAACTACAAGTCCCAAGAGGCATTGCAAGGCTGACAGTTACAACCACAGGCAGAGGCATGATGGGACTTGTAGTTCCGCAACAGCTGGAGGGCCGCCAGTTTGAGACCCCTGACCTAGAGCATTTGGCTCCTGGGGCTGATCCTATATCTGGCACACCCCCCAATTTTAAAATGTAAAAACACCCCACTGTGCACCCTGCATACCGCTGCACCCCAATATCTCTCTGGTCCTACTGTGTACCCCCTCTCCACAACTGCACCTCTGGACCCCTTTACATTACACAGCTCCCCACAGCTCTAGACCCCTGTACATTACACAGCCCCCCCCCACACTATCTCTGGACCCTTGCATATTACACAGCCAGGGTGGGTTAACATAGCTCCAGGCCCCTTACCTTGAGATAGGCCCATTTGCCAAAAAAAAAAACAATCGATCGATTTTGAGGGTCATGGCTCGGTGACCAGGGGTCACAGAGACGCCAAATTTGGGGGGCATGTAGCTGAAGGCCTACACCACCATTTGGGGCTCCTACGACCTATGGTTCCGGAGATACAGGGATCCTTGCGCAGACTGTCAGAAGCTACATACAGAGCGGCCAGTTTAAATACAAGCTGACACACTCTGCAGCAGACTGAGAGGATGAGCTCACAGTGCCTCTCCTCACTTCTTGTCAGAGGCACTGAGCTCTGCAGAGTTTGACAGGCAGCACCGCCTGTCAAATTCGCTTATTGATTTCAATGGGGCCACTCTGCAACTGCAAGCCAAACTCGCTCGCAGTAGAAGCATAGTCCCACAATGTAAAACTATCATTCAGCAATGTAAACAAAAAAACAAGGAGGCGGCAGTTGCACCTCATGAATGCCTGTCAGCTGCTGCTATACCACTCGTTGAAAAGCAATCCACCACTAGGGATGAGCTTCGTGTTCGAGTCGAACATACGTTCGACTCGAACATCGGCTGTTCGATCGTTCGACGAAGATCGAACGATTTGGGCCGTTCGCGCCAAATTCGAGTGACGCGAACGGCCCACAATGCACTACGCCATCGCAGTGTCATCCAGGCGCTGTGATTGGCCAAGCATGCACTGTGACCCCGCATGCTTGGCCAATCACAGCGCCGGCAGCGAGGAGAGCAATGATTGGCCACAGGCAGGATGCCTGTGGCCAATTATTGCTGAGGGTGTTTAGTACACGCCCCACACTATAAAAGGCCGCCAGCACGGCGGCCTAGTGTAGTGTGTTCCGGAGCAGGGATAGAGCAGCATAGGCAGGGACAGTGACTTTTATTTCTTTCTTGCTTAACCTGGATTCCTTTAGTTTAGGGAAAGAGAAGGATAGGTAGGGAGAGTGTCAGTGTGTTTTGTGCTTGTGCTATATTGTGCTTAAAAAAAAACATTTTTTCTAGGGACAGAAAACTGTAGGTAGGGAGAGTGTCAGTTTCTTTCACTGTCAAAGTCCTTGTTTCCAGGGACCTGGAAGGACAGTGAGTGAATTCTCCTTGTGCTAAATTGTGCTTAAAAAAAACATTTTTTCTAGGGACAGAAAACTATAGGTAGGGAGAGTGTCAGTTTCTTTCACTGTGAAAGTCCTTGTTTCCAGGGACCTGGAAGGACAGTGAGTGAATTCTCCTTGTGCTAAATTGTGCTTAAAAAAAAACATTTTTTCTAGGGACAGAAAACTGTAGGTAGGGAGAGTGTCAGTTTCTTTCACTGTGAAAGTCCTTGTTTCCAGGGACCTGGAAGGACAGTGAGTGAATTCTCCTTGTGCTAAATTGTGCTTAAAAAAAAACATATTTTCTAGGGACAGAAAACTGTAGGTAGGGAGAGTGTGAGTTTCTTTCACTGTCAAAGTCCTTGTTTCCAGGGACCTGGAAGGACAGTGAGTGAATTCTCCTTGTGCTAAATTGTGCTTAAAAAAAACATTTTTTCTAGGGACAGAAAACTGTAGGTAGTGTGAGGGGGTTAGCTCGGCAGCGGGTGTGTGTGACCCCCGGGATGGGCTCCCCACACAAAACAGGCCCAGCAAACGGAGGTTGTGGTTTTCAAAATCAAAAAAAGGTGCGGTTTATTTTCTATTTACAGTGACAAAACACAGCAAAGCAAAAGAAACATAACAAAAATAAATCCTGGTCAAGTTGACCTCTGACTAAACATACAGGTTTCCTAACTAACAACTGGGATCAGCCTAGTGCTGTCCTAGTCCCTAAGTCCCTGGTTTTAAATGTCCAAGCAAATAGCCACACAGGCTTTGTCTCACCGCACAGGGGTTCACTCTCCCTAGACAGTCCACACAGGTCTGGTTCCAGGCATGAGCCCACTAGCCTTATACAACTCTCCACCTAGTTGTATAAGTCGGCGTAAAGCCTGAATCTGGGCGAAATATATCTACCCCCCTGGATGCAACCAGGTGACTTTACCTTCCTGCTGTCACATACCCCCCCCTCTTGTTTTAACCTCGGGGTTGGAACACCAGCAATCAGGCATTCATGTACTCGAGACAAAGCATCCACATTCCCCATTTGAACGCCAGGGCGATGCTTTACTGTGAAGTTGAATTCCTGGAGGGCCAGGAACCACCTATTCACTCTTCTATTTGTTTCCTTGTTTTGAGCCATCCACTTTAACGGAGCGTGATCCGTAACCATGTCAAAGTGCCTACCTAGCAGGTAGTACCGAAGGGAATCTAGAGCCCACTTCACCGCTAAACACTCCTTTTCAACGGTGGCGTAATTTACCTCATGGGACTTCAACTTCCTGCTGAGGTAAATGACTGGGTGCTCTTCCCCGTTCCAGACCTGGGACAATACTGCTCCTAACCCCACATCTGACGCATCACTTTGTACGACAAAGTCTTTAGAGAAGTCGGGTGAGTACAACACTGGCTGGCTACATAAGGCTTGTTTCAAGAATTGGAATGCTGCCTCAGCCTCGGGGGTCCATTTAATCATGACCGACCCTTTCCCCTTCGTCAGGTTGGTTAGGGGCACAGCCTTAGAAGCAAAGTGGGGAATGAATCGCCGATAATACCCAGCGATTCCCAGAAAGGCTCGTACCTGCTTCTTGCTGTTGGGACGTGGCCAACTCTGGATGGCCTCGACTTTGTTGAGTTGGGGTTTTATTACTCCCCTCCCAATGGTGTACCCAAGATATTTGGCCTCCTCCTGCCCAATGGTACACTTCTTGGGGTTAGCCGTAAACCCCGCTTCCCGAACAGAGTCCAGGACTGCTTGCACTTTTGGCAGATGTGAGGCCCAATCTGTGCTATGGACAATTACGTCATCCAGGTAAGCCGCAGCATACTTCCGATGGGGCCTCAGCATCTGGTCCATTTTCCGCTGGAATGTGGCCGGCGCATTCTGTAACCCGAACGGCATTCTTTTATATTGGAACGCCCCGTCTGGGGTTACAAATGCGGTTTTCTCTTTGGCCGAC
The DNA here is from genome assembly GCA_029206835.1 of Rana muscosa. Taxonomy (NCBI): domain Eukaryota; kingdom Metazoa; phylum Chordata; class Amphibia; order Anura; family Ranidae; genus Rana; species Rana muscosa. Next base: position 468,935 of record JARGYO010000077.1, read on the forward strand.
TTGGCCAGGGGGATTTGCCAATACCCTTTTGTGAGGTCAAGAGTCGTCATGTATCGGGCTGTTCCCAGCCGGTCGATCAACTCATCTATACGTGGCATGGGGTAGGTGTCAAATTTTGTAACTTTGTTCAACTGACGAAAATCGTTACAAAATCGCCAGCTCCCATCCGGTTTAGGCACCAACACGATGGGACTAGACCAATCACTTTGGGACTCCTCTATCACCCCTAAGTTCAGCATTTTCTGTACTTCCTCCCGTATTGCCTCCCGTCGAGCCTCTGGGATCCGATAGGGTTTTAACTTCACCCTTTCACCGGGCGGGGTAATGATGTCATGCTCTACCCCAGATGTTTGTCCCGGCAGCTCAGAGAATACCTCCTTGTTGCGAAGCACAAACTCCTTAACCTCCTGTTGTTGGGGTTGTGACAAGGTGGCTGCTATTCCAACCTCAGGAATCACGCAACCAGTTTGAGCTGGTGACCAAGTGTCTGCGACTAGGGACTCTCTATCCCTCCAGGCTTTCAACAGATTAACGTGATAGATCTGTTCGGGCTTTCGCCTTCCTGGTTGTCTGACCTTGTAATTCACTTCGCTCACTTTTTCCATTATCTCGTAGGGGCCTTGCCATTTGGCAAGGAATTTACTTTCAACCGTAGGGACAAGTACCAATATCCTATCCCCCGGGGAAAAGGTACGGGTCTTGGCTCCACGGTTGTACACTCTCTGCTGTGCCAACTGCGCTTGGGCCAAATGTTCCTTCACGATGGGCATTACCTGTGCAATTCGATCTTGCATCAGGGCGACATGCTCAATCACACTCCTGTGGGGAGAACTCTCACTTTCCCAAGTTTCCTTGGCAATATCCAACAGCCCTCTTGGGTGTCTCCCATACAGTAACTCAAAGGGGGAGAATCCCGTAGAGGATTGGGGCACCTCCCTAATAGCAAACATCAAATAAGGAAGTAAACAGTCCCAATCCTTTCCATCTCTATCCACCACTTTCTTCAACATTTGTTTTAGGGTTTTGTTGAATCTTTCAACCAGCCCATCGGTTTGGGGGTGATACACAGACGTACGCAATTGCGTCACTTTGAACAATTTACACAGCTCTTTCATAACCCGGGACATAAAGGGTGTACCTTGGTCCGTAAGCAGTTCTTTACAAATACCCACCCGGCTAAAAACAAGAGATAGCTCTTTGGCTATGGTTTTGGCCGAGGTATTTCGGAGAGGGATCGCTTCTGGATAACGGGTGGCATAGTCCATTATAACTAATATGTACTGGTGCCCCCTAGCGGACTTGATTATAGGACCTACCAAATCCATGGCGATCCTCTCAAACGGGACCTCAATGATGGGTAGAGGGACCAGCGGGCTACGGAAATGTGGCATCGGGGCCAACCTCTGACACACAGGGCAGGAGGAACAATAATTTTCTACGTCCTTCATCACCCCCGGCCAATAGAATCTCTGTAATACCCTCTCTCGGGTTTTCTCTGTCCCCAGATGACCTCCAAGAATGTGCCCATGGGCCAACTCCAACACCAACTTCCTGTAAGGTTTGGGCACCACAAGCTGCTCAACGGTTTCTTCTGCCCTTTTTGCCACCCGATACAGTAGGTCCTTCTCTACGCTGAAGTATGGGTAAGTGCAGGTATTATCTGGGTTCACTAACTCGCCATCTATTTTCACTACGTTTTCCCGTGCCTTTATTAGGGCGGGGTCTTTCAACTGTTCTGTGGCAAAGTTTTCCCTGTGAACCTCAAGATCAGAAAACTCCACAGACGGTAGGTTTTCGTCTGAGGAGGTGGGCTCCTCTCCAGTTTCTTGAGTCTCCCCTGCCAATACTGATAAGGGAAATTCCGGAGAGTCCTCACCACTCTCAGGGGAGTTCTGGCTATCACATTCCTGGTACATAGGGGCACCAGTGAGGGGCTCAGGATCATCCCACAGTTCCCAGAACTTCGGAAAATCCCTTCCCACAATGGCGTCATGCGGTAACTGAGATACTAAGCCCACTGGATGAGAGAGGGTACCTTTGGGGGTCTCGAAACACACTGTAGTCACTGGATACTCTCGGGTGTCCCCATGCACACAAATAACAGCTACCTTGCTATTCCCAGAGACCTCTGTTTTAACTAACTCAGCCTTTATCAGGGTCACAAGGCTACCTGAATCCAGCAATACCACAACATTTCTACCATTAACACACATTTTGCATAAATGTTTCTCAGTTCCTCGAATGGCAGTGCATGCGACTGTCGCACACAGCGACTGACGTCTGCCCGTCAGAAAGTCACACTGCATGGGTTCCTCCACAACCGGGCAATTGGCTGCAATATGTCCCGCTTGCCGGCAGCGGTAGCAAACGATCCTTCTTGCCGCCTCTTGAGCCGCTGATTTCCCAGGCTGTTCTCGCCAAACTTGGGGTAGAGCTCCCACCCTCTCACTCTCTCCACCCTCACCCCTTGGAATCCTCTTATCCGCCCCTGGGGATGGTCTGGTCTTAGGGTGGAAAGTCCGAGTGTCTCTGGAAGAGGCCGTCAGGTTCTCTGTAGCCAAGTATTTCTCCACACGATCCACAAGACCATCGGCCGTCTCTGGGTCTCCATGGCTTACCCACTTTTGGATGGCAGTAGGAAGAGCTCTCAAAAACCGATCCATTACAACACGTTCCACAATCTTTGGTGCGGACAAAGTCTCTGGCTGTAGCCACTTTCTGCTCAGGTGAATGAGATCATACATTTGAGACCTGGGGGGTTTTCCAAGCTGGAAAGTCCAGTTATGCACACGCTGAGCCCGGACAGCCTGGGTGACACCCAGCCTTGCCAATATTTCAGCTTTTAGCATCACATAGTCTTTTGCTTGGTTAGGCTCTAGGTCATAGTAAGCTTTCTGCGATTCACCAGTTAACAGAGGAGCCACCAGTCCAGCCCACTGCTCCTCAGGCCACTTTTCTCTTTCAGCGGTCCTTTCAAATGTGGTCAAAAATACCTCTGGATCATCCTCTCCAGTCATTTTTGTCAATAAACGACTCACCCCAAAGGACGCGGTATTAGTGGGACGGCTTTCCTCACTAGTCTGCGGACGTTGCTGCATTACTGCTTCCAATCTTTTGTTGTAGTCTCTGCTCTTGCTTCTGCAACAGGTCTATGAAGCGGGCCTCAGATTGCTGCTGGGCTCGTTGCTGAGCCTCCAGACTCTGTTGCAAAGTTGCGTTTGTCTGCTGCTGGGCTGCAAGGCTCCTTTGCAAACCTGCATTTGTCTGCTGTTGATTGGCATTTGCTAGAGCCAGCTGCTTCAGTATCTCCTCCATGCTGGCTTAAAAAAAACTGCCTGTATTCTCCACCAACTGTGAGGGGGTTAGCTCGGCAGCGGGTGTGTGTGACCCCCGGGATGGGCTCCCCACACAAAACAGGCCCAGCAAACGGAGGTTGTGGTTTTCAAAATCAAAAAAAGGTGCGGTTTATTTTCTATTTACAGTGACAAAACACAGCAAAGCAAAAGAAACATAACAAAAATAAATCCTGGTCAAGTTGACCTCTAACTAAACATACAGGTTTCCTAACTAACAACTGGGATCAGCCTAGTGCTGTCCTAGTCCCTAAGTCCCTGGTTTTAAATGTCCAAGCAAATAGCCACACAGGCTTTGTCTCACCGCACAGGGGTTCACTCTCCCTAGACAGTCCACACAGGTCTGGTTCCAGGCATGAGCCCACTAGCCTTATACAACTCTCCACCTAGTTGTATAAGTCGGCGTAAAGCCTGAATCTGGGCGAAATATATCTACCCCCCTGGATGCAACCAGGTGACTTTACCTTCCTGCTGTCACAGTAGGGAGAGTGTCAGTTTCTTTCACTGTCAAAGTCCTTGTTTCCAGGGACCTGGAAGGACAGTGAGTGAATTCTCCTTGTGCTAAATTGTGCTTAAAAAAAACATTTTTTCTAGGGACAGAAAACTGTAGGTAGGGAGAGTGTCAGTTTCTTTCACTGTGAAAGTCCTTGTTTCCAGGGACCTGGAAGGACAGTGAGTGAATTCTCCTTGTGCTAAATTGTGCTTAAAAAAAACATTTTTTCTAGGGACAGAAAACTGTAGGTAGGGAGAGTGTCAGTTTCTTTCACTGTCAAAGTCCTTGTTTCCAGGGACCTGGAAGGACAGTGAGTGAATTCTCCTTGTGCTAAATTGTGCTTAAAAAAAACATTTTTTCTAGGGACAGAAAACTGTAGGTAGGGAGAGTGTCAGTTTCTTTCACTGTCAAAGTCCTTGTTTCCAGGGACCTGGAAGGACAGTGAGTGAATTCTCCTTGTGCTAAATTGTGCTTAAAAAAAACATTTTTTCTAGGGACAGAAAACTGTAGGTAGGGAGAGTGTCAGTTTCTTTCACTGTCAAAGTCCTTGTTTCCAGGGACCTGGAAGGACAGTGAGTGAATTCTCCTTGTGCTAAATTGTGCTTAAAAAAAAACATTTTTTCTAGGGACAGAAAACTGTAGGTAGGGAGAGTGTCAGTTTCTTTCACTGTGAAAGTCCTTGTTTCCAGGGACCTGGAAGGACAGTGAGTGAATTCTCCTTGTGCTAAATTGTGCTTAAAAAAAACATTTTTTCTAGGGACAGAAAACTGTAGGTAGGGAGAGTGTCAGTTTCTTTCACTGTCAAAGTCCTTGTTTCCAGGGACCTGGAAGGACAGTGAGTGAATTCTCCTTGTGCTAAATTGTGCTTAAAAAAAACATTTTTTCTAGGGACAGAAAACTGTAGGTAGGGAGAGTGTCAGTTTCTTTCACTGTCAAAGTCCTTGTTTCCAGGGACCTGGAAGGACAGTGAGTGAATTCTCCTTGTGCTAAATTGTGCTTAAAAAAAACATTTTTTCTAGGGACAGAAAACTGTAGGTAGGGAGAGTGTCAGTTTCTTTCACTGTCAAAGTCCTTGTTTCCAGGGACCTGGAAGGACAGTGAGTGAATTCTCCTTGTGCTAAATTGTGCTTAAAAAAAACATTTTTTCTAGGGACAGAAAACTGTAGGTAGGGAGAGTGTCAGTTTCTTTCACTGTGAAAGTCCTTGTTTCCAGGGACCTGGAAGGACAGTGAGTGAATTCTCCTTGTGCTAAATTGTGCTTAAAAAAAACATTTTTTCTAGGGACAGAAAACTGTAGGTAGGGAGAGTGTCAGTTTCTTTCACTGTCAAAGTCCTTGTTTCCAGGGACCTGGAAGGACAGTGAGTGAATTCTCCTTGTGCTAAATTGTGCTTAAAAAAAACATTTTTTCTAGGGACAGAAAACTGTAGGTAGGGAGAGTGTCAGTTTCTTTCACTGTGAAAGTCCTTGTTTCCAGGGACCTGGAAGGACAGTGAGTGAATTCTCCTTGTGCTAAATTGTGCTTAAAAAAAACATTTTTTCTAGGGACAGAAAACTGTAGGTAGGGAGAGTGTCAGTTTCTTTCACTGTGAAAGTCCTTGTTTCCAGGGACCTGGAAGGACAGTGAGTGAATTCTCCTTGTGCTAAATTGTGCTTAAAAAAAACATTTTTTCTAGGGACAGAAAACTGTAGGTAGGGAGAGTGTCAGTTTCTTTCACTGTCAAAGTCCTTGTTTCCAGGGACCTGGAAGGACAGTGAGTGAATTCTCCTTGTGCTAAATTGTGCTTAAAAAAAACATTTTTTCTAGGGACAGAAAACTGTAGGTAGGGAGAGTGTCAGTTTCTTTCACTGTGAAAGTCCTTGTTTCCAGGGACCTGGAAGGACAGTGAGTGAATTCTCCTTGTGCTAAATTGTGCTTAAAAAAAACATTTTTTCTAGGGACAGAAAACTGTAGGTAGGGAGAGTGTCAGTTTCTTTCACTGTCAAAGTCCTTGTTTCCAGGGACCTGGAAGGACAGTGAGTGAATTCTCCTTGTGCTAAATTGTGCTTAAAAAAAACATTTTTTCTAGGGACAGAAAACTGTAGGTAGGGAGAGTGTCAGTTTCTTTCACTGTCAAAGTCCTTGTTTCCAGGGACCTGGAAGGACAGTGAGTGAATTCTCCTTGTGCTAAATTGTGCTTAAAAAAAACATTTTTTCTAGGGACAGAAAACTGTAGGTAGGGAGAGTGTCAGTTTCTTTCACTGTCAAAGTCCTTGTTTCCAGGGACCTGGAAGGACAGTGAGTGAATTCTCCTTGTGCTAAATTGTGCTTAAAAAAAACATTTTTTCTAGGGACAGAAAACTGTAGGTAGGGAGAGTGTCAGTTTCTTTCACTGTCAAAGTCCTTGTTTCCAGGGACCTGGAAGGACAGTGAGTGAATTCTCCTTGTGCTAAATTGTGCTTAAAAAAAACATTTTTTCTAGGGACAGAAAACTGTAGGTAGGGAGAGTGTCAGTTTCTTTCACTGTGAAAGTCCTTGTTTCCAGGGACCTGGAAGGACAGTGAGTGAATTCTCCTTGTGCTAAATTGTGCTTAAAAAAAACATTTTTTCTAGGGACAGAAAACTGTAGGTAGGGAGAGTGTCAGTTTCTTTCACTGTGAAAGTCCTTGTTTCCAGGGACCTGGAAGGACAGTGAGTGAATTCTCCTTGTGCTAAATTGTGCTTAAAAAAAACATTTTTTCTAGGGACAGAAAACTGTAGGTAGGGAGAGTGTCAGTTTCTTTCACTGTCAAAGTCCTTGTTTCCAGGGACCTGGAAGGACAGTGAGTGAATTCTCCTTGTGCTAAATTGTGCTTAAAAAAAACATTTTTTCTAGGGACAGAAAACTGTAGGTAGGGAGAGTGTCAGTTTCTTTCACTGTGAAAGTCCTTGTTTCCAGGGACCTGGAAGGACAGTGAGTGAATTCTCCTTGTGCTAAATTGTGCTTAAAAAAAACATTTTTTCTAGGGACAGAAAACTGTAGGTAGGGAGAGTGTCAGTTTCTTTCACTGTCAAAGTCCTTGTTTCCAGGGACCTGGAAGGACAGTGAGTGAATTCTCCTTGTGCTAAATTGTGCTTAAAAAAAACATTTTTTCTAGGGACAGAAAACTGTAGGTAGGGAGAGTGTCAGTTTCTTTCACTGTGAAAGTCCTTGTTTCCAGGGACCTGGAAGGACAGTGAGTGAATTCTCCTTGTGCTAAATTGTGCTTAAAAAAAACATTTTTTCTAGGGACAGAAAACTGTAGGTAGGGAGAGTGTCAGTTTCTTTCACTGTCAAAGTCCTTGTTTCCAGGGACCTGGAAGGACAGTGAGTGAATTCTCCTTGTGCTAAATTGTGCTTAAAAAAAACATTTTTTCTAGGGACAGAAAACTGTAGGTAGGGAGAGTGTCAGTTTCTTTCACTGTCAAAGTCCTTGTTTCCAGGGACCTGGAAGGACAGTGAGTGAATTCTCCTTGTGCTAAATTGTGCTTAAAAAAAACATTTTTTCTAGGGACAGAAAACTGTAGGTAGGGAGAGTGTCAGTTTCTTTCACTGTCAAAGTCCTTGTTTCAAGGGACAGAGAAGGACACCTGAAGGTAGCCCTTATTGCTTTTTTCCCATCTCCCTGCAGGCCATCTATTAGAATGTCTGGAAGGCAAACAAGGAGAGGCAGACAGTCAGGAGGCAATAAAAGAGGGCAAGCAGGCTCTGTGTCTGGGGGCAACAGTGCTGGTCGTGGACGCGGTGCATTGTCATCAGCACATGGCCATGGGACACGCTTGTCCTTCTTTTCGGCAGCTGGACATGTTGAGCCACATCATGCCGAAGACTTGGTAGAGTGGATGACCAAGCCCTCCTCCTCCTCCTCATCCTCTCTCACCCAGGCTCAGGGTACTGGAAAAGCAGCTGCCAAAGCGTCCTCTTCCCTGGTATCAATGTCAGACTCATCATCAGTCACTCCTTCCCTAGACCCACCATGTCCTCCTCCTGAGGAGTCCCCCGAACTGTTTCAGCACAGTGTTGGGTACATGCTCCAGGAGGATGCCCAGCGTTTCGAAGGGTCTGATGATGAAACCCAGCTAGAGGAAGGCAGTAGCGTGAGAGCAGACAGAGGGGATGCTCAAGAAGGACACCAATCTGGCAGTCATGTTCCAGCAGCTGCAGCATACTGCCAGATTGGCTCCAGTGATGAGGAGGGAGGTGATGATGAGGTCACTGACTCCACGTGGGTGCCTAATAGGAGAGAGGAGGAGGAGGAGGATGAGGAGGAGGCACATCTCCAACGAGGCAGGATGCCCTTTGGTGGCCAGCGTAAGGGCAGTACACCGACGGAATCACACCGCATAGCTCCGCCTGTGCAGGGCGCTGCCTCTGCCCGTCATTCAAAAAGTTCTTTGGTGTGGGCCTTTTTTGAGGCTAGTGCATCAGATCGCACAGCTGCTGTTTGCAACATATGTCTCAAGCGTATATCGCGTGGCCAAAACATCAGCCGCTTGGGTACCACATGCCTGACCAGACATATGTTGACCTGCCATGCAGCTCGTTGGCAAGCCTACCTCAAAGACCCACACCAAAGAACAAAGCGGACCTCTCCTTGCACCGCATCAGCTGGGATCTCCAACCCCACTATAACTTCAGTCCTCTCTGAAACATGCACTGAGAGGAATGAAGGTGTAGAATTAGGTGTGTCACAGCCAAGTACTTGCGGCCACTCTGCTAGCAGTACACCGACGTCCGATTCTAGCAGGCAAATTTCCCTGCCCCAGCTGCTGGACCGTCGAAAGAAGTTCACTCCCAGCCATCCACATGCCCAGCGGTTGAATGCTAGCTTGGCTAAATTGCTAGCGCTTCAACTGCTGCCTTTTCAGTTGGTAGACTCGGCCCCCTTCCGTGAGTTTGTGCAATGTGCGGTTCCTCAGTGGCAGGTTCCCAAACGCCACTTTTTCTCACGGAAGGCTATTCCGGCTCTCTACCGGCATGTGGAAGGCAATGTCTTGGCCTCGCTGGACAGGGCGGTCAGCGGTAAGGTGCATATTACCGCTGACTCATGGTCCAGCAGGCATGGACAGGGACGTTACCTTTCTTTCACGGCCCATTGGGTCACTCTTTTGGCAGCTGGGAAGGATGCAGGACAAGGTGCAGTAGTGTTGGAGGTTGTCCCACCGCCACGCCTCCAAAATGCTACTACTGGTTGTGACACACCTCTCTCCTCCACTCCCTCCTCTTCTTCTTCCTCCATGGCCTCTTCCTGTGGTTTGTCCTATGAACCAGCGGTGCTCCGTAGCCGTTCACGGGGCTACGCAAGTACGCAGGCAAAAAGATGCCATGCCGTGCTTGCGCTGGTGTGTTTGGGGGACAGAAGCCACACTGGGGCAGAGGTCCTGTCTGCTCTGCAGGGCCAGGCCGAGAGGTGGTTGACGCCACGCCAGCTTAAGCCAGGAATGGTGGTTTGCGACAATGGCACCAACCTCCTCTCCGCCCTCCGACAGGGACAACTGACCCATGTGCCCTGTGTGGCTCACGTCCTTAACCTGGTGGTGCAGCGGTTCTTGGGCAGGTACCCGGGCTTACAGGATGTCCTGAGGCAGGCCAGGAAAGTCTGTGTGCATTTCCGCAGATCTTATAATGCCAGTGCTCGCCTGGCTGAGCTGCAAAAGGAGTTGAACCTGCCCAAGAACCGCCTTATATGTGACATGCCCACCAGGTGGAACTCAACGTTGGCCATGCTGCAGCGGCTGCACACGCAGCAGAGGGCCATCAATGAGTACCTGTGCGACTACGGCACCAGGACAGGGTCAGGAGAGCTTGTTTTTTTTTCTCCACGCCAGTGGGGCATGATCAGGGATGCATGCACTGTCCTGGCACCATTTGAGGAGGCCACGAGGATGGTGAGCAGTGACAGTGCATGCATCAGTGACACTGTACCTCTTGTCCACCTGTTGGAGCACACGCTGCGTGGAATAATGGACAGGGCACTTGAGGCAGAACAGAGGCAGGAAGAGGAGGACTTCCTTGCCTCTCAAGGCCCCCTTTACCCAGACAGTGTTCCTTCTGTCCCACCCATCGCACAGGAAGAGGAGGAGGAGGAGGAGGAGGAGGAGGAGATGGAGGAGGATTGTGTCAGCATGGAGGTGGAGGCTGGCACTCAGCATCATCAGCAGCAGTCTTTTAGGGATGATTTACAGTCCCAAGAAACCAGTGGACTTGTACGTGGCTGGGAGGAGGTGGCTGCGGATCATGTCGTCCTTAGTGACCCAGAGGACTCCGGAGCGAATGCCTCAGCAAACCTACGCTGCATGGCCTCCCTGATCCTGCAAAGTCTGCGGAAGGATCCTCGTATTCTTCGGATCAAGGAGAGGGACCATTACTGGCTGGCCACTCTCCTTGATCCACGGTACAAGGGTAAGGTTGCGGACCTTATGTTACCGTCGCAGAGGGAGCAGAGGATGAGACAACTCCGGGAGGCCTTGCAGAAAGGTCTGTGCAACGCGTTCCCAGAGACTGGGAGGTTACAAACTCCTGGTCCTGGACAACGAGTTGCTGAGGCTTCGGCCAGTCAAAGAAGGAGCGGTGGGGAAGGTGGCCGTCTGACCGATGCGTTCAGACAATTCTTTAGTCCGCAGCCCCAAAGTATGATCGGTTCCAGCAACCATCGCCAGCGTCTGATAAACATGGTGCAGGAATATCTAGGGGCAAGGTCAGACTTGGACACCTTCCCCACCGAAAATCCTCTGGCTTACTGGGTCTTGAGGATGGATCACTGGCCAGAGCTTGCACAGTATGCAATTGAGCTACTGGCCTGTCCTGCATCCAGCGTTCTTTCGGAACGCACATTCAGTGCTGCTGGAGGATTTGTCACGGATCACAGGGTGCGCCTGTCCACCGACTCGGTTGATCGACTGACTTTCATCAAGATGAACCAGTCTTGGATCACCACCAGCTACCACACACCTGATGCTGATATAACAGACTAATTGATTTTAACATGTCACATCCCTTCAAGACTGATGCTGATGCTGAGTGCCTGTGCTGTTATGTTGACTGGCTATCCTCCTCCTCCGAGTCCTCAATGATACGATTGATGATGATAGCTTGGAAGATCATTTTTGTTTATGGGTGCCGCCACCAGTGGCTAAGGCCCAATTTTTCAGCCCCTGTTTTACAGGGGCGTGTAATTACAATTTTTTTAGCAATAATTTGCCATAGGGCTCAATGCTGTGCTCCAAGTACAGTATCTGTGAGGGGTTGGAGTGTTGTGGCACCAGTGCCTAAGGCCCAATTTTTCAGCCCCTGTTTAACAGGGGCGTGTCATTACAATTTTTGAAGCAATACTTTGCAACAGGGCTCATTGCTGTGCTCCAAGTACAGTATCTGTGAGGGGTTGTAGTGTTGTGCCACCAGTGCCTAAGGCCCAATTTTTCAGCCCCTGTTCAACAGGGGCATGCAATTACAATTCTTGATCTAATAATTCACAGCAGGGTCCATTGCTGCACCCACCAAGAGTAACTCTGAGGGCTTACAGTCTTGTGGCAACGCCACCACCACCACCACCACGAAAGGCCCAATTTTTCAGCCCCTGTTCAAAAGGGGCATGTAATTACAATTCTTGATCTAATAATTCACAGCAGGGCCCATTGCTGCACCCACCAAGAGTAACTGTCAGGGCTTACAGTGTTGTGGCACCAGCACCACCATCAAAGCCCCAATTTTTACTACCACTGTTCAACAATTATATGTAATTAAAATTCCTGATATAATAGTTGACAGCAGGGCGTTCCAGCACCAACCAAGAGTAACTGAGTGCTTACAGTGTTGTGCCAACACCAACAACTAAGGGGCCTATTTCTGCAGAGTATATACGGCAGGTCCCTACTTTCAAACATCCAACTTACAAACGACTCCTACTTGCAAACGAAAGAAGACAACAGGAAGTGAGAGGAAATCTACCCCTAGAAAGGAAAATTCTCTCCTGTAAGAATAAATATGGGAGAAAGGGGTCTCATCTGTACTGATGCTTTATCAGCAATCCTTGTTTCAAGAAAAACACCACATTTCAAAAACAGTTGTCATTGGGACGGAAAGTGAGGTGAAATGTTCTGAACAGGGGCACAGACAGCAAAACAAATGTTACAGGGGTGATAACCCTTACCTATGTTTCCCAAAAAGTTTAAAAATAGATTTTTGGGCTGGAGCTACACTTCAACAATGTACCTGTTCAAAATTACAAACACATTCTACATAAGAACAAACCTACAGTCCCTGTCTTGTATGCACCGCCTGTATACGGCTGTTCAGAGTATATAGGGCCTTTTTTATTTTATGTGCGGGGTTCCCCTTAATATCCATACAAGACCCAAAGGGGCTGGTAATGGGCTGGGGTAGGGGGGGGGGGTCATGGGGTAGCTATGCCATTTTTCTTAAAGATTTTCATCCATATTACCGGGACCAGACATTACATTAAAGCCGCAAGCAGTTTTAAATGGCTTTTTTTTCCTTTAGAAGTGTCATTTTGTGCAGGGACAGTTCTAAACACGGGAAACACGTGGCACTTCACAGGCATACTTTAGACACCCCCCAGGTACGATATTTAAAGGAATATTTGACTTTTTTTTTTTCACTTTATGCATCATTAAAATGACTGCTCCCGAAAAACGACCGTTTTTAAAACTTCTTTTTGCATTGATACATGTCCCCTGGTGCAGAACCCGGGTTCCCAAACCCTTTTTAGGACAATAACATGCATAATAGTTGTTATAATTAGCACTTTAGAATTCGAACGTTCGCATCCATTGTATTTAATAGGGTTCTAATGTTCGTTCGAACTTTCGGTCCGTTCGCGGGTTCTGGTGCGAACCGAACCCGGGGGTGTTCGGCTCATCACTATCCACCACAGATCACTTTTCAGAAGGCAGTAAGCATTACCGCAAATGTAAAAAGAAACTTGAAATACATCATCCATTTCACACTCCCCACTAGGGATGAATAGAAAAAAGGGGAAGGGATGTGGGGAATCAGAGTCCCCCACTGACAGTATTCTTCAATGAGGCTCAGGTAATTATATGTACTAAATGTTAGTAAACCGCAAGGATAGAAAATTAAAGAAAACAATTTAATGATAATATTATTTGAAAAAACACCACATCTAAACCACCTAATATAAAATGAGACTAGTCAAAAATGAACATTAAACAGTATCTTGGTATGCATTCGTAACTTTTTCATAACGAATTATGCCGAAGACATTCGGGCATTCGCTATTTGCGGTATAATTTATTTCGGATTCGGTCTTATTCGTAATTGCTTTGTTCGGAAATTCGAATGCTTCCGAATGTCCGAAAGTTGCTAAATTCGGACGAATTTCGACTCGTTACGAAACGAATTGCACAAGCCTAATTATTATATCATCAGCTTTCTCTAATTGTCTAAGTGCTTTCCGTTCATACTTGGAGAGGTTATCTAGACCTCTCCATTGCCAATTCACCTTAGAAAGGTCTTTTTGGACTTGATCCAAGAATAGTGAAATCCAGCGATGTTTCGCCAGTGGTGGCATTTTAACTGATTTAATGGGGAGTTTAGATTGACGCGGACAGTCAGACTCATTTTCATTTAATGAGTCGATATCCGCATCCTCATTTTCCTCCAGGAGGGAAACCAAAATATATTATATATGCCGACTGAACACACAACGAAGTGGTGAGTGAATGTTTCCTTTACACGGATCTGTCTACTGATCAGCTGGCTGTCTATACTGGATGGTGGAAAACTCCACAGAGACATTCTGTTTGAGGTATCATTGCTGATTATACTATTAATCACTGTCCACAATATCGTTTTATGTAGTTTACACCCAGCCGTTTGACATCCTGCAGGGAAGGAACTCTGTTCATTATCAACTACAAACCAAGATACTGAGATTCATAAGCACCATTGACTATTGCAAACATCGGTATATTACATAAGATCAGCAGCGGTTGAATGTGTATGGTGTGTATGGTCGATTGGGTGGCCACCCCTGTTTAATGTTCATTTTTGACTAGTCTCATTTTATATTAGGTGGTTTAGATGTGGTGTTTTTTCAATTAATATTATCATTAAATTGTTTTCTTTAATTTTCTATCCTTGCGGTTTACTAACATTTAGTACATATAATTACCTGAGCCTCATTGAAGAATACTGTCAGTGGGGGACTCTGATTCCCCACATCCCTTCCCCTTTTTTCTATATATGCTTCCATTATTCAGAGGCTCTACAAGTGTGATAAGCCTTTACAGTTGGGTGGTCTAATCAATATCCGATTATTGACCAATTATACATTTTTTTACTCCATTAGGCACCACTATAAATTATATTTTGGATGAGCTTTTTATATACCCATTTTTTTGTGTTTTTTGATCCCACTAGGGATGAGCCCAATGTTAGAGTGTTCGCCTGTTTGCCGAATAGCGAACAATTTGCGGTGTTTGCAGCAAATTCGAAAGCCGCGGAACACCCTTTAAAAGTCTATGGGAGAAATCAAAATTGCTAATTTTAAAGGCTTATATGCAAGTTATTGTCATAGAAAGGGTTTGGGGACCCGGGTCCTGCCCCAGGGGACATGTATCAATGCAAAAAAAAGTTTTAAAAACGTCTGTTTTTCCGGGAGCAGTGATTTTAATGATGCTTAAAGTGAAACAATAAAAGTGAAATATTCCTTTAAATTTCATACCTGGGGGGGTGTCTATAGTATGTCTGTAAAGTGGCGCGTTTTTCCCCTGCACAAAATGACATTTCTAAAGGAAAAAAAGTCATTTAATATTACTCGCGGCTATAATGAATTGTCGGGTCCCGGCAAAACAGATAAAAGTCATTGAAAAAACGGCATGGGTTACCCCCCCCAGTCCATTACCAGGCCCTTTGGGTCTGGTATGAATATTAAGGAGAACCCCGAACCAAAATTTAAAAAAAAATTGCGTGGGGGTCCCACCAAATTCCATACCAGGCCATTCAGGTCTGGTATGGATATTAAGGGGAACCCTGCGCCATGTTTAAAAAACAAAATGGCGTAGGGGTCCCCCTCAAAATCCATACCAGACCCTTCAGGTCTGGTATGGATTTTAAGGGGAACCCCGCGCCAAAAAAAAAAAAATATTTGGCGTAGGGTTCCCCCCAAAAATCCATACCAGACCCTTATCCGAGCACGCATGTTGATGGGGACAAGGGCCAAATCCCCACAACCCTTGCCCGGTGGTTGTGGGGGTCTGCGGGCAGGGGGCTTATTGGAATCTGGAAGCCCCCTTTAACAAGGGGAACTCCAGATCCCAGCCCCCCCTATGTAAATTTGTTACGGGGTACATTGTACCCCTACCATTTCACAAAAAAGTGTCAAAAATTTTAAAAAACACAAGAGACAGCTTGGGACAAGTCCTTTATTAAAAAAGAAAAAAAAATCCAGCGATGTACATCCATTCTCGACCCGGCGATACCGGAAAAAAAAAAGCCACTACTGATGCCTCGTAGGTGGTTCCCGTCGAATGACGCTACACCCGCTGTGACAGCTCTTAAATAGCTGAGGGGGGGCCACCCGTGACCCCGCCCCCCTCTGACGCCACGGGGGATTCCTGCAGTTTCCCATGGCGTCAGATGGGGCGGAGTCACCCGTCACGGGTAATAGATGGTGGTGTACAGTAGTCTGGAGATGATGGGGGTAATAGATAGTGGTGGGACAGTAGTCAGGAGATGATAGGGGTAATAAATGGTGGTGAGACAGTAGTTAGGAGATGATGAGGTTGAAAAATGGTGGTGGACAGTAGTCGGGGGATGATGAGGGCAAAAGATGGAGATGATGAGGTTAATAGATGGTGGTGGTGTACAGTAGTCTGCAGATAATGGGGGTAAAAGATGGAGAAGATGGAGATGATGGGGTAATAGATGGTGGTGGTGTACAGTAGTCTGCAGATGATGGGGGTAAAAGATGGAGATGATGGTGGTAATAGATGGTGGTGTACAGTAGTCGGGAGATGATGAGGGTAATAGATGGAAATTATGAGATTAATAGATGGTGGTGGGACAGTAGTCGGGAGATGATGGGGTCGATAGATGGAGATGAGGGGGTAATAGATGATGGTGAACAGTAGTCTGGAGATGATGGGGGTAATAGATGGAAATGATGAGGTTAATAGATGGTGGTGGGACAGTAGTCGGGAGATGATGGGGTCGATAGATGGAGATGAGGGGGTAATAGATGATGGTGAACAGTAGTCTGGAGACGATGGGGGTAATAGATGGTGGTGGACAGTAGTCTGCAGATGATGAGGTAAAAGATGGAGATGGTGGTGTACAGTAGTTGGGAGATGATGAGGGTAATAGATGGAGATGAAGAGATTAATAGATGCTGGTGGGACAGTAGTCGGGAGATGATGGGGGGAATTAAAAGGTGGTGGACAGTAGTCGGGAGATGATGGGGTTAATAGATGGAAATGGTGGGGGTAATATATGGAGATGATGAGGGTAATGGATGGAGACAATGAGGTTAATAGATGGTGGTGTACAGTAGTTGGGAGATGCTGGGGGTAATAGATGGAGATGATGGGGGTAATAGATGGTGGTGTACAGTAGTCGGGAGATGATGAGGGTAATAGATGGTGATGATGAGATTAATAGATGGTGGTGGGACAGTAGTTGGGAGATGATAGGGGTAATAGATGGTGGTGGGACAGTAGTCGGGAGATGATAGGGGTAATAGATGGTGGTGTACAGTAGTCGGGAGATGATGAGGGTAATAGATGGTGATGATGAGATTAATAGATGGTGGTGGGACAGTAGTTGGGAGATGATAGGGGTAATAGATGGTGGTGGGACAGTAGTCGGGAGATGATAGGGGTAATAGATGGTGGTGTACAGTAGTCGGGAGATGATGAGGGTAATAGGTGGAGATGATGAGGTTAATAGATGGTGGTGGGACAGTAGTCGGGAGATGATGGAGGTAATAGATGGAGATGATGAGGTTAATAGATGGTGGTGTACAGTAGTCAGGAGATGATGAGGGTAATAGATGGAGATGATGAGGTTAATAGATGGTGGTGGGACAGTAGTCGAGAGATGATGGGGGTAATAGATGGAAATGATGGGGTAATGGATGGAGATGATGAGGTTAATAAATGGTGCTGGACAGTAGTCGGGAGATGATAAGAGTAAACGATGGAGATGATGAGGGTAAGAGATGGGGGAGGCCCCGCCCCCATCTGATGCCACGGGAAACCGCAGGAAACCCCCGTGGCGTCAGAGGGGGGCGGGGTCACCCGCGTACATCACGGGTGGCCCCGCCCATAGCTATTTAAGAGCTGTCACGGCGGGTGTAGCGTCATTCTATGGGAACCACCTATGAGGCATCAGTAGCGGCTTTTCTTTTTTTCTGGTATCGTCGGGTCGAGAATGGATGGAATTTTTTTTTCTTTTTTAATAAAGGACTTGTCCCAAGCTGTCTCTTGTGTTTTTTTAAATTTTTGATACTTTTTTTTGTGAAATGGTAGGGGTACAATGTACCCCGTTACCAATTCACATAGGGGGGGCGGGATCTGGGGTTCCCCTTGTTAAAGGGTTCTTCCAGATTCCGATAAGCCCCCCGCCCGCATATCCCCACAACCACCGGGCAAGGGTTGTGGGGATGAAGCCCTTGTCCCCATCAACATGGGGACATCCTCCCCATGTTGAGGGCATGTGGCCTGGTACGGTTCAGGAGGGGGGGCGCTCTCTCGCCCCCCCTCTTTTCCTGCGGCCTGCCAGGTTGCGTGCTCGGATAAGGTTCTGGTATTGATTTTGGGGGGACCCCCACGCCATTTTTTTAAATTTTAGCGCAGGGTTCCCCTCAAGATCCATACCAGACCTGAAGGGTCTGGTATGGATTTTGAGGGGGACCCCTACACCTTTTTTTTTTATAATTGGCGTGGGGGTCCCCCCAAAAATCCATACCAGACCCTTATCCAAGCACGCAACCTGGCAGGCCGCAGGTATGGAATTTGGGGGGACCTCCACATAATTTTTTTTACATTTTGGTTCGGGGTGTCGTTTTTTTCAATGACTTTTATCTGTATTGCGGGACCCGACAATTCAATAGCCGCGAGTAGTTTTAAATAACTTTTTTTTCTTTAGAAATGTCATTTTGTGCAGGGACAGTTCTAAACACGGGAAAAATGCACCACTTTACAGGCATACTATAGACACCCCCCAGGTATGAAATTTAACCACTTAAGCCCCGGACCATTTCGGGCCATTAGGACCAAGCCTGTTTTTGGGATTCGGCACTGCGCTGCTTTAACTGTAAATTGTGCGGACATGCAATGTTGTACCCAAATGAAATTTGCGTCCTTTTCTTCCCACAAATAGAGCTTTCTTTTAATGGTATTTGATTGCCTCTGCGATTTTTATTTTTTGCGATGTAAACAGAAAAAGACCGAAAATTTTGAAAAAAAATGATATTTTCTACTTGTTGTTATAAGAAAAATCGAATAAACTCAATTTTAGTCATACATTTAGGCCAAAATGTATTCAGCCACATGTCTTTAGTAAAAAAAATGTCAATAAGCGTATATTTATTGGTTTGCGCAAAAGTTATAGCGTTTACAAACTAGGGTACATTTTCTGAAATTTACACAGCTTTAAATTTATGACTGCCTATCTCATTTCTTGAGGTGCTAAAATGGCAGGGCAGTACAAAACCCCCCCAAATTACCCCATTTTGGAAAGTAGACACCCCAAGGAAATTGCTGAGAGGCATGTTGAGCCCATTGAATATTTTTTTTTTCGTCCCAAGTGATTGAATAATGACAAAAAAAAAAAAAAATTACAAAAAGTTGTCACTAAATGATATATTGCTCACACATGCCATGGTTATATGTGGAATTGCACCCCAAAATACATTCTGCTGCTTCTCCTGAGTACGGGGATACCACATGTGTGGGACTTTTTAGGAGCCTAGCCACGTACGGGACCCCGGAAACCAAGCACCGCCTTCAGGATTTCTAAGGGCGCAAATTTTTGATTTCACTCCTCACTACCTATCACAGTTTCGAAGGCCATAAAATGCCAAAATAGCACAAACCCCCCCCCAAATGACCCCATTTTGGAAAGTAGACACCCCAAGCTATTTACTGAGAGGCATGTTCAGTCCATGGAATATTTTATATTTTGCCACAAGTTGCGGGAATATGACAAACTTTTTTTTTTTTTCACAAAGTTGTCACTAAATGATATATTGCTCACACATGCCATGGGCATATGTGAAATTACACCCCAAAATACATTCTGCTGCTTCTCCTGAGTACGGGGATACCACATGTGTGGGACTTTTTGGGAGCCTAGCCGCGTACGGGACCCCAAAAACCAAGCACCGCCTTCAAGGTTTCTAAGGGCATACATTTTTGATTTCACTCCTCACTACCTATCACAGTTTTGAAGGCCATAAAATGCCAAGATGGCACAAAACCCCCCCAAATGACCCCATTTTGGAAAGTAGACACCCCAAGCTATTTGCTGAGAGGCATGTTGACCCCATTGAATATTTTTTTTTTGTCCCAAATGATTGAATAATGACAAAAAGAAAAAAAAAATGTACAAAAAGTTGTCACTAAATGATATATTGCTCACACATGCCATGGTTATATGTGGAATTGCACCCCAAAATACATTCTGCTGCTTTTCCTGAGTACGGGGATACCACATGTGTGGGACTTTTTGGGAGCCTAGCCGCGTACAGGGCCCCAAAAACCAAGCACCGCCTTCAGGATTTCTAAGGGCGTAAATTTTTGATTTCACTCCTCACTACCTATCACAGTTTTGAAGGCCATACAATGCCAAAATAGCACAAAACCCCCCAAATTACCCCATTTTGGAAAGTAGACACCCCAAGCTATTTGCTGAGAGGCATGTTGAGTCCATGGAATATTTTATATTTTGCCACAGGTTGCGGGAATATGACAAACTGTTTTTTTTTTGCACAAAGTTGTCACTAAATGATATATTGCTCACACATGCCATGGGCATATGTGAAATTACACCCCAAAATACATTCTGCTGCTTCTCCTGAGTACGGGGATACCACATGTGTGGGACTTTTTGGGAGCCTAGCCGCGCACGGGACCCCAAAAACCAAGCACCGCCTTCAAGGTTTCTAAGGGCATAAATTTTTGATTTCGCTCCTCACTACCTATCACAGTTTTGAAGGCCATAAAATGCCAAGATGGCACAAAACCCCCCCAAATGACCCCATTTTGGAAAGTAGACACCCCAAGCTATTTGCTGAGAGGCATGTTGAGCCCATTGAATATTTTTTTTTTTTGTCCCAAATGATTGAATAATGACAAAAAGAAAAAAAAAAATGTACAAAAAGTTGTCACTAAATGATATATTGCTCACACATGCCATGGTTATATGTGAAATTACACCCCAAAATACATTCTGCTGCTTCTCCTGAGTACGGGAATACCACATGTGTGGGACTTTTTGGGAGCCTAGCCGCGTACGAGACCCCAAAAACCAAGCACCGCCTTCAAGGTTTCTAAGGGCATAAATTTTTGATTTCACTCCTCACTACCTATCACAGTTTTGAAGGCCATAAAATGTCAAAATAGCCCAAAACCCCCACAAATGACCCCATTTTGGAAAGTAGACACCCCAAGCTATTTGCTGAGAGGCATGGTGAGTATTTTACAGCTCTCATTTGTTTTTGAAAATTAAGAAAGACATTTTTTTTCTTTTTTTTTTCTTTTTTTACATTTTCAAAACTTTGTGACAAAAAGCGAGATCTGCAAAATACTCAACATACCTCTCAGCAAATAGCTTGGGGTGTCTACTTTCCAAAATGGGGTCATTTGGGGGGGTTTTGTGCCATCTGGGCATTCCATGGCCTCCGAAACTGTGATAGGCAGTGAGGAGTGAAATCAAAAATTTACACCCATAGAAATCCTGAAGGCGGTGCTTGGTTTTTGGGGTCCCGTACGCGACTAGGCTCCCAAAAAGTCCCACACATGTGGTATCCCCGTACTCAGGAGAAGCAACAGAATGTATTTTGGGGTGTAATTCCACATATGCCCATGGCATGTTTGAGCAATATATAATTTAGTGACAACTTTTTGTACATTTTTTTTTTTTGGTCATTATTCAATCACTTGGGACAAAAAAAAAAAATATTCAATGGGCTCAACATGCCTCTCAGCAAATAGCTTGAGGTGTCTACTTTACAAAATGGGGTCATTTGGGGGGGTTTTGAACTGTCCTGGCATTTTATGCACAACATTAGGAAGCTTATGTCACACATCATCCACTCTTCTAACCACTTGAAGACAAAGCCCTTTCTGACACTTTTTGTTTACATGAAAGAAATTTTTTTTTTGCAAGAAAATTATGTTGAACCCCCAAACATTATATATTTTTTTAAAGCAAAGGCCCTACAGATTAAAATAGTGGGTGTTGCATTTTTTTTTTCCACACAGTATTTGCGCAGCGATTTTTCAAACGCATTTTTTGGGGGAAAAACACACTTTTTTTATTTTTAATGCACTAAAAAACACTATATTGCCCAAATGTTTGATGAAATAAAAAAGATGATCATAGGCCGAGTACATGGATACCAAACACGACATGCTTTAAAATTGCGCACAAACGCGCAGCGGCGA
The DNA here is from genome assembly GCA_029206835.1 of Rana muscosa. Classification (NCBI taxonomy): domain Eukaryota; kingdom Metazoa; phylum Chordata; class Amphibia; order Anura; family Ranidae; genus Rana; species Rana muscosa. The sequence continues at coordinate 490,426 of JARGYO010000077.1, forward strand.
CAAACTACATTCATTTTTAAAAGCATTTAAAAGCCTTTACAGGTTACCACGTTAGATTTACAGAGGAGGTCTACTGCTAAAATGACTGCCCTCGATCTGACCTTCGCGGTGATACCTCACATGCATGATGCAATTGCTGTTTACATATGACGCTAGACCGACGCGTGCGTTCGCCTTTGCGCAATAGCAGGGGGGGACAGCGGTGCTTTTTTTTTTTTTTTTTTTTTTTTTATTATTTATTTGGCTTTTTTATTTTATTTTTAAACTGTGCCTTCCATATTTTATTTTTTTACCATTTTTATCGTTATCTCAGGGAATGTAAATATCCCCTATGATAGCAATAGGTAGTGACAGGTACTCTTTTTTTGAAAAAAATTGGGGGGTTAGACCCTAGATCTTTCCTCTGCCCTCAAAGCATCTGACCACACCAAGATCGGTGTGATAAAATGCTTTCCCAATTTCCCAATGGCGCTTTTTATATCCGGGGGGGGGGGACATTCCCTCCCACTGCTTGTAAAAGCAGTCTAGAGGCTAATTATCTGCTAGAATTGCTTTTACATGAAAGCCGGCTGCTGGCTGAAAAGAATGATACCAAGATGATACCTAAACCCGCAGGCATCATTCTGGTATAAACATTCAAAGTCCAGCAACATACCAGTACGTTGCTGGTCCTTGTTGGACATGTATTGTAATCTTTTTTTTCATACAGCCTATTGGCTGAACGAAAAAAAGAGATTGATTGGTGGGTATGCCCACCATTAGAATACCTCCCTTCATCCACCCACTTCTAATGATGGGCATATATGCCGAAGCATGGGGGCATCCTCCCGCAAAAAAGTTATGCCGCGTACACACGGTCAAGCCTTCGTCGGAATTTCGACCGTATGTACGCGGCATAAAAGGTTATGCCGCGTACACACGGTCGGACTTTTCCACGGATAAGCCTCCGTTGGAATTTCGACCGTATATACGCGGCATTAGGAGCAAAATCGCTCCTCCGCCCCTGCTGCCCCCATGCTTCGGCATATATGCTCTTTTTTTTAACTGTGGTGGTGAAATCACCTCCTACAGCGTTGGAGTCACGGCTTTATGTATCGTGGGAGCAAACGCTGTTGCTGTCAAGATAAATAGATCCGCGCTGCAACTGAATGGCGTCCCTGCTAAGCAAATGGTGGTTAACATTAAAACAAAGTAACATTACAGTACAACAGTAAGACCTTACCATGCCATACCTGCAAAGCAAATACCAAAACAAAACCTAGTAAAAAATAAAAAAATGTTTTAACGCAACCTGTGCCTAAAATATATATATGCCGAAGCATGGGGGCATCCTCCCGCAAAAAAGTTATGCCGCGTACACACGGTCGGAATTTCGACCGTATGTACGCGGCATTAGGAGCAAAATCGCTCCTCCGTCCCTGCTGCCCCCATGCTTCGGCATATATGCTCTTTTTTTTAACTGTGGTGGTGAAATCACCTCCTACAGCGTTGGAGTCACGGCTTTATGTATCGTGGGCGCAAACGCTGTTGCTGTCAAGATAAATAGATCCGCGCTGCAACTGAATGACGTACCTGCTAAGCAAATGGTGGTTAACATTAAAACAAAGTAACATTACAGTACAACAGTAAGACCTTACCATGCCATACCTGCAAAGCAAATACCAAAACAAAACCTAGTAAAAAATAAAAAAATGTTTTAACGCAACCTGTGCCTAAAATATATATATGCCGAAGCATGGGGGCATCCTCCCGCAAAAAAGTTATGCCGCGTACACACGGTCGGAATTTCGACCGTATGTACGCGGCATTAGGAGCAAAATCGCTCCTCCGCCCCTGCTGCCCCCATGCTTCGGCATATATGCTCTTTTTTTTAACTGTGGTGGTGAAATCACCTCCTACAGCACTGGAGTCACGGCTTTATGTATCGTGGGAGCAAACGCTGTTGCTGTCAAGATAAATAATTCCGCGCTGCAGTTGAATGGCGCACCTGAAAACAAAAAATTACATACCTGAAAAGCAAGCATGATAAAACATTGCAGAATAGAATACAGTAAAAAAAGAGCAGAACAATAGAGAGAAAATAGAGAGAGAGAGAACAATAAAACGACAACTATTTTTGGTTTTTTTATTTTATATTTTTTTTGTGTTTTGTTTTTTACGTTTTTTTTTTCTTTTTTACACTTTTTTTTGTAACTTTACAACTGTAATGGTTCGGGTCTCTCAAAATGTAATGGCATCTTGGGAGACCCTGTGTAAGTGTGTCCTAGTCTGTGAAATGCTGTACCCTACGCTAAAACTTCACTTTTGAGTGGTAGCGTTCAAAACATTCACCTTGGCAAAGACCAGGCTTGTCAGGACAGAGTGGACAAAAACTACGGGTGTCACGCCTAAATCCGCGCTTGCTACAGACACGACATCTTTTTTGGGGGTGGCTTTGGGTAGGGGTACTCGGGAGGACATACGAATAATGCCTCTCATGCAGCCGGCTTACTGCATTTGGTTGGGGATGGTGAGGTGCAGAACCGCCTGGATACAGGAGTTCTGTGACTATCTCATTCTGGAATTTTAGAAGAGATAACGTCCCGCCTGAAGCTCTGTATAGCACATGAGCGTTCAGCAAAGCCAATTGGAATAATGATAGAGACACTTTTTTGTACCAGCGTCTCGCCTTACGGTCAATTAGATACGGCGCCATCAACTGGTCGTTGAGGTCCACCCCTCCCATATTTTGGTTATATTCGTGGACACAGAGGGGTTTCTCCACAACACCAGTCGCCGTACGAATTTGGACTGTCGTGTCTGCATGAAGGGAGGTAAGAAGGAAAACATTCTTATTGTCCCTCCACTTCATAGCGAGCAAGTTATTACACTTCAAGCAGGCTCTCTCCCCCAGCCTAAGACGGGCATCTACAAGCCGCTGGGGAAAGCCCCGGCGATTAGGTCGCACGGTGCCACATGCTCCAATCTTATGATCAAACAAGTGACTAAACAGTGGCACGCTCGTGTAATAATTGTCCACATACAAGTGGTACCCCTTTCCGAATAAGGGTGACACCAAGTTCCACACTATCTTGCCAGCGCTCCCTATGTAATCCGGGCAGTTGACCGACTCAATCTGACTGTCTTTTCCCTCATAAACCGTAAAGTTCACTACATAGCCTGTTGCCCTGTCACAGAACTTGTAGAGCTTGACCCTGTATCTGGCACGCTTGCTGGGAAGGTACTGCTTGAAAGACAAGCGGCCAGAAAATTTAATCAGGGACTCATCAACGCAGACAACTTGATCGGGAGTAAACAAGGCTGCAAAACGTTCGTTGAAGTGGTTTATGAGGGGCCGAATTTTATAGAGCCGGTCGTATTCAGGGTCCCCACGTGGACGACAAAGTTCATTGTCGTTGAAGTGCATGAACCGCAAAATCTGCTCGTATCGTGCCCTGGACATGGAGGCAGAGAACACGGGCATGTGGTCAATTGGGTGCGTGGACCAATAAGCACGCAATGACGGAAATTTATGTGTGCCCATGTTGAGGGAAAGGCCCAGAAAGGTCTTAAATTCGGAAACCGTAATTGGTTTCCAATTTCTGGCAATTTTAGGCAACTGGGGGTTAGCGGCGATAAATTGACCAGCATATAAATTACTCTGGTCCACAATAGATCTATAGAGATCTTCCGTGAAAAACAGCGAATAAAAATCGATTGGCATAAAATCAGCTGTTTCCACCTGAATACCGGGTTGGGCAGTGAATGGGGGAAGTACGGGTTCTGCAGAAGTGGTGGGGACCCAATCAGGATAGGCGAATTCTGCAGGAAGGGCAGTATGGGCACGACGGGCCTGCCTTTGTCTTCTTGGTGGCAGCGGGACACTACTTGTGCTTGCCACCTCGCCAGCTTGAACTGCACTTATGGGACTCGCCACGTCACCAAGTGTTACTGCAGTGCTGGATGTACGTCCAGGCTGTACTAGGCCGCTGGTGCTTGCCAGTTCACCAGAAGGAATAGCGGCGCTAGTACTACTCTGCTCCATGATACGAGAGACCTGCGGTTCTTGCTCCTCAACAACCTCAGAAGATCGGGATCGGGTACGCCTGACCTTAGCAGGGACCTCAACTTCGTCGTCAGAGCTATCTGACGTGGGGCCGCTGACGTCACTGTCTTCTACGGGAAGATATTCTGAGCCTGAATCTGACAGATACGTGACCTCCTCTTCACTATCTGTCATGCTCAGAATCTCGTAGGCCTCTTTACTAGTGTACCTTCGACTTGCCATTTTGGGCTCTAAATTTAGGGGTACACTAGTAAGATTCACAGGAAAAAAAGCACCTGACTGTCGTCAGCAAATATATCAAACGCTACAAAAAAACTGTTAGCGATCGCAGGGATCAGGCCTGTCTCTGCGAACGCTGCAGTTATGTGTGTTGTGTTTGGTAAGTGACAGTGATCGATCGATACTGCACTTGGGTGGGCTGGGCTGGGCTGGGCGGAGGGGCTAAACGCAGGTACTAGCAGGTATCTGGGCTGATCCTGCTAACACTGCGTTTTTGGGAACCCTAAACCGCTGGGGATGCTAGTATAGATCTGATCAGATACTATACCACTAAGGGGGGTGTATGCTTTGCGCGTGGGTGTTAGCGTTACTGGCACTAACCTAACACTGCCTGGGGCGACGCAGACCCTCTCTGGCGCTAAAACCTAATTGATCTCACCCGCCGGGCGATCAGGGGGGTTAAACCTTTATTGGGTTATATACGGCGGGTGCCCTGATGCTATAAAAAGCAAACTAATCAACCAGCGTCACCCGTAACCTTTATATGGTGATCACTGGTGAAAGGGTTAACTAGGGGCAATCAGGGGGTTAAAACCTTTATTAGGTTAAATATGGGGGTACCTGACACCAATAAAAACCTGCGGCGAACCTAAAAAAAAAATAACTGCCTATCTAAAACACCAGCGACACGAATACAGCGATCGGAAAAACAATCGCTTAGTGACGCTGAAGTTAGGGGGTGAAAGGGTTACCTGGGGGGTGATCAAGGGGTTAAACCTTTATTAGGGGGGGTTAGGGGGCTACCCTGGACCTAAAGGGGCCTAATCCTAACTGCCTTGCAACTTTTTACAATCACAGATGACACTAAATGCAGTGATCAGTAAAATAAATGATCACTGCAATCAGTGACACTGTGATTGGGGGCTTTGGGGTGACCTGGGGGGTGATCTGGGGGTGACTGGGGGGTGATTTGTGTGCCTATGTGTACCTACGTGTCAGTGGACTGTTGGAGCACTAACCTCTGTCTTCACTCCTCGGCGCCGGGAACGAAAAGACCGCGGCGAGGGAGATGACATCACTTCCTCCAGCCTGTGTTTACATCACATGGCGGAGGAAGCAATTTCATTGGCCGGGAGCGATCGCGAGGGGGGGGCGGAATCGAGCGGCCGCCCCCTCATGCCTGATCGCTCCCGAACACTTAACGGCCGCTCACTGCAGTGAAGGGGGGTCCGGATGGACCCCCCAACTGCACAAAGGCGATCACGTAGATCTACGTGATTCTGCCTGTCCGTGCCATTCTGCCGACGTAAATCGGCGGTGGGCGGTCGTTAAGTGGTTAAATGAAAATTTCACTTTTATTGTTTCACTTTAAGCATTATTTACCACTTCAGCGCCGGACAATTTGGGTGGTCAAAGACCAGGCCACTTTTTGCGATTCGGCACTGCGTCCCCTTAACCACTTAACGACCGCCCACTGTAAATATACGTGATTGCCTTTGTATAGTTGGGGGGTCCGATCGGACCCCCCTTCTTTACAGTGGGTGGTCGTTTTACCTTCGGGAGCGATCCGGCATGAGGGGACGGCCGTTCGATTCCGCCCCCCCTCTCGATCGCTCCCGGCGAATGAGAGAGCTTCCCCTGCCTGTGTACTGTTTACACAGGCGGGAGGAAGTGATGTCATCTCTCCTGCGGCGCTCACATATACCGAGCGCCGTACAGGAGAAGATGCAGGTTAGTGCACAAAACAGCACACTGACACCAGGACACATAGGAACATAAATCGCCCCCCCAGACACCCCCAGATCACCCCCCAGATCACCCCCCAGCCCCCAGCCCCCAGTCACAGTGTCACTGATTGCAGTGACCATTTATTTAGTGATCACTGCAATCAGTGACATTTGTGACTGTAAAAGTGTCAGTACATTTAGTTTTAGGTCCAGTGTAGCCCCCTAACCCCCCCTAATAAAGGTTTAACCCCCTGATCACCCCCCAGATAACCCTTTTACCCCCTAGCACCGCCGTCGCTAAGCGATCATTTTTCTGATCGATGTCTTAGCGTCGGTGATGCTGATCGGTAGCCAGTAATTTTTTTTAGGTTCGCCGCAGGTTTTTATAGCGTCGGGTACCCCCATATATTACCTAATAAAGGTTTAACCCCCTTGATCGCCCCCCAGGTAACCCTTTCACCCCCTATCACCACTGTCACTAAGCGATAATTTTTCTGATCGATGTCTTAGCGTCGGCGATGCTGATCGGTAGCCAGTAATTTTTTTTAGGTTCGCTGCAGGTTTTTATAGCGTCGGGTACCCCCATATATTACCTAATAAAGGTTTAACCCCCTTGATCACCCCCCAGGTAACCCTTTAACCCCCTAGCACTGCCGTCGCTAAGCGATCATTTTTCTAATCGATGTCTTAGCGTCGGTGATGCTGATCGGTAGCCAGTAATTTTTTTTAGGTTCGCCGCAGGTTTTTATAGCGTCGGGTACCCCCATACATTACCTAATAAAGGTTTAACCCCCTTGATCGCCCCCCAGGTAACCCTTTCACCCCCTATCACCACTGTCACTAAGCGATAATTTTTCTGATCGCTGTCTTAGCGTCGGTGATGCAGATCGGTAGCCAGTAATTTTTTTTAGGTTCGCCGCAGGTTTTTATAGCGTCAGGTACCCCAATATATTACCTAATAAAGGTTTAACCCCCTTGATCGCCCCCCAGGTAACCCTTTCACCCCTATCACCACTGTCGCTAAGCGATCATTTTTCTGATCGCTGTCTTAGCGTCGGTGATGCAGATCGGTAGCCAGTAATTTTTTTTAGGTTCGCCGCAGGTTTTTATAGCGTCAGGTACCCCCATATATTATCTAATAAAGGTTTAACCCCCTGATCGCCCCTAGTTAACCCTTTCACCAGTGATCATCATATAAGTGTTACGGGTGACGCTGGTTAGTTAGTTTGCTTTTTATAGTGTCAGAGCACACGCCGTATATAACCCAATAAAGGTTTAACCCCCTGATCGCCCGGCGGGTGATATCAATTAGGTTTTAGCATCAGAGAGGGTCTGCGTCACACCCCAGGCAGCGTCAGGTTAGTGCCAGTAGCGCTAACACCCACGCGTGAAGCATACACCTCCCTTAGTGGTATAGTATCTGAACAGATCAATATCTGATCTGATCAGATCTATACTAGCGTCCCCAGCAGTTTAGGGTTCCCAAAAATGCAGTGTTAGCGGGATCAGCCCAGATACCTGCTAGCACCTGCGTTTTGCCCCTCGGTCCAGCCCAGGCCACCCAAGTGCAGTATCGATCGATCACTGTCACTTGCAAAACACAACACACATAACTGCAGCGTTCGCAGAGACAGGCCTGATCCCTGCGACTCCAGTGCTGTAGGAGGTGATTTCACCACCACAGTTAAAAAAAAAAAAAGCATATATGCCGAAGCATTGGGGCAGCAGGGGCGGAGGAGCGATTTTGCTCCTAATGCCGCGTACATATGGTCGAAATTCCGACGGAGGCTTGCCCGTGGAAAAGTCTGACCATGTGTACGCGGCATAACTTTTGCGGGAAGATGCCCCCATGCTTCGGCATATATAAATGGTGCATGTATGCCCATCATTAGAAGTGGGTGGATGAAGGGAGGTATTCTAATGGTGGGCATACCCACCGATCAATCTTTTTTTTTCGTTCAGCCAACAGGCTGCATGAAAAAAAATATTACAATACATGTCCAACAAGGACCAGCAACGTACTGGTATGTTGCTGGATTTTGAATGTTTATACCAGAATGATGCCTGCGGGTTTAGGTATCATCTTGGTATCATTCTTTTCAGCCAGCGGCCAGCTTTCATGTAAAAGCAATCCTAGTGGCTAATTAGCCTCTGGACTGCTTTTACAAGCAGTGGGAGGGAATGTCCCCCCCCCGGATATAAAAAGCGCCATTGGGAAATTGGGAAAGCATTTTATCACACCGATCTTGGTGTGGTCAGATGCTTTGAGGGCAGAGGAAAGATCTAGGGTCCAATAGACCCCAGTTTTTTTCAAAAAAGAGTACTTGGCATTACCTATTTCTATCATAGGGGATATTTACATTCCCTGAGATAACAATAAAAATGATTAAAAAAAAAAAAATGGAAGCAACAGTTTAAAAATAAAATAAAAAAGCAAAATTAATAATAAAAAAAAAAAAAAAAAAAAAAAAGCACCCCTGTCCTGCCCTGCTCTTGCCCAATGGCGAACGCAAGCATCGGTCTGGCGTCATATGTAAACAGCAATTGCACCATGCATGTGAGGTATCACCGCGAAGGTCAGATCGAGAGCAGTAATTTTAGCAGTAGACCTCCTCTGTAAATCTAACGGGGTAACCTGTAAAGGCTTTTAAAAGCTTTTAAAAATGTATGTAGTTTGTCGCCAATGCGCGTTTGTGCGAAATTTTAAAGCATGTCGTGTTTGGTATCTATGTACTCGGCCTAAGATCATCTTTTTTATTTCATCAAACATTTGGGCAATATAGTGTGTTTTAGTGCATTAAAATTAAAAAAAGTGTATTTTTTCCCCAAAAAATGCGTTTGAAAAATCGCTGCACAAATACTGTGTAGAAAAAAAAATGCAACACCCACTATTTTATTCTGTAGGGCCTTTGCTTTAAAAATATATATAATGTTTGGGGATTCAACATAATTTTCTTGCAAAAAAAAATACGTTTTCATGTAAACAAAAAGTGTCAAAAAGGGCTTTGTCTTCAAGTGGTTAGAAGAGTGGATGTAAGCTTCCTAATGTTGTGTATAAAATGCCAGGACAGTTCAAACCCCCCCCCCCAAATGACCCCATTTTGGAAAGTAGACACCCCAAGCTGTATACTGAGAGGCATGTCGAGTCCATGGAATATTTTATATGTTGACACAAGTTGCGGAAAAAATACAATTTTTTTTTTTTTTTTTTGCACAAAGTTGTCACTAAATGATATATTGCTCAAACATGCCATGGGCATATGTGGAATTACACCCCAAAATACATTCTGTTGCTTCTCCTGAGTACGGGGATACCACATGTGTGAGACTTTTTGGGAGCCTAGCCGCGTACGGGACCCCAAAAACCAAGCACCGCCTTCAGGCTTTCTAAGGGTGTAAATTTTTGATTTCACTTCTCACTGCCTATCACAGTTTCGGAGGCCATGGAATGCCCAGATAGCACAAACCCCCCCAAATGACCCCATTTTGGAAAGTAGACACCCCAAGCTATTTGCTGAGAGGTATTGTGAGTATTTTGCAGATCTCGCTTTTTGTCACAAAGTTTTGAAAATTGAAAAAAAAAAAGAAAAAAAAAAAGTTCTTTCTTCATTTTCAAAAACAAATGAGAGCTGTAAAATACTCACCATGCCTTTCAGCAAACAGCTTGGGGTGTCTACTTTCCAAAATGGGGTCATTTGGGGGGGTTTTGTGCTATTTTGGCATTTTATGGCCTTCGAAACTGTGATAGGTAGTGAGGAGTCAAATCAAAAATTTGTGCCTAGAAATCCTGAAGGCGGTGATTGGTTTTTGGGGTCCCGTACGCGGCTAGGCTCCTAAAAAGTCCCACACATGTGGTATCCCCGTACTCAGGAGAAGCAGCAAAATTTATTTTGGGGTGCAATTCCACATATAACCATGGCATGTGTGAGCAATATATCATTTAGTGACAACTTTTTGTAATTTTTTTATTTTTTTTTGTCATTATTCAATCACTTGGGACAAAAAAAAAAAAATATTCAATGGGCTCAACAGGCCTCTCAGCAATTTCCTTGGGGTGTCTACTTTCTAAAATGGGGTCATTTGGGGGGGTTTTGTGCTATTTTGGCATTTTATGGCCTTCAAAACTGTGATAGGTAGTGAGGAGTGAAATCAAAAATTTGCGCCCTTAGAAATCCTGAAGGCGGTGCTTGGTTTCCGGGGTCCCGTACGCGGCTAGGCTCCTAAAAAGTCCCACACATGTGGTATCCCCGTACTCAGGAGAAGCAGCAGAATGTATTTTGGGGTGCAATTCCACATATAACCATGGCATGTGTGAGCAATATATCATTTAGTGACAACTTTTTGTAATTTTTTTTTTTGTCATTATTCAATTACTTGGGACAAAAAAAAATATTCAATGGGCTCAACATGCCTCTCAGCAATTTCCTTGGGGTGTCTACTTTCTAAAATGGGGTCATTTGGGGGGGTTTTGTACTGCCCTGCCATTTTAGCACCTCAAGAAATGAGATAGGCAGTCATAAATTAAAAGCTGTGTAAATTCCAGAAAATGTACCCTAGTTTGTAAACGCTATAACTTTTGCGCAAACCAATAAATATACGCTTATTGACATTTTTTTTACTAAAGACATGTGGCTGAATACATTTTGGCCTAAATGTATGACTAAAATTGAGTTTATTCGATTTTTCTTATAACAAAAAGTAAAAAATATAATTTTTTTTCAAAATTTTCGGTATTTTTCCATTTATATCGCAAAAAAATAAAAATCGCAGAGGCAATCAAATACCATTAAAAGAAAGCTCTATTGGTGGGAAGAAAAGGACGCAAATTTCGTTTGGGTACAACATTGCATGTCCGCACAATTTACAGTTAAAGCAGCGCAGTGCAAAATTCTGAATTCACCTCTGGTCCTTTAGCTACCAAATGGTCCGGGGCTTAAGTGGTTAACTGACAATTGCGCGGTCGTGCAACGTGGCTCCCAAACAAAATTGGCGTCCTTTTTTTCTCACAAATATAGCTTTCTTTTGGTGGTATTTGATCACCTCTGCGGTTTTTATTGTTTGCGCTATAAACAAAAATAGAGTATAAATTTTGAAAAAAATTCAATATTTTTTCATTTTTGCTATAATAAATATCCCCAAAAAATATATATAAAAAAATGTTTTCCCTCAGTTTAGGCCGATACGTATTCTTCTACATATTTTTGGTTAAAAAAAATAGCAATAAGCATTTATTAATTGGTTTGCGCAAAAGTTATAGCGTCTACAAAATAGGGGATAGTTTTATGGCATTTTTATTAATATTTTTTTTTACTAGTATTGGTGGCGATCAGCGATTTTTATCGTGACTGTGACATTATGGCGGACACATCGGACACTTTGGGCAAATTTTTGGGACCATTGTCATTTTTACAGCGATCGGTGCTATAAAAATGCACTGATTACTGTGAAAATTACACTGGCAGTGAAGGGGTTAACCACTAGGTGGTGCTGTAGGGGTTAAGTGTGACCTAGGGAGTGTTTCTTACTGTAGGGGGGATGGGCTGTGTCACATGACACTAATCTTCGCTCCGAGTACACGGAGCGGAGATCCATGTCATTGTCACTAGGCAGAGCGGGGAGATGCTTACACATGCATCTCCCCGCTCTATACCTCCGTGAGACGATCGCGGGGAAGCCCGCGGCGATCGAGTCCGCGGGACCCGCGGTCTGACTAGGGTTGCCACCTTTTCTTCAAGCCAAACCCGAACATTTTAGCGGTGCATGGCTAATTTTTTTGTGCTATAGGATTTTAAAAAGACCTGGAGGAGAGCAATAATGCGGCACGCTTTGCACGCTGCGTGAAACAGTTGGTGTGGCCAATTTGCGTTAACAGGTGGCAACAGATTGGGGTCTGACTATCTTGGTTACTTGGGAAGCCACAGTCCGGTCTGAATAATGTGTCTGGGTTTTAGGCAGACAGAAATCCAGACACATGATTCAAAACCTGAGCTATTCAGGTGGACCCCGGACAGGTGGCAATCCTAGGCGTCATAATACAGGGGTCAGTGTCACCCCCCTTTGTAATACAGGGGTCAGTGTTACCCCCCCATAACACAGGGTCAGTGTCACCCACACACAGGGTCAGTGTCACCCACAGGTGTGCGCACAGAGTGTGCTGGGTGTGCCTGGGCACACCCTAATCACCTCATGTACATTAACATTATCCAGGAGTGGCACCAGGTGGGTGGTTTGGGGTTCCAGTGGCCAGTGTAAATGCCCCCATTATATTAAAGGCAAGGTTCAACTATAGGAACGCACTACACTCGTATTTAGAGTGTAGCATAATATGATCCCAATCAACTGTCTCCCACTATCAGAGCCTCCTCCCTGTGGCAGCAGGTGGCGTTCATGTGTGTTTGAGCTTTGGGGTGCACACCCTAATGCAATAGGCTGCGCACACCTATGGTCACCCACATAATATAGGGGTCAGTATTGCGCCCTCCATAATACAGGGGCCCCCCCATAGAGGAACCCATTAGATCAGAATCCCCTTATATCGGTGCTCCCCTTAAAGACCCCCAAAAAAATTGAAAAATGCAGCACACCCTCAATAATTGTGAATGATGGTGGAAACCCCCAAGGATAATCCAAGTATTAATACACTCCAATCTTATTTAAACATACATACTGTTCAATCTCCACACACATATAATACTGTATGAATAGTGGTGTAAATCCATTCCACAATGTGCTGTGCTAATATCCAAGTTATAAACTCCTTTTGAGTTAGATACATTGGATATTAGCACAGCACATTGTGGAATGGATTTACACCACTATTCATACAGTATTATATGTGTGTGGAGATTGAACAGTATGTATGTTTAAATAAGATTGGAGTGTGGGGGGTGGCTGACAGAGAGGAAGAGGGAGGGGCGGCTGACAGAGAGGAAGAGGGGGGGCGGCTGGCAGAGAGGAAGAGGGGGGGCGGCTGACAGAGAGGAAGAGGGACGGGCAGCTGACAGAGAGGAAGAGGGAGGGGCAGCTGACAGAGAGGAAGAGAGGGGGCGGCTGGCAGAGGAGGGGGCAGCTGACAGAGAGGAAGAGGGGGCAGCTGACAGAGAGGAGGAGGGGCGGCTGACAGAGAGGAAGAGGGAGTGGCGGCTGACAGAGAGGAAGGGGGGGCAGCTGACAGAGAGGAAGAGGGGGGGCGGCTGACAGAGAGGAAGAGGGGGGGACGGCTGACAGAGAGGAAGAGGGGGTGGCGGCTGACAGAGAGGAAGAGAGGGTGGCTGACAGAGAGGAGGGGGGCGGCTGAAAGAGAGGAGGGGGGCGGCTGATAGAGAGGAGGGGGGGCTAGTGAAAGAGAGGAGGGAGGGCGGCTGACAGAGAGGAGGGGGGCGGCTAATAGAGAGGAGGGGGCGGCTGACAGAGAGGAAGAGGGGGGTGGCGGCTGACAGAGAGGAGGGGGGGCGGCTGACAAAGAGGAAGAGGGGGGGCGGCTGACAGAGAGGAGGGGGGCGGCTGATAGAGAGGAGGGGGGCCGCGGGCGGCTGACAGAGCAGATGAGAGAGACGGACCTCAGGAGACAGTGACACACAGCGCAAGTTAGGACTCCGGCACCATGCAGGGCTGGCGCGATTACCCACAGTCCAGCTCCTCCAGGCGAATCACAAGCCTCATGTCCGCCGTCCGTCCCGCACATGACCTGCTCGGCCAATCACAGGACACCCGCCGCTGCCCATTGCTGAGCTCGGCTCAAACACAGAGCGCACCGATTTTTAGGCAGCAGTTTGAACATTGATTTGCCGCCCCCCTGAAAGTGTCACCTGGGACCGAGGTACCATCGGGTCCCATGGTAGGGCCGGCCCTGGGCTATGCTGCCTGGGTGTACCTGTGGTGGGTGGGCTAGGCCTAGGCGTTCTTAAGCAACAAAAAAACAGTGCGCAAAACAGCTAAACTGGATAAATGAGACAGCGAAAGGAGTGACAGAAAGCTAACCAGCTCACTTCTTTGTCACTCTGCTCTCGCCTTCTATGAGCATGCCACATTTTACTTCATGAGCACTGCAGCACAACTGATTGGTTCCTTGTGCAGCTTCTCCCTCCCCCAGTCTGAGATCTGTTGTACAGAGCTTACAAGAGGCTGATATCAAGTCAAATTCTGTCAATGACGCTGCTTGTATTTAAAAAAATATTAATTTAAGCCTCATTCACATGGGCGGGAGCTCTTGCTGCCCCACTGAGAAGTGATCTATGGTGGATCGCTTTTCAGAGGGTGGTTGGCAGGATGCTGGAGGGTGATATATCATCTTTTCATTGCCTGTTTTAACCCCAAAAAGGCTGAACAACCATATGTAGTTGTAGGGTGGTTGTGGCACAGTCTGAGTCACCTGAATGGGTCACGTTCGGTGGTGATTCTGCTGCACATGTAACAGGGGGGGCTTTAATTTTTGTTGCCCCATATATAATACAGCTCTGATCACCTGTATGTTTTACATTAGGTGGGAGGTCCAGGAAAGGGGGAAGTAAAACCAGGGAGCTGCGTGTTGCCCTAAAATTTACCTCCAGAGTTCCACATGCTGCGTGTACCATTCCACTGATTGGCTGGGGGGGTGAAGAATATAAAAAATACTTTTCTCAGCACAGACTTTGTTGCAGCAATCACAAGATTTGTACGGAATCATTTCCATACTCTAGTATCAGTTTTCTCCTGAGAATGGCCCATCACCTGCAGGGCGTGGTCATTATTGGACACCCCCGCCCTCTCTGTGGAATGGTACGGCCCTCAGGTATATAATCCCAGGTACTCTCTAATGGGTATCAGTCTGTTGAGAACTTTGCAAAGATGAGTGAGGAGAAGTCAGTAGTTGGAGGAATGGGTGAGCCCAGGGAACCTACTGAGGAAGATCAAACCATCCTTGACAAGGTAAGTGGTTGGGGATCCAATCCTAAGGACTTAATAGCACCAGGTGTGATGATCGGCATTGGGACCTGAGATACCAATTCATCTCTGTGTGTCCTGTGCTCTCCATACAAGTGGGTTGTATTACAATGTGTCAGTATGGAGATGAATTATTTTTTAATTGTAAACTCTGCAATGTATTGTAACAATGTACACCAGTGTGTATTATGAGTGCCTGTTGGTGTGAATGGGCCCTATAAAGTAACTATAATGGATTTCTATTGGCTGGAATTTGTGAATTGTCTTGTAGTTTTTATAATGGAAGAAGCAATGTAATTCCCAATGGCTGCCAATGTATATTGTAGATGGACGGCCCTTTTAATATGTGAAGCTGCTTCACTCTCCTGGATGGGGCATTTATCAAACCTGGAGCAGCTGTGCATGGCAACCAATCAGCTTTTATCTTCAGCTTGCTCAGTTGAGTTTTGACAAAGAATGATGCATGCTGATTGGTTGCCATACACAACAGCTCCAGTTTTGATAAACTCCCAGGTACCCCCAAAGAGTACACTTAAATCATTATTGGGCACAAGCAATTTAAAGTTTCTGGTCAATCTAAATATAAAACAGTTAACAAATCTGAGTGAAGGGGGGGGGGGGGGGGGTGTTTCATTCTGATGGGTGCTGTGCCCTGTACAGTGAGTTTGTTCTATGGGGATGCAGAGGCTACTTACACCATTGCTGCAGGTGTATGGCCCCCTGGACACATTTGGTGCCATCAGGGGGGTACAGGCCTTACACCTGTAAGGGGCCCGATGTCCCCTTACAGGCCCGGACGCCTTTTTTTTTTTTTTTTTTTTTTTTTTTCTTCCATTTGCATTACACCTGACCTGATGGTCCTGAGAGAAGAGCTTACACTTATTTACACCACACCTGGCAACTTGTGTCTTGCGGCTGTGTTCATACAGACACTGCGTTACCATAGAGCAGTGATGACCCTTGGCACCCCAGATGTTTTGGCACTACATATCCCATGTTGCTGAACTACACTGCAGAGTGCATGAACATCATGGGGAATGTAGTTCCAAAACTTCTCAGGTGCCAAGGTTCTCCATCTCTGCCATAGAGTAATGGGCAGACCCAGCGTGTGTCCAATCGCCTTGTGGCTTTTTAGAGACCGGGGTCGCGCCGTGTCCTAGCAATGCTGCGCAAGACCAGTCGTTCTGGGAGGTCGTCGTATCATATGACATCGTACCACCCGAGCCGTCTGACAGTGGGTGGCCGGCAACTGGGTTAAAGTGGACCATCCCCCTTCTCTACAAAAAACAGCATTGTAGCATCATACAGCTTTGCATCTTGACATTAAATTCTCTTGCGTTCAATTAAACTTTTTTCTTTGATTTATTTTTTATTCTTTTCCTTCCCCAGGTGAAGGAACAGTATGAGAAGCAGTCCAGGACTAACCCTGGAGAATTTAAGGCAATCCTCGTCAGTACTCGGGTTGTTGCCGGTACAAATTACTTTTTCAAGGTAATACTTTCGGTTTTATGCAACATTGACAGTTTAAAGCCTCATACACACGATCGGACAAATCTGTGGATTTTTGTCCGACAGGCGTTGGCTGTGAACTTGTTCTGCATACAGACGGCAGAACTTTTTCACCCAACATTCAAGAAACTACGTTTTTTTTTTTTCCTGCTCTTTAGCGCCACCCTTTGGCCAACTTGTAATATTGCCTGGAGTAGCATTGGTTCAGAGCATGCGCATTTACTTTGGATTTTAGTTCGACTTGTGTGCACACGATCGGATAATCCGACGGAACACATTTGTTGTCGGACAATTTGAGAGACTGATCATCCAACATTTGTTGCAAATTCCGACAACAATTGTCCGATGGAGCATACAGACGGTCGGATTATCCGACAACGCGTCCATTGGACAATTGGTGTCCGATATCCGATCGTGTGTACGGGCCTTTAGGCTCAATAGCTCTGACATATACTGCTATGCTGTACAGAGAAGACTGAGCCAGTCACATCAGTCTCTGCACCAGAGGAGCTTACCACATACAGGCATACCCTCTTTTAAGTACACAATGGGACCAGAGCATGTATGTAAAAGGGAAAATTTGCTTAAAGTGAAACAATACCTTTTCACTTCTAGGCTGTAGTGGGGGTGTCAGTAGCTGTAGTTGAGGTCTCAGGGGCTGTAGTGGGGGTGTCAGGGGCACACTGGAACAGGGCGGGCTATGCTCTCAGAGCTTCAGCTCCTTCTACTGCGGCTGCAAAATGTCTGTACAGTACTTGTGAGTAGGGATGAGCTCGGTGTTTGAGTCGAACATATGTTCGACTCGAACATCGGCTGTTCGATCGTTCAACGAAGATCGAACGATTTGGGCCGTTCGCGCCTAATTCGAGTGACGCGAACGGCCCACAATGCACTACGCCATCGCAGTGTCATCCAGGCGCTGTGATTGGCCAAGCATGCACTGTGACCCCGCATGCTTGGCCAATCACAGCGCCGGCAGCGAGGAGAGCAATGATTGGCCACAGGCAGGATGCCTGTGGCCAATTATTGCTGAGGGTGTTTAGTACACGCCCCACACTATAAAAGGCCGCCAGCACGGCGGCCTAGTGTAGTGTGTTCCGGAGCAGGGAAAGAGAAGCATAGGCAGGGACAGTGACTTTTTTTTTTTTTCTTGCTTAACCTGGATTCCTTTAGTTTTAGGGAAAGAGAAGGATAGGTAGGAAGAGTGTCAGTTTCTTTCACTGTGATAATCCTTGTTTCTAGGGACAGGGAAGGACAGTGAGGGAAATTCTCCTTGTGCTATAGTGTGCTAAAGCATTCCTCATCAACCATCTTTGAAATCCTTGTTTTTTGGACAGTCAGGGAAATTGTCGTTGTGCTATTCTGTGCAAAAGCAATCATCCTCAACCATATTTAGAAATCCTTAAGTAAAGGGACAGAGAAGGACACCTGAAGGTAGCCCTTATTGCTTTTTTCCCATCTCCCTGCAGGCCATCTATTAGAATGTCTGGAAGGCAAACAAGGAGAGGCAGACAGTCAGGACGCAATAAAAGAGGGCAAGCAGGCTCTGTGTCTGGGGGCAACAGTGCTGGTCGTGGACGCGGTGCATTGTCATCAGCACATGGCCATGGGACACGCTTGTCCTTCTTTTCGGCAGCTGGACATGTTGAGCCACATCATGCCGAAGACTTGGTAGAGTGGATGACCAAGCCCTCCTCCTCTCTCACCCAGGCTCAGGGTACTGGCAAAGCAGCTGCCAAAGCGTCCTCTTCCCTGGTATCAATGTCAGACTCATCATCAGTCACTCCTTCCCTAGACCCACCATGTCCTCCTCCTGAGGAGTCCCCCGAACTGTTTGAGCACAGTGTTGGGTACATGCTCCAGGAGGATGCCCAGCGTTTCAAAGAGTCTGATGATGAAACCCAGCTACAGGAAGGCTGTAGCGTGAGAGCAGACAGGGGATGCTCAAGAAGGACACCAATCTGGCAGTCATGTTCCAGCAGCTGCAGCATACTGCCAGATTGGCTCCAGTGATGAGGGAGGGGATGATGAGGTCACTGACTCCACGTGGGTGCCTAATAGGAGAGAGGAGGATGCACATCTCCAACGAGGCAGGATGCCCTTTGGTGGCCAGCGTAAGGGCAGTACACCGACGGAATCACACCACAGAGCTCCGCCTGTGCAGGGCGCTGCCTCTGCCCGTCATTCAAAAAGTTCTTTGGTGTGGGCCTTTTTTGAGGCTAGTGCATCAGATCGCACAGCTGCTGTTTGCAACATATGTCTCAAGCGTATATCGCGTGGCCAAAACATCAGCCGCTTGGGTACCACATGCCTGACCAGACATATGTTGACCTGCCATGCAGCTCGTTGGCAAGCCTACCTCAAAGACCCACACCAAAGAACAAAGCGGACCTCTCCTTGCACCGCATCAGCTGGGATCTCCAACCCCACTATAACTTCAGTCCTCTCTGAAACATGCACTGAGAGGAATGAAGGTGTAGAATTAGGTGTGTCACAGCCAAGTACTTGCGGCCACTCTGCTAGCAGTACACCGACGTCCGATTCTAGCAGGCAAATTTCCCTGCCCCAGCTGCTGGACCGTCGAAAGAAGTTCACTCCCAGCCATCCACATGCCCAGCGGTTGAATGCTAGCTTGGCTAAATTGCTAGCGCTTCAACTGCTGCCTTTTCAGTTGGTAGACTCGGCCCCCTTCCGTGAGTTTGTGCAATGTGCGGTTCCTCAGTGGCAGGTTCCCAAACGCCACTTTTTCTCACGGAAGGCTATTCCGGCATGTGGAAGGCAATGTCTTGGCCTCGCTGGACAGGGCGGTCAGCGGTAAGGTGCATATTACCGCTGACTCATGGTCCAGCAGGCATGGACAGGGACGTTACCTTTCTTTCACGGCCCATTGGGTCACTCTTTTGGCAGCTGGGAAGGATGCAGGACAAGGTGCAGTAGTGTTGGAGGTTGTTCCACCGCCACGCCTCCAAAATGCTACTACTGGTTGTGACACACCTCTCTCCTCCACCCCCTCCTCTTCTTCTTCCTCCATGGCCTCTTCCTGTGCTTTGTCCTCTGAACCAGCGGTGCTCCGTAGGCGTTCAAGGGGCTACGCAAGTACGCAGGCAAAAAGATGCCATGCCGTGCTTGCGCTGGTGTGTTTGGGGGACAGAAGCCACACTGGGGCAGAGGTCCTGTCTGCTCTGCAGGGCCAGGCCGAGAGGTGGTTGACGCCACGCCAGCTTAAGCCAGGAATGGTGGTTTGCGACAATGGCACCAACCTCCTCTCCGCCCTCCGACAGGGACAACTGACCCATGTGCCCTGTGTGGCTCACGTCCTTAACCTGGTGGTGCAGCGGTTCTTGGGCAGGTACCCGGGCTTACAGGATGTCCTGAGGCAGGCCAGGAAAGTCTGTGTGCATTTCCGCAGATCTTATAATGCCAGTGCTCGCCTGGCTGAGCTGCAAAAGGAGTTGAACCTGCCCAAGAACCGCCTTATATGTGACATGCCCACCAGGTGGAACTCAACGTTGGCCATGCTGCAGCGGCTGCACACGCAGCAGAGGGCCATCAATGAGTACCTGTGCGACTACGGCACCAGGACAGGGTCAGGGGAGCTTGGTTTTTTTTCTCCACGCCAGTGGGGCATGATCAGGGATGCATGCACTGTCCTGGCACCATTTGTGGAGGCCACGAGGATGGTGAGCAGTGACAGTGCATGCATCAGTGACACTGTACCTCTTGTCCACCTGTTGGAGCACACGCTGCGTGGAATAATGGACAGGGCACTTGAGGCAGAACAGAGGCAGGAAGAGGAGGACTTCCTTGCCTCTCAAGGCCCCCTTTACCCAGACAGTGTTCCTTCTGTCCCACCCATCGCACAGGAGGAGGATTGTGTCAGCATGCAGGTGGAGGCTGGCACTCAGCATCAGCAGCAGTCTTTTAGGGATGATTTACAGTCCCAAGAAACCAGTGGACTTGTACGTGGCTGGGAGGAGGTGGCTGCGGATCATGTCGTCCTTAGTGACCCAGAGGACTCCGGAGCGAATGCCTCAGCAAACCTACGCTGCATGGCCTCCCTGATCCTGCAAAGTCTGCGGAAGGATCCTCGTATTCTTCGGATCAAGGAGAGGGACCATTACTGGCTGGCCACTCTCCTTGATCCACGGTACAAGGGTAAGGTTGCGGACCTTATGTTACCATCGCAGAGGGAGCAGAGGATGAGACAACTCCGGGAGGCCTTGCAGAAAGGTCTGTGCAACGCGTTCCCAGAGACTGGGAGGTTGCAAACTCCTGGTCCTGGACAACGAGTTGCTGAGGCTTCGGCCAGTCAAAGAAGGAGCGGTGGGGAAGGTGGCCGTCTGACCGATGCGTTCAGACAATTCTTTAGTCCGCAGCCCCAAAGTATGATCGGTTCCAGCAACCATCGCCAGCGTCTGATAAACATGGTGCAGGAATATCTAGGGGCAAGGTCAGACTTGGACACCTTCCCCACCGAAAATCCTCTGGCTTACTGGGTCTTGAGGATGGATCACTGGCCAGAGCTTGCACAGTATGCAATTGAGCTACTGGCCTGTCCTGCATCCAGCGTTCTTTCGGAACGCACATTCAGTGCTGCTGGAGGATTTGTCACTGATCACAGGGTGCGCCTGTCCACCGACTCGGTTGATCGACTGACTTTCATCAAGATGAACCAGTCTTGGATCACCACCAGCTACCACACACCTGATGCTGATATAACAGACTAATTGATTTTAACATGTCACATCCCTTCAAGACTGATGCTGAGTGCCTGTGCTGTTATGTTGACTGGCTATCCTCCTCCTCCGAGTCCTCAATGATACGATTGATGATAGCTTGGAAGATCATTTTTGTTTATGGGTGCCGCCACCAGTGGCTAAGGCCCAATTTTTCAGCCCCTGTTTTACAGGGGCGTGTAATTACAATTTTTTTTAGCAATAATTTGCCATAGGGCTCATTGCTGTGCTCCAAGTACACTATCTGTGAGGGGTTGTAGTGTTGTTCCACCAGTGCCTAAGGCCCAATTTTTCAGCCCCTGTTCAACAGGGGCATGCAATTACAATTCTTGATCTAATAATTCACAGCAGGGCCCATTGCTGCACCCACCAAGAGTAACTGTCAGGGCTTACAGTGTTGTGCCAACACCAACAATTAAGGGGCCTATTTCTGCAGAGTATATACGGCAGGTCCCTACTTTCAAACATCCAACTTACAAACGACTCCTACTTGCAAACGCAAGAAGACAACAGGAAGTGAGAGGAAATCTACCCCTTGGAAGGAAAATTCTCTCCTGTAAGAATAAATATGGGAGAAAGGTGTCTCCTCTGTACTGATGCTTTATCAGCAATCCTTGTTTCAAGAAAAACACCACATTTCAAAAACAGTTGTCATTGGGACGGAAAGTGAGGTGAAATGTTCTGAACAGGGGCACAGACAGCAAAACAAATGTTACAGGGGTGATAACCCTTACCTATGTTTTCCAAAAAGTTTAAAAATAGATTTTTGGGCTGGAGCTACACTTCAACAATGTACCTGTTCAAAATTACAAACAGATTCTACATAAGAACAAACCTACAGTCCCTGTCTTGTATGCACCGCCTGTATACGGCTGTTCAGAATATATAGGGCCTTTTTTATTTTATGTGCGGGGTTCCCCTTAATATCCATACAAGACCCAAAGGGGCTGGTAATGGGCTGGGGTGGGGGGGGGGGGTGTGATGGGGTAGCTATGCCATTTTTCTTAAAGATTTTCATCCATATTACCGGGACCAGACATTACATTAAAGCCGCAAGCAGTTTTAAATGGCTTTTTTTCCCTTTAGAAGTGTCATTTTGTGCAGGGACAGTTCTAAACACGGGAAACACGTGGCACTTCACATGCATACTTTAGACACCCCCCAGGTACGATATTTAAAGGAATATTTGACTTTTTTTTTTCACTTTATGCATCATTAAAATGACTGCTCCCGAAAAACGACCGTTTTTAAAACTTCTTTTTGCATTGATACATGTCCCCTGGTGCAGAACCCGGGTTCCCAAACCCTTTTTAGGACAATAACATGCATAATAGTTGTTATAATTAGCACTTTAGAATTCGAACGTTCGCATCCATTGTATTTAATAGGGTTCTAATGTTCGTACAAACTTTCGGTCCGTTCGCGGGTTCTGGTGCGAACCGAACCCGGGGGTGTTCGGCTCATCACTACTTGTGAGGCACTTTACATACACTCGGGGGTATGTCCTTACTCGCAAGTGTATATAAAGTGAGTGTACTTAAAGCGTGGTATGCCTGTACTACACTTCTATCACTAATATAAAGAAAATGTTTATCCGGTCTTACCCCTGGGAGTACAGAGGCACATGTTCTGGTTCCCTGGCAGCAAAATACATAGGACACGGTGCAATCCCAAAAAACTGTTTGCTGTAATGGCTTATAAAGTATTAGCTGGAGTTTGGCTTCAATTTGTTGAAATCTGCTACTACATCTAACTCTCCCCTCCTATCAGACTGGCAATGCTGCTGAAAATTTGGCTAAAATTATCCAGATCTTCTCCCACTTGGTTGGATCATCAGCCCCGCTGCTTCCAGCCTCGGTGTTCTCCTCCAGACATTGGCCCACCACCAACCACTGTCTGATCTTCCCCTCTGCCTCCAGGTTCAGTGCTATTCCTCTGCAACCATATCAAAACTTGTGCTGCCCCATGCTTCCAATCCCACACTGCTGTCCCCAACTTCTCACCCCCATCAGATGCCAGTGCCCCTCACCCTTTTAATGCTTCTGGCCCTCACCCAGGCTACAATCGCAGCTCCACACCCTGCTATTAGGTTTTAGTCCTTTCTCCTCACTTGCCCATTCCACACTGGTGTGGGTCCCTTTTGCTCCTTCACTTTCCCATCCAACACTGTGGGTCCCCCTGCTCTACGCCCCCCATTTTGTGCTGCTGGCCACCACCCCAAGTCATGCTGCAGTCCACCATTCCTTAGCCTCATCCCACACTGTCTTCCACTCAACACCTAATCCTATGCTTCTGCCCCATGCCTCAATCCACCTACCCAGCCACTGCACTTTCACATCCTGCTCCCCCTGGTTTCTCTACCACCAATCACACATGGGTCACAGCATCCCACCCACCTCCTGGACTTGCTATAGCTCTAAAATTCCACCATGATGCCACTACTCCCATCACATCAGTCTCTGTACCAGAAGAGCTTACAGTCTATTTTTTTTTTTCACCAGTCGTACTATTTTACATTAATACAGCTGACCAGTGGTGTACTGCAGGGGAAGGGCGGGCTACACTGGGTTCCACACACTGGGGGTGTCAGGCCGGAGCCCCCCCCCTCCGCAACTGAAAGGTGACAGCGTCACGGGTTTAGGCAGCGGTGACAGAGCACACATGGAGTGCCCGAGCAGGTCGTGGCTTTGCGCGTGAGGGGTGTGCGAGCCGAGTCAAGCCGCCTCCCCCTCCATGTCTACACAGTGCTGTGCATGCAGGAGGTGGCGGCTGGCTCGGGTGTGGCTCGCACCCCCTCCCTGCAAAGCCACTACCTCAGTCTCTCCGTGTGTGTGTTCTGAGGTACATTAGGGGTCTGCACTGTGGGGGTCTATAACATGCAGGGGTCCAGAGCTGTGGGGTGCGGTGTAATGTAAAGGGATCGAGGGGTGCAGGCCAGATGCTGTGTAATGTGAAGGGGGTACACAGTAGTGACAAAGATATTGAAGGATGCAGGGGGCACAGTGGGGTGTTAACATTTTAAGGTGGGGGGGTTGCCAGATATAGGATCCACCCCGGGTGCCAAATGCTCTAGGTATGCCCCTGCAGCTGACCTATTCATAGTGCTGTACAGACAACATTCCAGCAATTGTGACAATTCATTAAAGGAGCTTACACTAGGGTGACCAGACGTCCCCAGACCAAATTTGTCCCTGGCAGTGGTGCCGCCCGTTCTGACACTGGAGGGCCACCGCGCGGGGAGAGAATGCTGCTGCAGTCCGATTAGATACATGACGTCAGGAGGCAGAGCGGACTGGTGCAGTGAGTCAGCTGACAAGCTGTCTGCCAGCAGTGAAGGGGGAGGAGCTTTCTGCTCTTCCTGGAGACCCCATGTTGCCAGAGGCATCACTGGATTCCCTGGAAGGGAGCACAGACGCAATGAGGGGGAATCAACCGACACTGAGCAGGTAAGTGCTAGTGGGTCTGCCACTGATCCCACCGTGCTTCTGCCGCAGCAGCGCTTTGTGGGCTGGCGGTTCGGCGCTGCCCATTGATCTCAATGGGCAGGGGCGCTTTAGGAGCGGTGTATTCACCGCTCCTACAGCGCCTCAAAGATGCGGCTAGCAGGACTTTTTTGAGCGTACTGCTCCAGTGTGAAAGCACTCAGGCTTTCACACTGGAGTGAGAAAGTATGGATGAAATGTGAGAAATAATGCATATCATGCAATCATTCCATAAACACATGCCACATACACTGCAGATATCATTTGAGGAAAACATGCTTAAATAGTTTACCATTTGGCAATAAAAAAAAAGATGTCCCCGGATTTCATTTTAAAAATCTGGTTACCTTGGCTTGCACTCATGTCCTTTGCAAGCTCCCGTGGGGCAAGGAATGACAAACTAAGTAGCCCCCAGACATCTGAAAACTGATCATCTGGTAGAACTCAATTAAATTGATGAATACACAATTGTGGATTTATCTTCTATTTTCAGGTTGACACTGGAGAGGACACTTATATCCACGTTCGAGTCTTTGTACCTCTGCCTGGTTCAGATGAGGGACCCACTTTGGAGTCTTTTCAGGCGAAAAAGACCAAGGATGATAAACTGGAGTATCTTGAAGCTAAAGATGAGGGCCAATTGGTGGTCACATGTTCAAACAATGGCACATCCCATCCTTTAAACTCAAAGGACCAGGAACAAAGGGTTAAAGAACCTGAAGATGCATGATCTAATCTTTCAGAAATGCACTTGGCTGACAACGCACAACATTTTTGTGGACTGAGCTGTCCTGACTTTAAGCATGAACACTAACAGTGTATATAATATGTATTTGTAAAATCCTGTTCAGTGTTCTCTTGCTCATTGTAATGTGAACTGAGAAATACAATAAGATATTTTGGAAGGTTTTTTTTTTGTTGCCTAAATTTGCAAATGCATCTAAATGTGCACATCCTAACTCCATTTGAGCTCCCAACTTTATTCTGGTTTCCCCCTCACATAATTGAAATGGTGTGTTTTTTTTTTTTTTTTGTTTTTTTTTTAACCTTTAGTGTTGCAGAACAGCACTTCTGCTTTTCTTGCCTAGGCTCCCTCTACCACCTGTGAAGTCCAAATTTGGGGGTGGGGGGTTAGTAGAGTTGCCACCTGTCTGAAATTCACCCAGGCAGTCCGTGTTTTGAATAATGTGCCATTGGCATGAAGACGGTGCCAATAGCATGTTCCAAAATGTCCTACCCCCTTTTCATCACTTCCGGATACCTGTGGTCCATGCTGGTCCTGATCACTTCTGTTGTCACATCCGGGTCCTGCGTTCCACGCTGGTCCCGGCAGCACAGCTGGTGGCTTTCCTTTTGGGCCCCCTCTGCTGGACGGCTGGCATCCGTGTCAACTGGCTGCACACCTGACTACCTGTACGATCGCTGAACTTTCATATGATGAGCCTTTCCATTTCTTCCAGTAAGTGTGTTTTCCAAAATGTCTTTCAGGACAGCACCCGAGAGATCATGGCTCCTCCTACAAGAAACGCCTCATCAATAAAGTCTTTAATAGGAGGCCTCCATGTTGCTTCCATCAGTGTTTTTTTTGTTTCCTCCAGCCGGAGGAACGCCTCTGGTGGGAGCCATGATCTCTGGGCTTTCCTGGGAGATGAAGGTTCTCACCTATTAGTCTTTAATTTTTCTTCAGGAGAGTGGTGGGCTCCCTCTCCTGTGCTCGGTTTGCTGTATTCTCGCCGGCCGCCTGCGGTGCATGGAATAGCGGCGTGGAGTTAAACAGCAGCTGCCATTGTGCTGGTGGCCAAGGAGAGCCTCGGCTGCATCCTGTGTAGGAAGAAGCAGCACTTCCGGTCGGCGTGCGTTATTTCGGCCACAAAGCGGAGAGGGCAGGGTCACCTGGTGAGTTAAGTTCCAGGTCAGCTTGGTAGCGGTTTTGGAACTGGTGTTTCTTCACCACGCGTCCGCAGACAGCTGTCGACTGTGTCCTTTGTTACTCTGGGCCGTTTTCTCCTGTGGGGGATACTCACCCTCCCCCCCCCCCCCCCCCATCATCTCCCTGGTGGTGCAGTGGCTGGTGATTTAGTATGTTTGCCTAGTAACTAGGGATTTAGTAAAAGGTGGTGTTGGCTTGCGGGGCACAAGGAAGTGAAAGTGTGTGTGGGTTTTTTTTTTCCTCTCTCCCCTAAGTGCACCTGGGTGTATTGATTTGTGCTGTGTAAGTTTTTCTTAGCGTGGTCCCTATTTGTCTTTTTTCTTCTGTTTGCAGGCCAAAAGTTCTGCCCAACCAGTCAAGAGAAAGTGCCCTGTCTGCAAGGAGAAGTTAAGCGAGGCTTGGACCAAGTCGCTTTGTGCAGATTGCACTGCAAATGTGGTCAGGGTGGAGTCGCCATCCTTTTGTGGTGATTTAGTATCTACTATTAAAGGAGTTGTAAAGGTACATTTTTATTTTCTAAATAGGTTCCTTTAAGCTAGTGCATTGTTGCTTCACTTACCTTTTCCTTTGATTTACCTTCTAAAGGTTTGTTTTCTTTGTCTGAATTTCTCACTTCCTGTTTCTCCTCACTGAACTCCACACCATCATCCGAGTGGTGTGGAGTCATCCAGAACAGCTTACGGAGGATAAACAGGAAGTGAGAAATTCAGACAAAGAAAAAAAATATTTAGAAGGGAAATCTAAGGAAAAGGTAAGTGAAGCAACAATGCACTAGCTTAAAGGAACCTATTTAGAAAATAAAAAATGTACCTTTACAACTCCTTTAAGGATGAACTCCATACCACCCTTCAGGTCAAACCTAAGGGAAGAACCAGGTCCCTCAAAGGAACCCAGGGCTCTGCTGCCCTCCACAAAATCCCCTATTTTGTAAAGGCTATAACTTTTGTGTAAACCAAACGCTTTATTGTGTGTGTTGTGGTTTTTTTTTTTTATTAAATATCCAAAAATGTATTTTTTTTTTTTTACCGCTTACCAGAAGGACTGATCCCATCCAGAGATCAGTATAAGCAGATGGCTGTTATCCCCTGCCAGGGTCTTTAGATCAATCAGACAATCTCATCTTCTCCACTAGGAAATACGCTAGTCATTCCCATATAGTCAAGATATCACAAGGCCAATGGAAAAAGCCACCGTAGCGTAATCCAGTTACAAAAACATTTTAATTTAAATATACCTACAATGTTTAAGTATTTTTATATCAGCTTATGGTAAAAAGTAGCCGGCCGTCTCTAACAGCCCATTCCTTCTGGGACTCGTATGTCGGTGATGTCAGCACGCTGCTCCTCCCTATGTCATTTTGTCACAAATGACGTCGTCCAGGGGCACGGGCGGCGTGCTGCCCCACCGCCAAATATACTGCACACGCAGCAGTAATGCCCAGATCTGATCTCTCAGCCGAATGCATCGCCATCTTAAAGTGGTTGTAAACCCAGTTTAATATATATTTTTTAAAAACATTCTGCAAGACAAAGGCATAATGAGCTAGTATGACTGGCATACTAGCTCATTATGCATCACTTACCTTAGATCGGGGCCCCCGAAGCTGTCCTCATCTCCCTCTTCAGCCGCAGCCATATGTGAATGAGATTAACCCTATGAATGCGCCGTTGACACTGATGCATGTCATTTTTAGCAAATATCTCCTAAACCGTGTAGGTTTAGGAGATATTTCTTGCACCTACAGGTAAGCCTTAATCTCGGCTTACCTGTAGGTGCAAGTTGCAAAAGTGGGTTTACAACCACTTTAACAATGGGTAAAATTGCCCATATGTTATGGGATTATCAAAAACATGTAATCTGTTATCGAATGTATTACTTTATGAGCCTATTACATAATGTTAAACAATAAAAAATTATTTTAATGGATACATCATATAACGGTCAAAAGTGCATCTCGTGGGCTGGTGGTGCTTCGCGCTGCACTCTGGAAACAAGGTGACCATTACTGTGGACATTTATATATGGATATATAAAAATACACACATTCTAAAATGACTATCAATTAAAGATAGATGCTATATATTATATATAGAGCATGTCACCACTGGGTTTAAATCTTATCATAGTGCCGATAAAAAAACACCCCCTGGTGGTCAAATCCAAAAATGCATATAATTGCATGGTGGTGAACCACCCTGAGATGTTTGATCCATCATAAAGAATTTTAATTGATAGGTATGTTAATATAAAAAATATTATATATAAAATAATATCAACACAATTTGAAAATACCAGCTGCAGCTATTGCATCTGGTTGAGGAAAGGAGCACTTATTTCAACCACTTAAGCCCCGGACCATTTTGTAGCTAAAGGACCAGAGGTGTTTTCAGAATTTGGCACTGCGCTGCTTTAACTGGAAATTGTGCGGACATGCAATGTTGTACCCAAACGAAATTTGCGTCCTTTTCTTCCCACACATAGAGCTTTCTTTTAATGGTATTTGATTGCCTCTGCGATTTTTATTTTTTGCGCTATAAAAATGGAAAAAGACTGAAAATTAAAAAAAAAATGATATTTTCTACTTTTTGTTATAAGAAAAATCGAATAAACTCAATTTTAGTCATACATTTAGGCCAAAATGCATTCAGCCACATGTCTTTAGTAAAAAAAAATGTCAATAAGCGTATATTTATTGGTTTGCGCAAAAGTTATAGCGTCTACAAACTAGGGTACATTTTCTGGAATTTACACAGCTTTTAATTTATGACTGCCTATCTCATTTCTTGAGGTGCTAAAATGGCAGGGCAGTACAAAACCCCCCCAAATGACCCCATTTTGGAAAGTAGACATCCCAAGGAAATTGCTGAGAGACATTTTGCTCCTTCTCCTGAGTACGGGGATACCACGTGTGTGGGACTTTTTAGGAGCCTAGCCGCGTACGGGACCCCGAAAACCAAGCACCGCCTTCAAGGTTTCTAAGGGCACAAATTTTTGATTTGACTCCTCACTACCTATCAGTTTCGAAGGCCATAAAATTCCAAAATAGCACAAAACCCCCCCAAATTACCCCATTTTGGAAAGTAGACACCCCAAGCTATTTGCTGAGAGGCATGGTGAGTATTTTACAGCTCTCATTTGTTTTTGAAAATGAAGAAAGAATATATTTTTTTTTTCAATTTTCAAAACTTTGTGACAAAAAGCGAGATCTGCAAAATACTCACCATACCTCTCAGCAAATAGCTTGGGGTGTCTACTTTCCAAAATGGGGTCATTTGGGGGGGTTTTGTGCCATCTGGGCATTCCATGGCCTCCGAAACTGTGATAGGCAGTGAGGAGTGAAATCAAAAATTTACACCCTTAGAAAGCCTGAAGGCGGTGCTTGGTTTTTGGGGTCCCGTACGCGGCTAGGCTCCCAAAATGTCTCACACATGTGGTATCCCCGTACTCAGGAGAAGCAACAGAATGTATTTTTGGGGTGTAATTCCACATATGCCCATGGCATGTTTGAGCAATATATCATTTAGTGACAACTTTGTGCAAAAAAAATAAAATAAAAAATAAATTGTCTTTTTTCCGCAATTTGTGTCAACATATAAAATATTCATTTGGACTTGACATGCCTCTCAGTATATAGCTTGGGGTGTCTACTTTCCAAAATGGGGTCATTTGGGGGGGTTTTGAACTGTCCTGGCATTTTATACACAACATTAGGAAGCTTACATCCACTCTTCTAACCACTTGAAGACAAAGCCCTTTCTGACACTTTTTGTTTACATGAAAACTTATATTTATTTTTTTTGCAAGAAAATTATGTTGAACCCCCAAACATTATATATATTTTTTTAAAGCAAAGGCCCTACAGATTAAAATGGTGGGTGTTGCATTTTTTTTTCCAATAAAAAATACACTTTTTTTTAATTTTAATGCACTAAAACACACTATATTGCCCAAATGTTTGATGAAATAAAAAAGATAATCTTAGGCCGAGTACATAGATACCAAACATGACATGCTTTAAAATTTCACACAAGCGCGCATTGGCGACAAACTACATAAATTTTTAAAAGCCTTTACAGGTTACCACGTTAGATTTACAGAGGAGGTCTACTGCTAAAATGACTGCCCTCGATCTGACCTTCGCGGTGATACCTCACATGCATATTGCAATTGCTGTTTATATATGATGCCAGACCGATGCTTGCGTTCGCCATTGCGCAAGAGCAGGGCAGGACAGGGGTGCTTTTTTTTTTATATTATTAATTTTGCCTTTTTATTTTATTTTTAAACTGTTCCTTCCATATTTTTTTTTTATCATTTTTATTGGGGTCTATTAGACCCTAGATCTTTCCTCTGCCCTCAAAGCATCTGACCACACCAAGATCGGTGTGATAAAATGCTTTCCCAATGGCGCTTTTTATATCAGGGGGGGGGGCATTCCCTCCCACTGCTTATAAAAGCAGTCCAGAGGCTAATTAGCCACTAGGATTGCTTTTACATGAAAGCCGGCCAATGGCTGAAAAGAATGATACCAAGATGATACCTAAACCCGCAGGCATCAATCTGGTATAACCATTCAAAGTCCAGCAACATACCAGTACGTTGCTGGTCCTTGTTGGACATGTATTGTAATCTTTTTTTTCATGCAGCCTGCTGGCTGAACGAAAAAAAGAGATTGATCGGTGGGTATGCCCACCATTAGAATACCTCCCTTCATTCACCCACTTCTAATGATGGGCATACATGCACCATTTATATATGCCGAAGCATGGGGGCATCCTCCCGCAAAAGTTATGCCGCACACACATTGTCTGACTTTTTCACGGGCAAGCCTCCGTCGGAATTTCGACCGTATGTACGCGGCATTAGGAGCAAAATCGCTCCTCCGCCCCTGCTGCCCCAATGCTTCGGCATATATGCTTTTTTTTTTTTAACTGTGGTGGTGAAATCACCTCCTACAGCACTGGAGTCGCAGGGATCAGGCCTGTCTCTGCGAACGCTGCAGTTATGTGTCTTTTTGTTTTGTAAGTGACAGTGATCGATCGATACTGCACTTGGGTGGCCTGGGCTGGACGAAGGGGCAAAACGCAGGTGCTAGCAGGTATCTGGGCTGATCCCGCTAACACTGCGTTTTTGGGAACCCTAAATTGCTGGGGACGCTAGTATAGATCTGATCAGATCAGATATTGATCTGTTCAGATACTATACCACTAAGGGAGGTGTATGCTTCACGCGTGGGTGTTAGCGTTACTGGCACTAACCTGACGCGACGCAGACCCTCTCTGATGCTTAAACCTAATTGATATCACCCGCCGGGCGATCAGGGGGTTAAACCTTTATTGGGTTATATACGGCGGGTGCCCTGACACTATAAAAAGCAAACTAACTAACCAGCGTCACCCGTAACACTTATATGGTGATCACTGGTGAAAGAATTAACTAGGGGCAATCAGGGGGTTAAACCTTTATTAGGTAATATATGGGGGTACCCGACGCTAAAAACCTGCGGCGAACATAAAAAAAATAACTGGCTACCTATCGGCATCACCGACACTAAGACAGCGATCAGAAAAACGATCGCTTAGTCACAGCGGTTCTAGGGGGTGAAAGGGTTACCCTGGGGGGGCGATCAAGGGGTTAAATCTTTATTAGGTAATATATGGGGGTACCCGACACTATAAAAACCTGCGGTGAACCTAAAAAAAATAACTGGCTACCTATCGGCATCACCGACACTAAGACAGCGATCAGAAAAACGATCGCTTAGTGACACGGGTGAAAGGGTTACCTGGGGGGCAATCAAGGGGTTAAACCTTTTTTAGGTAATATATGGGGGTACCCGACGCTATAAAAACCTGCGGCGAACCTAAAAAAAAATAACTGGCTACCTAGCGGCATCACCGACACTAAAACAGCGATCAGAAAAACGATCGCTTAGTGAGGGCGGTGCTAGGGGGCGAAAGGTTTACCTGGGGGGCGATCAAGGGGTTAAACCTTTATTAGGGGGGGTTAGGGGGCTACACTGGACCTAAAACTAACTGCCCTGACACTTTTACAGTCACAAATGTCACTGATTGCAGTGATCAGTAAATAAATGGTCACTGCAATCAGTGACACTGTGACTGGGGGCTGGGGGGTGATCTGGGGGGGCGATTGATGTACCTATGTGTGCTGGTGTTAGTGTAGTGTTTGTGCACTAACCTGTGTGTCTTCTCTCATGCGGCGCTCGGTATATGTGAGCGCCGCATGAGGGATGACATCACTTCCTCCTGCCTGTGTAAACATTACACAGGCAGAGGAAGCATTTGATTCGCCGGGAGCGATCGCGAGGGGGTGGCCAGAATCGAATGGCGGCCCCCTCATCACGGATCGCTCCCGAAGCGATCCCGGCCGCTCACTTTACCGGAGGGGGGTCCGATTGGACCTCCCACCCATACGAAGGCAGGCACGTACAGGTACGTGATTGTGCCTGTCCGTGCCATTCTGCCGACGTATATTTACAGTGGGCGGTCGTTGAGTGGTTAAGCTACCATAAAGAATGCAATGTCTATTGGGATCAATTGGAGAACTTTATCCCCAATGGTGGAGAGATCCCAAATCCCCTTTAAAGATATATTGGAGAAAAGTATCCCCATCTCACTGCCCTTAATAAAAAACAACTGAAAAATATAACTGAATATATAAATTCAGATGTCTGGGCATACTCACTATATGTTAATGAGCACTAAACTCTCTAATGGACAATATTTTTATTTTTTTTATATATAAAATAATTTTTTTCTTATTTTATTTCCAAACCTGATGTCTGAGAAATCAGATCCAGTTCACATATTAGTTGGAGATAGCATAAACAAAATAAATTTCTTTCAAAAGAAGATGTAACTATTCAAAAAGAAATATAACTACTGGGGAGTGTCCTAAGCGTTGTCTATAAAAGCATTGACATCTATGTCGATGTTGAGGCCATGGGGGGTGTAACACCGTACCCTATATATCCATTACATTTCCATCTTAGATATCTCCCTAACTAGAGAGCCTCCCCTCCAATGGGGACTATACCTGTCAATGCCCAAAAAAACTGTATTAGCTGGGTTGCGCTGATGGTACAGATCATAGTGTCTCGAGACTGAGTGGTCTTTAAATCCACTTTTAATATTGGCAATATGTTCTCCTAGGAGTACTTGCATGGATCTTTTTGTTCTGCTTATATACTGCATCCCGCAAGGACATTGCAACAGGTAAACAATGCCAGTGTAACTACAGGTGACAAAGGACTCAATTTTATGTTCCCGAGATGTGCTTGTTGATCTAAATGAAACTGTTTTTTTTAGATTTGATCTTATTGAGTGCACAAACTTGGCATCTACGACATTGGTGATATCCCGAGATGTTTTGGAAAAAATATACTTTTTTTGGTGGTGGATCAACCACATTTGGTGCTACCCTATCCTTAAGTGAAGGGACACCCCTGAAGATGACCTGTGGTGCTGCTGGCAAAAATGTGCTGATAATTCGATCACTCCAACACATGCCAGTGCTTACGTATAATCCTCTTCACCAAGTAATGTTGGGTAGAATAAGTAGTGATGAGCGGTATAAGTGGTCCATTACTTTTATTTTTAGAGCCTCCATCCAACAGAGAGGATCTCTCCATTCTTCCAACCTCTTTTATTGTTGTTTCCAGAGAGTTCAGATTGTATCCTTTATCCACCAATCTGTTTTTTAATATATTTGCTTGAAGAACATAATCCGACAACTCTGAACAGTTCCGCCTCATCCTTATGAATTGGCTTTTGGGCACTGATTGAAGCCACAAATCCTTATGGCAGCTCCCCAAAGGTATGTAAGCATTGCGGTCTGTCTGTTTAAAGTATGATATAGTTGATCACTGATGGGGACAACACCCGTTTCTTTGACACCCCGGAGGATGCGGCGGTGTGGCTGGACACCCACTAACTACATAAGGCCGAGGACCCATGGTCGACTACATCCAGTAGGGAGCAGCTGAGTATCACTATCCTCCTTCAACAGGACTGCCTCTTGTTTCCTGATGAATTCTAGCATTACCCATTTTATGTCCCCAGTCCCTTTTCTCCCTGCTGGATTCCATCCAATTCCACCTTTATCCCATTTGTATGTCAGATAAATTTTGCTGGCTAGACTGCCGCTTACTCCTGCCTAAGGAGCTCCAACAGCAACTACTGAATTGCCCCACCCTTGAACCGAAGTGCCCCGGCTGTCCCTTGTCTCTCTCCCCACACTTTGGATCCCCCACCCAAAGCCAAGAAGGGCTTCCCCGGAGAGTGCTCCTCCACCTCCGGGCCAATTTCTTGAGGTCTCAGTGACCTAAGGATTCTATGTTTTTTTTCAGTTATGGGGCGAAACCCTGCATCAGTTTTTATGGTTCTTTGGTCTAGTTTTTTGGCCTCTGAGCTAGGTTTGTATGGTGTCTGGGTAGGGTGTTATATGTTCTGGGGAGAGGGGTATATCTGTTTTGATGATCTGGATAACTACTGTACTGCTTAACTGCTTTCTTAGTCTCTGACCCTTCTGACTGTATGTGCCAATGTTGGGTTTGCTTACATCTGTTGGTTTGATGGGCTCATCCTGCTCCTGTTTCCCCCTGGTGTTCCATGATGGCACCCTCAGATGCTGAGCTACTGACCATTTTGTCGTGGAACGTCAAGGGGCTTAACTCCAAATATAAACGATCACTGGTATTCCAATATTTGAAACTGCATAATCCCCACATAGTGCTGCTGCAAGAGAGGCACTTAACTGGTAGCAAGGTTCTGGCTCTGAAAAAACCCTGGGTGCAAAGGGAGCTTCATGCGACCTATTCTTCATATTCTCGAGGGGTGACTATACCAACGCTGTATCTTGGCCTAGGCCGACAAGGCCCAGGCCTAGGGCAGCACTTTGCAGGGGGGCAGCACGAAAAGAGTCCTCCCGGCTTGCGCTACACTTTTAGTGTAGCGCAAGTCTTGGGGTGGACTGGGCCGGGAGGCAAACCGGTCTAGTGCCCCCATAAAGCGTCCGCACTACTGCCGGTATAATAATACTAGCAGGGCCACCATCAGGGGGGGGACAGCCAATACACATGGAGGAGGCTAGGGCGGCAGACCCCAACCAATGAGTTGTCGTGTGGGTGGGCGGCGTTCTGCAACTGGGGGGGGCGCTTTGCGTCGCTTTTAGTTTTGACTGTCCTATCATAACAGTGGACCTCTCATCTGAGTTCTCAGCTAGAGAGAGACAGATGCCATGTCGGGAGGCTAAAAACTGGCAGAACGTCAGCTGACGGGCTCCATAGCAAAACAGGAAGTGAAAGTAAATCCCTGCAAATTAAGGGACTCTACTGCCCCCCTAAGGCCCTCAGAACTAGTGTCCCCACTGGAAAATGTCAGGGCGGGTCTTTAATGGGGGTGTGGCCTTGACAGGGAAGGGGTGGGTCATATTTAAATTAGGGGGTGCACAAGTTTAGTCAGGCCTAGGGCAGCACAAAACCTAAATACACCACTGGACTATACTGATTAGCAAACGTGTACCATGTGTAATTCATGATGTTCATCTGGATCCCCAGGGGAAATTTGTTATGGTAGTGTTGAGTGTTTATAACAAGAAGTATGTTATTGTGAATGTCTATCTGCCTCCCCCGAGCCAGATACAGATTCTGTACACACTCTATGAGAAGTTGGCTCCGCATTGCCCAGCACAGGTTCTGTTAATGGGAGATTTTAATGCTACACTGTCCAGTGACCTGGACAGGCCTTCCCCCCAATCTACTTTTAATTCTGATCTCAGAACGTGGGCTCAGGCAACAGAGTTCCAGGAGGCATGGAGGTGGCTTCACCCCCATGATAGAATGTATTCATGCTTTTCAGCCACATTTCGAACCTCCTCCCGCATTGATCTGGCTTTTGCCAATACCACCATGCTGGCCAGCATTCAAGAGGCATGTTACCTTCCCTCTGGCCTCTCTGACCACCACCCACTTAAATTGACCATTAGGACCAGCAGGTCACGGAAAAAAAGCCCTTTGGAGCTCACAACCCCATTGGATTAATAACGAGACAGTCCATGACAGATTTTCTTCTCCCTTGTGGGACTATTGGGCACACAATGCGGGGTCGGCCTACATGGAGATGACCTGGGACACCTCCAAGGCTCACAGCAGGGGTCAGTATATCTCAAGTGTGGTGGCGGTGAAGGCGGAGCTGGGAGACAAGGTCACTGACCTGCAGCACCAGGTTGACGAGGCCTTGAATCAATATTCAGCCTCGGCAACGGTCCCCAACTTCGAGCACCTTTCATCACTTAGGCGAGAACTACATCTCCATTTTTCAGACACCACTAGGCTTGGCATACAACGTAGCAGACAGGAATACTTTGAGCATGGAGACAAGAATAGCAAACTACTTGCACTGCTAGCACAACAGGACAGGCCCTCAGCGGTTATATCAGAAATCCTCACGACAGATGGCATTTCAGTCACCTCTCTGGAGGATATCCTGTCTGCATTTACCACGTTTTATACCTCTCTGTATGTTTCCTTACTCCCTGACGGGTTTGACCCC
This sequence comes from Rana muscosa, assembly GCA_029206835.1. NCBI lineage: Eukaryota > Metazoa > Chordata > Amphibia > Anura > Ranidae > Rana > Rana muscosa. The sequence continues at coordinate 527,567 of JARGYO010000077.1, forward strand.
ACACCTATGATCTCGGTGTTGGACACGCTAGCACTTGGGTGGCTTTCTGACACGGAGAGGCAACTCCTTGTCTCAGAGATCACTCCAGAAGAAGTCACACTGGCCATTAAGTCTTTCCCAGCAGGTAAAACCCCAGGGCCAGATGGCCTGCCCATAGAGTATTATAGGGCCCACACAGAATTACTCGCCCCCAAACTAGCTCAGATGTTCCAAGCCTGTTTACAACAAGACTCCTTACCGCCCTCTATGAGAGAAGCCCATGTCGTTCTCATTCCAAAGCCTAATAAAGACCCTAAGCTGTGCGCCTTCTACAGGCCAATCGCACTTCTCAACTGTGATTTAAAAATTGTAATCAAGTTACTGGCCACTAGACTTAATAAAGTGATAAAATCCCTGATTGACTCTGATCAAACAGGCTTTATGCCCGGTAGGTCCACAGACATTAATATACGTAGACTATTCTCTAATATACATGCCCCCCATACTAACCAGGGTATTAGGACAATTGCCTCCCTAGATATAGAGAAGGCATTTGACACAGTGGAGTGGGTCTATCTGTGGGAGGTGCTTAAAAGAATGGGATTCCCGCTGAAATTTATAGCTTGGATACGCACAATCTATACTAGTCCCACAGCATGCATTAAGCTGAATGGCTCCCTGTCTCCTCCGTTCCCCCTGCAGAGGGGCACCAGACAGGGATGCCCTCTCTCCCCGGCTCTCTTCGCCCTAGCCATGGAGCCTATTGCTGAAGCCCTCAGGAGCTCGGTGGAGGTCCATGGTCTTAGGGTGGGTTAGCTGGAGGAGAGAGTGGCTCTCGATGCGGATGATTTGCTGCTTTTTTTTGAATGATGCTGGTGAATCTCTGCGGGGCGCACTCGGTATCATGGATGCCTTTTCCATCTTCACGGGGTTGAGAGTGAACTGGCACAAGTCTCAATTGTTCCCAGTGGATGCGGGGGCCAGGTCTTCCTCGCCCTCCTCTCTCCCACTTCAGTGGGTTGAGCAGTTTACCTATTTAGGTGTTGTTGTCTCAAGAGAGAGTGGGGACTTTGTGCGGCTCAATCTTGACCCTGTCTTGGTAGTCATTAAAACTAAACTAAAAGCTTGGAGTAATCTTCCCCTATCCCTTATTGGGCGCATTAATCTTTTCAAGATGAAAGTCCTCCCTAAACTTACATACATTTTTCGGAACTCCCCACAATGGCTGACTAAAGGTTTCTTTAATTCTCTCAGGCAACTCTTCCTCTCCTTTATTTGGGGGCCCAAACCACCTAGATTCCGATGAGAAAAACAAAAAAAAGGAGGGAGAGGTCATAAGGCCCCAGGATTTTAAGGGTGTCAATAATGTGCAGAATCAGAAGATAGAATACTTACTGAGCACAATAAATAAAAAAATAGCATTTTTATTGCAAAATTATTTCTGTACAGACAACACCAGAGCAGTACACGACCATTATCAATTATGTTTGTGTAAACAACAGACACAGAGGTGCCAGTGTACTCGACGTTTCGCTCTAAAGAGAGCTTCCTCAGGAGATTTTACCACGGCATCACATGATATGCTAAAGACGAGATAAAAAACATGGGATGTAAAGCTTGGCATGACAAACATCGAACAAATTTTTTTTTCGATTTTGATGTTTTCATAGGCATATAGAGAGAAAACAACTTATATGCAAAAAGTTTGTTTATTTATATAGTTTTAACAGGAAAGATATAGTAGAAACATACGCGCTAGTGCTCTGTATACTATGACTGTCACAAATTTGTATCATAGAGGAACCCACCTGTTGCTATGTTGAAAATAATTGAAATGTATAAAATTAAAAATACTCCATGACAAGGAGTACAAGTAAATAGATTGAACCAGGCAGTTCCAGGCATCCAGTAGTGGCTTGCAGACGAAAACAAAGATGTATGAGGAGCAGGGTAAGTCCTGGTATATCAAAAAAAAGAATAAAGTAATTTTAGAGAGAACAAGCAGAATAGGTAATGCACAATCCAGGCAGGAAATCATGCAGCACATACCTGCTTGATATCACAGTAGAATCAATGAATAATTATTAGGTAAAGATTAGATTCCAAAGGTCCATTTGGACAAGGACTGGGAAACTTCCATGAATTTGTAGGGCTCATGAATATAAAGCCTATGAAATAAGGTCAATAGAGAAATAATTACTTAAAATGAAATGGAAGATGAATGAAAGGGAAATAAACCTCAAAGGAAACACTCCAAGTACCTGGTAGGGCATAGCTGAGAGGATGTCCTGTGATCTAAGGAAATCCGGGAGCCGCGATGTGCGCTCCACGGCCGGTTCAAAGGAATGACAGAGTGTCACGGCATTTAATGCCGTTTTTTTTTCCGTCCGGTCTGCGTGCATCTGACGTCACACGCAGGCCGTGGACGGATCAAAAAAACAAAACATGATTACAAAGAATGGAAATTGAAACCCAAACCACCATGATGGAAGAGGGCTCTTATCCAGGATACAAAATCCGATCAGGATGGAAAATGATATAGATTTGGGATGAAACCCAAGTCTAGCCACATAAACCAAATGTGAATACGGAGAGGGATAGTCAATGGAATGGGCTAGGTTCGGGAAGGGCAGGAATCGCGTGGAGCATGAGTATTTAAGTTAAAGGGGCATACATCCAAGAGTGAACATTGATTAAGTAAACCCACTGGAGTAGCCCCCGGGCGTCCATACAAGTCACATTCAGGATGCACAAGGGAACGGCTGGCTTAATACATATACTCTAATAAGAAAGAAAATAAACATTTAGAATCAAATGGGGCATTTGCCAAATGGGCAAACAAGTGGACTTACCTATATGTTTGTGACATTCAACAATTCAGACAATAAATCCACAGACATGATGCATGATTGCAAATGCAGCAAATGTAAATACATTACAAAATATAGATATATATTACTTCATAATCAAAAGCAATAAATCTACTTTTGAGAGATAGATTTCTCTGTTTATATAACAAAATTAGGTACCAAAACTAAAAGTAGAGAAAAGAAAAAGGAAAAAGAAAAAGAAAAAAAATATTATATTCAAGAAAGAAAATTATTTTTTATAAAAATGATTTTTTTATAAAAAAGGTTTGAAGCTGAGAGCTTCATTTAAACCTGGATAAAGGAGAGCATTCCAATTTGAGATCCATTTGACCTCCCGTTTCAAATTTGAATGCTCTCCTTTATCCAGGTTTAAATGAAGCTCTCAGCTTCAAACCTTTTTTTATAAAAAATCATTTTCTTTCTTGAATATAATATTTTTTTCTTTTTCTTTTTCCTTTTTCTTTTCTCTTCTTTTAGTTTTGGTACCTAATTTTGTTATATAAACAGAGAAATCTATCTCTCAAAAGTAGATTTATTGCTTTTGATTATGAAGTAATATATATCTATATTTTGTAATGTATTTACATTTGCTGCATTTGCAATCATGCATCATGTCTGTGGATTTATTGTCTGAATTGTTGAATGTCACAAACATAGAGGTAAGCCCACCTGTTTGCCCATTTGGCAAATGCCCCATTTGATTCTAAATGTTTATTTTCTTTCTTATTAGAGTATATGTATTGAGCCAGCCGTTCCCTTGTGCATCCTGAATGTGACTTGTATGGACGCCCGGGGGCTACTCCAGTGGGTTTACCTAATCAATGTTCACTCTTGGATGTATGCCCCTTTAACTTAAATACTCATGCTCCACGCGATTCCTACCCTTCCCAAACCTAGCCCATTCCATTGGCTATCCCTCTCCGTATTCACATTTGGTTTATGTGGCTAGACTTGGGTTTCATCCCAAATCTATATAATTTTCCATCCTGATCGGATTTTGTATCCTGGATAAGAGCCCTCTTCCATCATGGCGGTTTGGGTTTCAATTTCCATTCTTTGTAATCATGTCCGGGCTCCGGCCGTCTCGCGTATGCGCATTTTCTTTTTTTGATACGTCCACAGCCTGCGTGTGACATCAGACGCACGCAGACCGGACGGAAATAAAAATGTCATTGAATGCCGTGACACTCTGTCATTCCTTTGAACCGGCCGTGGAGCGCACATCGCGGCTCCCGGATTTCCTTAGATCTCAACTATGCCCTACCAGGTACTTGGAGTGTTTCCTTTGAGGTTTATTTCCCTTTCATTCATCTTCCATTTCATTATGGGTAATTATTTCTCTATTGACCTTATTTCATAGGCTTTATGTTCATGAGCCCTACAAATTCATGGAAGTTTCCCAGTCCTTGTCCAAATGGACCTCTGGAATCTAATCTTTACCTAATAATTATTCGTTGATTCTACTGTGATATCAAGCAGGTATGTGCTGCATGATTTCCTGCCTGGATTGTGCATTACCTATTCTGCTTGTTCTCTCTAAAATTACTTTATTCCTTTTTTTGATATACCAGGACTTACCCTGCTCCTCATACATCTTTGTTTTCGTCTGCAAGCCACTACTGGATGCGTGGAACTGCCTGGTTCAATCTATTTACTTGTACTCCTTGTCATGGAGTATTTTTAATTTTATACATTTCAATTATTTTCAACATAGCAACAGGTGGGTTCCTCTATGATACAAATTTGTGACATTCATAGTATACAGAGCACTAGAGCGTATGTTTCTACTATATCTTTCCTGTTAAAACTATATAAATAAACAAACTTTTTGAATATAAGGTGTTTTTTCTCTATATGCCTATGAAAACATCAAAAACAAAAACATTTTTTGTTTAATGTTGGTCATGCCAAGCTTTACATCCCATGTTTTTTATCTCGTCTTTAGCATATCATGTGATGCCGTGGTAAAATCTCCTGAGGAAGCTCTCTTTAGAGCGAAACGTCGAGTACACTGGCACCTCTGTGTCTGTTGTTTACACAAACATAATTGATAATGGTTTTATACTGCTTTGGTGTTGTCTGTACAGAAATAATTTTGTAATAAAAATTCTATTTTTTTTATTTATTGTGTTCAGTCAGTATTCTATCTTCTGATTCTGCACATTATTGACACCCTTAAAATTCCGGGGCTTTGTGACCTCTCCCTCCTTTTTTTTGTTTTTCTCATATCAATTGGGATGTGGTGTCCTTAAATTTACCTTCCCCTCCAGATTCATTTTACCTAGATTCCGATACACCACCTTGACCAGGCCTGTGGACAGTGGGGGCTTGGCTCTCCCTGATTGCCACAAGTATTACTTGGCCACTCAGATTGTGACCGCCCATTGGTGGCTACAGCCAGACCTGACCATCTCTGCAACAGTGTTGGAGGCAGCCATAGTGGGGTCTCTGGAGGCATTGAAGGGGTTACTATTCAGGGGGCCTAAAATGCCTCACAATCTCACCCCTTCGATGCGTACCACTTTACGGGCATGGAAGGTGGGTGAGGCGCTGAGGGCACCCCAGTTGAACTCTTGGTCTCCTCACACCCCCCTGTGGCTGAATCCTAACCTATCGCATATCAACACTATCCCGGATCCACAGGCCTGGGCCAAATACAAAATACTGACCCTTAAACATATTATCACCAATGGAGAGCTCATCCCCTTTCACATTTGATGTACCAAATTTAATGTGCCTGCACGAGCCCATTATAGGTATCTTCAAATTGCTCATGCCTACAGGTGTCGATTTTTAGGCCAAACAGTTGAATTGGTATACTCTGAGCGCGAGTCCACCCTCCGGGTAAAAGACCTGGACAAACCCACATCTCAGCTCTATGGATCCCTGTTGGTTGCTGCCGTCCCCGAGCTGTCCTCCCTCCACAGGAAATGGGTGGGGGACATACCGGGGCTGGATGAGGATGACTGGAGGGAGATTTGGGACTTTCCCTTCTCCCCTCTGGTCTCAGCAAGGGACAAATTGGTCCAATACAAAATTGTACATAGAGCTCACTACACACCTCACAGGTTGCACCAGATGTTCCCGGCGCATTCTCCGGCATGCTGGCGTTGCTCCTATCAACCGGGGGACTTTTTCCAAATTTTTTGGGTCTGCCCAGCTATTGCACATTATTGGAAAGAAGTACTTCAGGTGATTACTAAGGTCACTAAGACTCGTGTTCCTTATGATCCTATATAATGTCTGCTAGGGCTGGTGGAACAAATGCCAATGATCAGAGCCAGGAAAATACTCATATCCCTGTTACTATATTATGCTCGTAAAGCCATTACGATGACCTGGAAACAATTGTCTCCCACCTCTGTCAGATTCTTTAAAAGCCTAGTGAATGCCAGTTTACCCCTATATAAAGCCACCTACTCGGGCAGGGGATGTCCACAAAAATTTGAGAAGGTATGGAGTTGTTGGCTGGATGATAATACCACGGCAAACGATGCAGTAACCAATGCCTAGATTGACAATATATCTTTAGTCTGTAAATTTATTGACCCAACTATTCTCACGTTGCATTATCCTGTCGGTATCAATTTGAGCACAGATTATATTGAACTGAACCTCTCCCCACATTGGGGTTATAGTATAAGTTTAGATAGGTTGTTTGTATTGTGTGTTGTGCCCTGTTGAGGTGTGTTGCTGCAACAGTAATTTCCCCTGCGTGGGCGAATGTTCGGCCCCTGCGTGGGCTAATTTTGTATGCTGATATAAACTTCAATAAAAAAGATTTTGCAAAAAAAAAAAAAAAAAAAGTATGATATAGTTTTAAAGCCAGTCTCTTCCTTGGTCACTGTAAGGTCCAAAAAGTGGATTTTATCCTGGCTGGCTTCATGGACAAAACGTATGCCCCTGTCATTCATGTTAATATTTATAAAGAACTCCTCAAGTTGGGAAGCTGTACCATCCCAAAGGAGGAGGACGTCATCAATATACCTCGCCCAAAAGGTGAAATGAGGGTTACGTCCTTGTAGATGACATCCTCCTCCCACTTGGCCATAAACAAGTTGGCCAAACTAGGGGCATATTTGGCCCCCATAGCAACGCCCCTCTTCTGTATGTAAAAGTTTTGACTGTACCAGAAGAATTGTGATTGGCCGCATATTCCAATAAATCCATAACAAAGGATTGTTGCTTCTGTGGTATCGTGGAAAAAAGGTCAAGATAATATTTGACTGCAAATAATCCCAGTGAGTGTGGTATAACTGTATAAAAGGATGTCACATCTGCCGTAACCATCCACGTATGTTCAGTAGGTTTTTGGTTGGCCAATAAATTTATTGCATGCCGAGTATCTTTAAGATATGACGGCACTTGTTGTACCAACGGTTGTAAAAAGTGGTCTATATACTTGCCCACCCGGGACGTGATGGAATCTATCCCACTCACTATCGGACGACCCGGGGGGCAAGTAAGACTCTTGTTGATCTTCGGCAGGCAGTAAAGGATGGGAACCCTTGGTGCCCTAGGGATCAAAAAAAGTTGTTCCTTCTCATTTAAGATGCTAAGTTGTGCACCCTTCTGAATTAGTGCTTCCAATGTTTTTTTATATTGGATTTCCCAACAGAGGCATATATGTGTCTTTATCCCCCACAATTCTGAATAGGTTCTGAAGATAGTCCTTTCGATCCAGAATAACTATCCCCCCCCCCCCTTATCTGCAGGACTAGGGATGAGCTCGGTGTTCGAGTCGAACATACGTTCGACTCGAACATCGGCTGTTCGATCGTTCGACGAAGATCGAACGATTTGGGCCGTTCGCGCCTAATTCGAGTGACGCGAACGGCCCACAATACACTACGCCATCGCAGTGTCATCCAGGCGCTGTGATTGGCCAAGCATGCACTGTGACCCCGCATGCTTGGCCAATCACAGCGCCGGCAGCGAGGAGAGCAATGATTGGCCACAGGCAGGATGCCTGTGGCCAATTATTGCTGAGGGTGTTTAGTACACGCCCCACACTATAAAAGGCCGCCAGCACGGCGGCCTAGTGTAGTGTGTTCCGGAGCAGGGAAAGAGAAGCATAGGCAGGGACAGTGACATTTTTTTTTCTTGCTTAACCTGGATTCCTTTAGTTTAGGGAAAGAGAAGGATAGGTAGGGAGAGTGTCAGTGTGTTTTACTGTGCGAATCCTTGTTTCTAGGGACAGGGAAGGACAGTGAGGGAAATTCTCCTTGTGCTATAGTGTGCTAAAGCATTGATCATCAATCAGCTTTAAAAAAACATTTTTTCTAGGGACAGAAAACTATAGGTAGGAAGAGTGTCAGTTTCTTTCACTGTGATAATCCTTGTTTCTAGGGACAGGGAAGGACAGTGAGGGAAATTCTACTTGTGCTATAGTGTGCTAAAGCATTGATCATCAATCAGCTTTAAAAAAAAAAAATTCTAGGGACAGAAAACTATAGGTAGGAAGAGTGTCAGTTTCTTTCACTGTGATAATCCTTGTTTCTAGGGACAGGGAAGGACAGTGAGGGAAATTCTCCTTGTGCTATAGTGTGCTAAAGCATTGATCATCAATCAGCTTTAAAAAAACATTTTTTCTAGGGACAGAAAACTATAGGTAGGAAGAGTGTCAGTTTCTTTCACTGTGATAATCCTTGTTTCTAGGGACAGGGAAGGACAGTGAGGGAAATTCTACTTGTGCTATAGTGTGCTAAAGCATTGATCATCAATCAGCTTTAAAAAAACATTTTTTCTAGGGACAGAAAACTATAGGTAGGAAGAGTGTCAGTTTCTTTCACTGTGATAATCCTTGTTTCTAGGGACAGGGAAGGACAGTGAGGGAAATTCTACTTGTGCTATAGTGTGCTAAAGCATTGATCATCAATCAGCTTTAAAAAAACATTTTTTCTAGGGACAGAAAACTATAGGTAGGAAGAGTGTCAGTTTCTTTCACTGTGATAATCCTTGTTTCTAGGGACAGGGAAGGACAGTGAGGGAAATTCTACTTGTGCTATAGTGTGCTAAAGCATTGATCATCAATCAGCTTTAAAAAAACATTTTTTCTAGGGACAGAAAACTATAGGTAGCAAGAGTGTCAGTTTCTTTCACTGTGATAATCCTTGTTTCTAGGGACAGGGAAGGACAGTGAGGGAAATTCTCCTTGTGCTATAGTGTGCTAAAGCATTGATCATCAATCAGCTTTAAAAAAACATTTTTTCTAGGGACAGAAAACTATAGGTAGGAAGAGTGTCAGTTTCTTTCACTGTGATAATCCTTGTTTCTAGGGACAGGGAAGGACAGTGAGGGAAATTCTACTTGTGCTATAGTGTGCTAAAGCATTGATCATCAATCAGCTTTAAAAAAACATTTTTTCTAGGGACAGAAAACTATAGGTAGGAAGAGTGTCAGTTTCTTTCACTGTGATAATCCTTGTTTCTAGGGACAGGGAAGGACAGTGAGGGAAATTCTCCTTGTGCTATAGTGTGCTAAAGCATTGATCATCAATCAGCTTTAAAAAAACATTTTTTCTAGGGACAGAAAACTATAGGTAGGAAGAGTGTCAGTTTCTTTCACTGTGATAATCCTTGTTTCTAGGGACAGGGAAGGACAGTGAGGGAAATTCTACATGTGCTATAGTGTGCTAAAGCATTGATCATCAATCAGCTTTAAAAAAACATTTTTTCTAGGGACAGAAAACTATAGGTAGGAAGAGTGTCAGTTTCTTTCACTGTGATAATCCTTGTTTCTAGGGACAGGGAAGGACAGTGAGGGAAATTCTCCTTGTGCTATAGTGTGCTAAAGCATTGATCATCAATCAGCTTTAAAAAAACATTTTTTCTAGGTACAGAAAACTATAGGTAGGAAGAGTGTCAGTTTCTTTCACTGTGATAATCCTTGTTTCTAGGGACAGGGAAGGACAGTGAGGGAAATTCTACTTGTGCTATAGTGTGCTAAAGCATTGATCATCAATCAGCTTTAAAAAAACATTTTTTCTAGGGACAGAAAACTATAGGTAGGAAGAGTGTCAGTTTCTTTCACTGTGATAATCCTTGTTTCTAGGGACAGGGAAGGACAGTGAGGGAAATTCTACTTGTGCTATAGTGTGCTAAAGCATTGATCATCAATCAGCTTTAAAAAAACATTTTTTCTAGGTACAGAAAACTATAGGTAGGAAGAGTGTCAGTTTCTTTCACTGTGATAATCCTTGTTTCTAGGGACAGGGAAGGACAGTGAGGGAAATTCTACTTGTGCTATAGTGTGCTAAAGCATTGATCATCAATCAGCTTTAAAAAAACATTTTTTCTAGGGACAGAAAACTATAGGTAGGAAGAGTGTCAGTTTCTTTCACTGTGATAATCCTTGTTTCTAGGGACAGGGAAGGACAGTGAGGGAAATTCTACTTGTGCTATAGTGTGCTAAAGCATTGATCATCAATCAGCTTTAAAAAAACATTTTTTCTAGGGACAGAAAACTATAGGTAGGAAGAGTGTCAGTTTCTTTCACTGTGATAATCCTTGTTTCTAGGGACAGGGAAGGACAGTGAGGGAAATTCTCCTTGTGCTATAGTGTGCTAAAGCATTGATCATCAATCAGCTTTAAAAAAACATTTTTTCTAGGGACAGAAAACTATAGGTAGGAAGAGTGTCAGTTTCTTTCACTGTGATAATCCTTGTTTCTAGGGACAGGGAAGGACAGTGAGGGAAATTCTCCTTGTGCTATAGTGTGCTAAAGCATTGATCATCAATCAGCTTTAAAAAAACATTTTTTCTAGGGACAGAAAACTATAGGTAGGAAGAGTGTCAGTTTCTTTCACTGTGATAATCCTTGTTTCTAGGGACAGGGAAGGACAGTGAGGGAAATTCTCCTTGTGCTATAGTGTGCTAAAGCATTGATCATCAATCAGCTTTAAAAAAAAAAAAAATTCTAGGGACAGAAAACTATAGGTAGGAAGAGTGTCAGTTTCTTTCACTGTGATAATCCTTGTTTCTAGGGACAGGGAAGGACAGTGAGGGAAATTCTACTTGTGCTATAGTGTGCTAAAGCATTGATCATCAATCAGCTTTAAAAAACATTTTTTCTAGGGACAGAAAACTATAGGTAGGAAGAGTGTCAGTTTCTTTCACTGTGATAATCCTTGTTTCTAGGGACAGGGAAGGACAGTGAGGGAAATTCTACTTGTGCTATAGTGTGCTAAAGCATTGATCATCAATCAGCTTTAAAAAAACATTTTTTCTAGGGACAGAAAACTATAGGTAGGAAGAGTGTCAGTTTCTTTCACTGTGATAATCCTTGTTTCTAGGGACAGGGAAGGACAGTGAGGGAAATTCTCCTTGTGCTATAGTGTGCTAAAGCATTGATCATCAATCAGCTTTAAAAAAACATTTTTTCTAGGGACAGAAAACTATAGGTAGGAAGAGTGTCAGTTTCTTTCACTGTGATAATCCTTGTTTCTAGGGACAGGGAAGGACAGTGAGGGAAATTCTACTTGTGCTATAGTGTGCTAAAGCATTGATCATCAATCAGCTTTAAAAAAACATTTTTTCTAGGGACAGAAAACTATAGGTAGGAAGAGTGTCAGTTTCTTTCACTGTGATAATCCTTGTTTCTAGGGACAGGGAAGGACAGTGAGGGAAATTCTCCTTGTGCTATAGTGTGCTAAAGCATTGATCATCAATCAGCTTTAAAAAAACATTTTTTCTAGGGACAGAAAACTATAGGTAGGAAGAGTGTCAGTTTCTTTCACTGTGATAATCCTTGTTTCTAGGGACAGGGAAGGACAGTGAGGGAAATTCTACTTGTGCTATAGTGTGCTAAAGCATTGATCATCAATCAGCTTTAAAAAAACATTTTTTCTAGGGACAGAAAACTATAGGTAGGAAGAGTGTCAGTTTCTTTCACTGTGATAATCCTTGTTTCTAGGGACAGGGAAGGACAGTGAGGGAAATTCTCCTTGTGCTATAGTGTGCTAAAGCATTGATCATCAATCAGCTTTAAAAAAACATTTTTTCTAGGGACAGAAAACTATAGGTAGGAAGAGTGTCAGTTTCTTTCACTGTGATAATCCTTGTTTCTAGGGACAGGGAAGGACAGTGAGGGAAATTCTACTTGTGCTATAGTGTGCTAAAGCATTGATCATCAATCAGCTTTAAAAAAACATTTTTTCTAGGGACAGAAAACTATAGGTAGGAAGAGTGTCAGTTTCTTTCACTGTGATAATCCTTGTTTCTAGGGACAGGGAAGGACAGTGAGGGAAATTCTCCTTGTGCTATAGTGTGCTTTAAAAAAACATTTTTTCTAGGGACAGAAAACTATAGGTAGGAAGAGTGTCAGTTTCTTTCACTGTGATAATCCTTGTTTCTAGGGACAGGGAAGGACAGTGAGGGAAATTCTCCTTGTGCTATAGTGTGCTTTAAAAAAACATTTTTTCTAGGGACAGAAAACTATAGGTAGGAAGAGTGTCAGTTTCTTTCACTGTGATAATCCTTGTTTCTAGGGACAGGGAAGGACAGTGAGGGAAATTCTCCTTGTGCTATAGTGTGCTTTAAAAAAACATTTTTTCTAGGGACAGAAAACTATAGGTAGGAAGAGTGTCAGTTTCTTTCACTGTGATAATCCTTGTTTCTAGGGACAGGGAAGGACAGTGAGGGAAATTCTCCTTGTGCTATAGTGTGCTTTAAAAAAACATTTTTTCTAGGGACAGAAAACTATAGGTAGGAAGAGTGTCAGTTTCTTTCACTGTGATAATCCTTGTTTCTAGGGACAGGGAAGGACAGTGAGGGAAATTCTACTTGTGCTATAGTGTGCTAAAGCATTGATCATCAATCAGCTTTAAAAAAACATTTTTTCTAGGGACAGAAAACTATAGGTAGGAAGAGTGTCAGTTTCTTTCACTGTGATAATCCTTGTTTCTAGGGACAGGGAAGGACAGTGAGGGAAATTCTCCTTGTGCTATAGTGTGCTAAAGCATTGATCATCAATCAGCTTTAAAAAAACATTTTTTCTAGGGACAGAAAACTATAGGTAGGAAGAGTGTCAGTTTCTTTCACTGTGATAATCCTTGTTTCTAGGGACAGGGAAGGACAGTGAGGGAAATTCTACTTGTGCTATAGTGTTCTAAAGCATTGATCATCAATCAGCTTTAAAAAAACATTTTTTCTAGGGACAGAAAACTATAGGTAGGAAGAGTGTCAGTTTCTTTCACTGTGATAATCCTTGTTTCTAGGGACAGGGAAGGACAGTGAGGGAAATTCTCCTTGTGCTATAGTGTGCTAAAGCATTGATCATCAATCAGCTTTAAAAAAACATTTTTTCTAGGGACAGAAAACTATAGGTAGGAAGAGTGTCAGTTTCTTTCACTGTGATAATCCTTGTTTCTAGGGACAGGGAAGGACAGTGAGGGAAATTCTCCTTGTGCTATAGTGTGCTAAAGCATTGATCATCAATCAGCTTTAAAAAAACATTTTTTCTAGGGACAGAAAACTATAGGTAGGAAGAGTGTCAGTTTCTTTCACTGTGATAATCCTTGTTTCTAGGGACAGGGAAGGACAGTGAGGGAAATTCTCCTTGTGCTATAGTGTGCTAAAGCATTGATCATTAGGGATGAGCTCGGTGTTCGAGTCGAACATACGTTCGACTCGAACATCGGCTGTTCGATCGTTCGACGAAGATCGAACGATTTGGGCCGTTCGCGCCTAATTCGAGTGACGCGAACGGCCCACAATGCACTACGCCATCGCAGTGTCATCCAGGCGCTGTGATTGGCCAAGCATGCACTGTGACCCCGCATGCTTGGCCAATCACAGCGCCGGCAGCGAGGAGAGCAATGATTGGCCACAGGCAGGATGGCTGTGGCCAATTATTGCTGAGGGTGTTTAGTACACGCCCCACACTATAAAAGGCCGCCAGCACGGCGGCCTAGTGTAGTGTGTTCCGGAGCAGGGAAAGAGAAGCATAGGCAGGGACAGTGACATTTATTTTTTCTTGCTTAACCTGGATTCCTTTAGTTTAGGGAAAGAGAAGGATAGGTAGGGAGAGTGTCAGTGTGTTTTACTGTACGAATCCTTGTTTCTAGGGACAGGGAAGGACAGTGAGGGAAATTCTCCTTGTGCTATAGTGTGCTTTAAAAAAACATTTTTTCTAGGGACAGAAAACTATAGGTAGGGAGAGTGTCAGTGTGTTTTACTGTGCGAATCCTTGTTTCTAGGGACAGGGAAGGACAGTGAGGGAAATTCTCCTTGTGCTATAGTGTGCTTTAAAAAAACATTTTTTCTAGGGACAGAAAACTATAGGTAGGGAGAGTGTCAGTGTGTTTTATTGTGCGAATCCTTGTTTCTAGGGACAGGGAAGGGGGCACGCTGTATTTTTCGGACTTTTTCATTGCCGGTGTTCTGCCGATAAACGTCCCCCCCAGTGGATTCTGCCCCCACCTGTACTGCGCAGGTGCGGCGCTTGCGCAGTACGAACGTGAATGAGCTTCCGAAAATAGCCGAACGTGTAGAGCTGAGAGTCATCTCTAGACGGCGCCTGCGTGGACCTCGCTGTAAGTGGCCAGTCGGCCTCACGTCCTCGCTTCGCTCGGTTCGCTTTTTTTAACATCCTCCATGTCCACGGGGATGGTAAAGAAAGAGCCTGGATGTCAGAAGCGTAGCACAATTTGGTGTGCACAGGCGCCATCTAGAGCTGACTCTCAGCTCTTCATGTTCGGCTATTTTCGGAGGCAAGCGCCGTGCCTGCGCAGTACAGAGCAGGCAGAATCCGCTGGGGGGGGGGGGGGGGGCAATTCTGGGCAGGACACCGGCATTATGGGGAAGCCCGCTGACAGCTGAGGAGTCATCGGTTGTTAAATTACGCGACGGCCGGCTTCCTTGCCCGCTACTTAACAACCAGCTATTCTTCACACAGAATTCGAATTGGTTGATCATTTTTCGAGCGATTCAAATTCGAAATTGTTCCAAAAATTTGGAATTTGCTAGAAGACGAATATGCTGAATGAAATTAAGTGAATTTTAAACAAAACTTTGTTGCTATTTTATAGTGAGATTCGGATACATCCGAATAACCCAAAATTTGTCCTAATTTATATTTGGACCGAAAGAAATTGCACATGTCTACACAGAATGCTTTGTATTCCCCTCTTATGCCGTGTACACACGATCGGTTTTACCGATGAAAACAGTCCGATGGACTTTTTTCATCGGACAAACCGATCGTGTGTGGGCCCCAACGGTCTTTTTTCCATCGGTGATTAAAAATAGAACATGTTTTAAATTTATCCGATGGGAAAAAAAAAACGATAGCAAATTCCGATCGTCTGTGGGGAAAACCCACGCATGCTCAGAATCAAGTCGACGCATGCTCAGAAGCATTAAACTTCATTTTTCTCTGTGTTTTACGTCACAGCGTTTGGGACGGTCGGATTTTTGACTGATGGTGTGTAGGCAAGACTGGTGGAAGTCAGCTTCATCGGAAATCCGATAGTGTGTACAGGGCTTTAGACAGTTGTCCCCATTGGAAGATTTTCCCTCTAGACCTATTCTAGGGATAACTCCACAATTAGCAAGGGGAAAGGAGCAAAATGGGCAGCATATGAATGAAAAGAGCTCTATGAACAGAGGAGGAGGACCTTCCATTCATCTGGCTGTAGGAAGGTGCAGGGTGGTTCAGCATCTAAGAAAACATAGAGCCCAGGTGCAATAACAAAAATATAGTATAACAGAAGTCCAGCAAAAACAAACAGGCCTGGTGGGAAGGCAACCTGGCCGGGAGCACTCACAAGCTGTAACAGAAAAACGGCAATAGAGTGGTGGCCGGTCTGCACCCAAACAGGAAGACTTCCAGGAATGATTGCATACCTCCCAACTTTTACCCGCATAGGCCCCTCCTTTCTGCAGTCCCGCGAGAGTGTCATTTTTCCCGCACAGCAGACAGCATGAAGAGGAGGAACAGCGAACGTGCAGGTTTTCGTTAGGACCGCTGTCAGCCCCCCCCCCCCCCCGTTCAACAACTTTTGTTGCAGGGGGAAGATTTTTTTTTTAAGTGTCACGGACCCACACAACTTTTGTTGGCAGGGAGATTTTAGAATGAATGTCCCGCGGGGGGACTTTTAAAAGTTGGGAGGTATGTGATTGGTCTGTCCCTGGACTTTCCCTACTCCTCTAGAACCTTTCTCTGCCGCTAACCAATGTTCCTGGCAGATGGGTGACCTGTCCCTCCTCTAGCCACTTGCAAAATGTGTGCCAAACCCGGGATCCGGGTGCTTAAATAGGCTCTACCTGAGCCAAGATGGCAGCCAGTCACAAGGGATGCCATTATAGCTGACAGCTGAGGAAACCATAGAGCAGGGATATGCAATTAGCGGACCTCCAGCTGTTGCAAAACTACAAGTCCCATCATGCCTCTGCCTCTGGGTGTCATGCCTGTGGCTGTCAGAGTCTTGCTATGCCTGACGAGATTTGTAGTTCTGCAACAGCTGGAGGTCCACTAATTGCATATCCTGGCCATAGAGGAACTAGGTTCCTTTCAACTTCCTCCTCCACCTGCATTTCTGCTGCAGAAGAGCGCCATATGCAGTGAAGAACATAGACTGCACCTGCCTACATGACTATCCTCCATTCATAGGAAGCTATAGTACAGATTCAATGAATGAAGAAGGTAGGCAGAAAGAGTGGGCATAGTTGCCACTTTTGATGAGTGCCTATCACAGGTCTTGCCAATTGTACTGTGGCTGTGGGGTATGAGAGGGGGGGGGGCAGAGGACTTTGGATTTCAACTATTACAGCCGTCATTGGCACAAGGAACCTTATGAATTAAATGTAAGTATTGTCACTGTAGCGGTCCTGCCCCAGCTTCTCCCCTCTCTTCACGGCTGGTTCTACTCGTCTAGGGGTATCTGGGAGAAGGGGGAAAGATGCACACCACCAGCTCGGCTCTCTGATGTAGGATGCAGAGATATGAGCTAAACCATTTACCTTCGGGTCTGCGTTTTAGGCCGGAACCCAGTGGCGGCCCGTCTATAGGGGGCGCCCGGGTGCCGCCCCCCCTCCTGTGGTCACCAAAAAAAAAAAAATGTAAAAAAAAAAAAAAAAAACGGGCCCTTTAAGAGTTTTTTTTTTTTTTTAATGTCTTTTTTTCACACATGGCGGCGCGACCATAGTGGGCGCAGAAGCGCCGCTACCGCTCGCTTCTGCGCCCGGCCGTCACTCACCACAACAATACATAGGTTCATGCATTGCATGAACCTATGTATTGCTGCCGCCCACTATTCAGATGGCCGGCCCCTTGAGCGCCGGCCATCTGAATCACAGCGTCTGGTTGGTCTGTAGAAGTGCCTATCAGAGCCAGCAGGCTCTGATAGGCTTCCGGACTACAGCCTGAGGGCTGTAATCGGCTTCTAAATATCTAATGAGAGGACGCACAGGGGGTGCGTTCCCTGGCCAATCAGGTTCACCGGGTCTGGTTACCGGTAACCTGATTGGCTGAAGCGACATCGAGGGCGGGAGAAGACATCGAGGACGGAAGAAGGACGGCGCTGACTCGAGGAAGGTAAGTGCAGTGCTGGGGGGGACAAACTGGCTGTATATTGGGGACAAACTGGCTGTATTATGAGGACAAACTGGCTGTTTTTGGGGGACAAACTGGCTGTTTTTGGGGGACAAACTGGCTGTATTATGGGGGACACACTGGCTGTATATTGGGGACAAACTGGCTGTATATTGGGGACAAACTGGCTGTATATTGGGGACAAACTGGCTGTATTATGGGGACAAACTGGCTGTATTATGGGGGACACACTGGCTGTATTATGGGGGACACACTGGCTGTATTATGGGGGACACACTGGCTGCATTTGGGGGACAAACTGGCTGTATATTGGGGACAAACTGGCTGTATATTGGGGACAAACTGGCTGTATATTGGGGACAACTGGCTGTATTATGGGGGACAAACTGGCTGTATTATGGGGGGAAACTGGCTGTATATGGGGACAAACTGGCTGCATTTGGGGACAAACTAGTGGCGTTTGGGCACAGTGGCTGCGTTTAATGGGCACAGTGGCGGCAATTGATGTTTTTTTTTTTTTCAGTTTGCGCCCCCCCAAAAAATTTGAGCACCAGCCGCCACTGACGGAGCCTCAGCTTCTCCTATGGAGGATGATTGTCACTGACACTGACAGGGACACTTAGCTTCCAGTAACACGAGTTCCACGCCAACAAAAGTCCAACTCTGTTTTATTGACTTGAAACTGGTTGACTTATAAAAGAACAGACAAGGTGTAGGGAAGAGTAGGTCCAGGCACAACTGATGAATAAAGTTCCTCCTGTTCCGTTTAGTGCAAACAGGCTTGGCGCACAGTCGCTGCCACCGACTGTGAATTTGGTCACTGCCACTGACCTGGGTGAACGTTGAGGCCCCTGCCACAGGCCTTAGAGAAGGCCTGCCACTGATCTGAGGAAGATGGGTCTCTGCCACAGACCATAAGAACATGAAGTACCTTCTTTAGAACAAACGACCCCTGTCAGAGGAAGACATCCATCCGGACGGTCACCAGAGGCCTCCACCGTCACCAGCAAATGCTGCGCTGGCTCTACGGGGAGGTCACGTCTCCGGTCCCTTATGCCCAGGATTCAGGCACCCAATACCGGGGGCACCTTAGGAATGCTTCGCCCTCGCGGGACCCAGTCGAAGGTACTGGGCCCCAGGCCTCCTGGTATAGTACCTCACCCCAGGCTGAAGGTGCCTGGGATGGAACTCGACTCCACGCGCCCAGCCCAAGGGCGCCTGGGCACAGACGAACCACAGCAGCCCCCAGGCCGAAGGTGCCTGGCGAATGGACCTCGTGCGCACGATGTCCACCCCCTTTTATATCCTCTCCCAGCAGGCACAGCGGGTTCCCCGCCCCGCCGTACTACTGCCGCGAGAGGACAAAAAGGGCACTGCTCTGGAATGGCAGTTCAACCCTGGTCCCAGGTGACAGCGCCACCTAGGGACCACAGGGAACATGACACCATTCATACCTCCCACACTCCAAAGTGTCCATAAATCCCTAAAATCAATGTATCTGGGCCATCTATAGCCCAGATACACCCCACTAAATTTGACACCCGCTACATCACTTTTGCAGATTTTAATTATTTTTTTTCATTTCCTAAATTTAGGCCAATATGTATTCTGCTACATATTTTTGGTAAAAAAAAAAAAATCCCAATAAGCGTTTATTGATTGGTTTGTGCAAATGTTATGGTGTCTACAAACTAGGGGATAGATTAATGTTTTTAAAATTTTTTAAAAATATTAATAGTAATGGCGGCAAACAGCGACTCATAGTGGGACTGCGACATTGCGGCAGACAAATCAGACACCTAACTGACACTTTTGACGCTTTTTTGAGGATCAGTGACACTAATCGGTGCTAAAAAATATGCACTGTCACTGTACTAATGAGACTGGCAGGGAAGGGGTTAACATCAGGGGCGATCAAAGGGTTAACAGTGTGCCTAGCTGGTGTTTCAGTGTGGTTTTTCAGCCTATGTAAACAACACTGAAACACCAGCTAGGCACACTGTCAACCCTTTGATCGCCCCTGATGTTAACCCCTTCCCTGCCAGTCTCATTAGTACAGTGACAGTGCATATTTTTAGCACTGATTAGTGTCACTGATCCCCAAAAAAGCGTCAAAAGTGTCAGTTAGGTGTCTGATTTGTCTGCCGCAATGTCGCAGTCCCACTATAAGTCGCTGTTTGCCACCATTACTATTAAAAATTTTTTTTTTTTTTTAAAACATAAATCTATCCCCTAGTTTGTAGACACTATAACATTTGCACAAACCAATCAATATACGTGTAGCGGCCTCCACTCTCTCCCTCTATATATCAGTTCTTCTTGCTCTGGCTTTTGTCTAGGGGTACCTCTGAAGAGAGAGTGCGGGGTCACCATGCCAAGTTCCTCTGCAGATGTATGTGCAGTGAGAGACAATCCTCTTTTACTTTCGGGTCGGTGTTCTGCTTCTGGAGCCTCCTCCTGGTGGTTTCTTGAACAATGTCTGCCAGAAAATGAGCCCCACACCAATAAAGTCCAACACTCCTTTATTCTTCTCAAGAAAAGTGAACACAATCAGTTGGACTCCCTCAACGAACGGAACAGACAGGGGGGGTGTGGATGCGAGTAGGCCCAGGCACAATGAACTCTCCTACTTCCTTCCCAGAAGTAGCTTTCTGCTCCCAATCGAGGAAGACATCCCTCCCGGCGGTCTCCGGAGGCTCACCCATCACTGGCAATTTGCTGCACCAGGTCTTCAGGTAAGTACCCCCTCCGGTCCCTTACGCCACTGGATTCGGGTACCCACTCCCGGGGTCCCCTAGGAAGTTCCTCCCTCGCGGAGCCTTAATCCGGGACCTTCAGTCCCGGACCGCCATCCAACTACCTCACCCCAGGCTAAAGGTGCCTGGGATGGAACACGACCTCCGAACGTCCTCCAGGCCTAGGCCGCCTAGACTCCCGACACAAACCACCGCCCTCAGGCTGAAGGTGCCTGGGACTCGACCCCGTGACAAAGATGGCCGGCCCCCTTTATACCCTCCCCCAGCAAGCACGGCGGGTTCCCCGTCCCACCATACCACTGCCGAGGGAGGACAAAAAGGGGCACGGCACACAGCAATGGTTCAACCCCAGCCCAAGGCGACAGCGCCACCCGCTGAGCTGTAGGGAACTGCACATTACTGGTGTCCCTGCCAGTTTAAATACACAGGTAGTGCATGCCCGCTACATACGCTTATTGGGATTTTTGTTTACCAAAAATATGTAGCAGAATACATTTTGGCCTGAATTTAGGAAATAAAAAAATAAATAAAAATCAGCAAAAGTATTAGGCCTCATGCCCACGGACGTTTTTACAGCTCCATTTTTTACAAACGCCTGTCCATGTTATTGTAATTTTTTTTTTTTTTCGAAAAAAAAAAAAAAGTCGGAGCTTAAAAACGCAATCGCTGCGTTTTTGCGCGTTTTTGACGCTTCACGTTTTTTTATGCCTAACGCCGACGCTGAGGAACGCACTGGTCCTGAGTTTTTTTTACAGCTTAAAAACGTCTATGCTTTTTGCAGCTCAAAAACGTCTAGGTGGGCATGAAGCTATAGACTAACATGGACAGGCGTTTTTAAGCTGTAAAAAAACGCTGAAAAACGCGGCTGTAAAAACGTCTGTGGGCATCAGGCCTAAGAGTTTCATTTTTTTTAAATCAAATTACTGAAATAAATTAACTTTTTGATGATATTTTAATTTTATGAGATTCACCTCTATTTTCCAAGATAGGAAGAGCACTGCAATCATTTTTATTTTCATTTTTCATGTACAGTAAAACCTTGGATTACGAACATAATTTGTTCCAGAAACATGCTTGTAATCCAAAGCACTTGTATATCAAAGCGAATTTCCCCATAAGAAATAATGGAATCTCAGATGATTTGTTCCACAACCATTTATTCATAAGTCCTTCAGTTTATAGTCTGTAGCGCCCTGCTACTTTTGAACAGGGGCTATTCTGTAAATTTTGTATTATCTGAGCTGTAAATAGCTCAGAGTGATTATTTAAAGTGTTGGTTTCTGTTCCAGCTTTGGCTGTGTTGTGCGCATTTCCCACTGTTGCCAGTAGGTGTCACTGTTGTCACAGGCCAGTGTGAGAAATACAGCCAGCTGAAGTGCATTGGATATTCTTTCCCCAGAAACAGCCCAATCAGGAGCTTCTTTGTAGCTGGGCATGCTGGGGAAGGATATTTAAGGGGCAGTGCCATGTGCTTCGAGGTCCTTCTTGCCTCATGGCCCTTCAGGCCTGAGGCTATGCCGCTGTGTTGCTGTCAGGGCTGGGTTCAGCCCTTCCTTCTCTGTGCTGGCAGCTCAGCTAATTGCCAGCTTCCATTCCTCCACAGTGATCCACCTGTTGATGATCCGCTCGTCAGCTTTGCCTACTTAAGGACTTACAGTTCATTTGCTCTTCTCTTTCGCCTGTGTTAACACCACAAGAGACTTTCTCCTGCGTTCCAGTTGAAGACCTGCTTGACTGCTGTCCCCTCTGGCTACGGATCCTGTTTGCTGTTCTATTACCTTTATCGCTGGCTTTTGGACTTTGGCTTGGCCGACTACCCAATCCGGTTACTGAACTCTGGCTATGTTTTGACTACGCTTACTCTGTTTACCTTTTTATTATTTATTATTAAACTAGTGTATTTAACTGCACTTCTGTCTCAGTCTGATTCATGGTTTCTGACAGTTGCTGCAAGTAGGCCCAGAAGCCTGTCTGGGGCCTACTTAACTCAAGGTGATCTTGTGCTGTCTGTCCGGCGGGAAGAAGCCACTCAAACTGAGAAGATTCCAGGGGAGGACCTTACTGGAGAGGACCGAGCTGAAGGCAGGTATCTCAGGAAGGGCCCGGTGACTCGTTTGGAGGATGCACTCAAGGTAACCTACCTCACAGTACTGCCGGATGGCTTAAAGGTTCAGGTACTGTGCAGCTGACCTAACTAACGGACTACTGGCTAAACAATCCTGTGGCAGAGGATTATCCAGGTGTTTCCACTTATCACTCAAGTCTGTGGCAGAGACTTTGTCCGCGCTTCATACCGGCTGCTAGGTCGGTATGAGAGGCCTATCCGGTTGTCGCAAGATCCAGTGACAGAAGCTGTTGTCCTCTGGATTCAAGAACCGCATTAGTGATCTGCAAAACCAAGGTATCTGAACTTCCCCTAACCCTCTATCCCTCCACCTGAAGTTGTTTAATAAAGTAATTGAGAAAAGGACTGAAGTGACTGGCAATCACATCTTTCAAAACTACTTAACATAGGCTCTAAAGTTCTGGGACGGTGAAATGTGGGGCAACGGCAGGACCCAAAATGAATCCAGCAGCCCTCTCGGGGGGTATCACTGCAAGTCCATAGAAAAAGATTATACCAATGTGTAACCATAAAATGTCCATCCACAAATGGAAGCCTCCACAAGGGGATTAGATGCAAAATCCAGCAGGAGCTACAGAGTATAAAAGAGAAGAGAGGCGCCTCTAAGTGTAGCAATAGGTTGCTAAATGTTGTATCTTCATTAAATGTAACCATATTGCTACACTTAGAGGCGCCTCTCCTGTTTTTTATACCCAGTTGTGACATGACGCTACTTGTATATCAAGACATCGCTTGTATATCAAGTCAAGATTTATAAAAAAAAATTGCTTGTCTTGCAAAACGCTCTCAAACCAAGTTACTCTCAAACCAAGTTTTATACTGTACTGCGTATTGTTAGGCCATGCTCAGGTTGTGTGAAAATATGTCAATATATACAGACACACCTATAGATGTGGAATGTCGGCCCTCGGCTACATAACATATACATCATACTAAACATTTAGGAACCATTTTTGTATCTGGTCAGACCGTATGCAGCCTTTCAAGTGCGCAGACCTGCGTGCCGCCCTCAAATTTTCTTCTAGAGGCCTTCGGGCTGCTCGTACCATTCCCCTGATTGGGGAATAAAAATATAAAAATAATAATTTCAACAACAAAGACTTTGTTGCAACAGTCACAGGATTTGCACGGTGTCCTTTTTGATGTCTAGTAACAGTTGGCTTGTTGCCCACAGGGTGTAGTCCACTCCTTATTAGACACCCCCGCCGTGGAATGGTACAGCCTTCAGATATATAAGCCCAGGTACTCTATGATTGTACTCAGCCTGTCAACTGCTGTGCCAAAATGAGTCAGTTATTTGTGGGTGATCAATACTCAGTACCTGGGGGAGTGGGCCGACCCAGGTTAGCGACTAGGGAAGACAAAAGTGTCCTTGACAAGGTAAGCGATTGGGGAGCCAATCCCAAAGGGAACGATCATTTAATTTTATTGGCTTGGGAATTAGTCCGATGGCTCAAGCTTACAATGGAAGGAGCAATGGGATTACCAATGGCTGCCAACTGGATATGGTTGTCCCCTTAATCAGAAAAGCTTCTTGAGACCCCTAAAATGGAAACCGCAATGGAGGGAATTTATCAAAACTGGAGCAGCTGTGCATGGCGGCCAATCAGCTTCTTCAGTTAAGGTTTGAAAATGAAAGCTAGAATCTGATTGGTTGCTAGGCACAGCTGCTCTGGATTCTGGCTGCTCCAGTTTTGATCAATTCCCCTCTTTACGTATTTTCCATGACCATGTATTTTATGTTTTGCAGAATTTTTTATGTTACATATAGCTAGGGCCGCCATCAGGGGGGTACAGGCAGTACACCTGTAAGGGGCCCGGAGGTCCCTAAGGGCCCGGATGCCCCCCTTTTTTTTATTTATTCTTTTTTTTTGTAAGGGGCCCAGAGGTCCCCAGGATCCTGGAGGTCCCCAGGGCCCTGGATGGCAACCCCCCTTTTTTTTTTGTTTTTTTATAATTTTTTTTATTTAATTTCATTTTTTTATAAAAATTTTTTTTTTTGTAAGGGGCCCAGAGGTCCCCAGAGGCCCGGAGGTTCCCAGGGCGCTGGATGGCAACCCCCCCTTTTTTTATTTTTTTATTAAATTTTTTTTTTTATTAAATTTTTTTTTTTTTTTTTTTTATTTTTGTAAGGGACCCAGAGGTCCCCAGGGCCCCGGATGGCAACCCCCCTTTTTCTTTTTTTTTATACATTTTTTTTTTGTAAGGGGCCCAGAGGTCCCCAGGGCCCCGGATGACAACCCCCCCTTTTTTTTTTTTTTTTTTTGTTCGTCAGCACCCAAAGCCCCCCCCGACCTCAACAATTTGCGGCGGCAGCACCCCCCGCCTCTCAATTCGTGGCACCCCCCCGCTTCTCAATTCGCGGCAGCCCCCCCCACGGTTCTCAATTCACGGCCCATGCCTGAAGCTGTGTAAGGGGCCCCAAAATTCCTGATGGCGGCCCTGCATATAGCTTCCACATCTGTACATGTTCTGTATGTTTGATGCTCTATTATATATACAAATGTTGGTGCGCCCCCTCAAGGGCTTGATAGACTAGGGATGGGATACTCTGCTGGCATCTGTTATAACCATATGAGTTCTATGGCATAACAAAGTTTAGATTTTAGTAACAGATTTGTATTTATTTTATATATTTATATAGTTTATTAATTAAGTTTATTTACTTTAAATGATAAAGGACATATTGAACATCGTTAGGTTCTACTTATAGAAATGATGGCATGATGAAAGCCGGTCTTGGGTCTTGTCAGGGACTCTATAACATTTACATTGAAGCAATAAACAATTGTTTGATCATCTATATGACGCTTGATACATGTATAGCAGTGGTCCCCAAACTGTGGCCTCGGGGCCCCGATTCAGCCCTTTGCTTGCTTTTATCCGGCCCTTGAGGTAATTATTCACCTCACTGGTAGGAACACCAACAATAGGGCAACAATTTCTTTCAAGGATACCAATAGTAGGATTTTTAAAACAGCTTACCTGTAAAATCCTTTTCTTGGAGTACATCACGGGACACAGAGCAGCATAGTCATTACTATGTGGGTTATATAGAATTACCTTCAGGTGCTGGCACTGGCAACTTCCAAAACAGGAAGTACCCTCCCCTATATAAGCCCCTCCCATCCGGGAGTACCTCAGTTTTGTAGCAAAGCAATACGTGTCCCCAAAAGAGGGGTGGGAGCTCTGTGTCCCGTGATGTACTCCAAGAAAAGGATTTTACAGGTAAGCTGTTTTAAAAATCCTACTTTCTTGTTCATACATCACGGGACACAGAGCAGCATAGTCATTACTATGTGGGACGTCCCAAAGCAATGCCAAATGAGGGGGGGGATACACCATACATAAGCTGGGCGCCATCAGGCATGAGGATCTTTTGCGGCCTGCAACACACTGCGCCCAAAGGCGACATCCTCCTGACTTCTAACGTCCACCTGGTAGAACCTAGTAAACGTGTGTACTGAAGACCATGTTGCGGCCTTACAAATTTGAGCCAGGGAGGCCTGGTGATGCACTGCCCATGAAGTTCCAACTGCTCTCGTGGAGTGCGCCCTAACTTTGAACGGAGGCGGTCTCCTCCTCAAGCCATAGGCTTGTATTATGACCTGTCGAATCCACTTGGCTAAAGTAGATTTTGATGCTGCCTGACCCTTTCTGGGGCCTTCCGGCAGAACAAACAAAGTATCCGTTCTGCGAATCTGAGCAGTGGCTTTTAGATAAGCTTTAACTGCTCTTACTACATCCAAAGAATGCAATAACTTTTCCTCTACCGAGCTTGGTTTGGGGAAAAAAGAAGGAAGAACCACATCCTGGTTCAAGTGAAACCTCGATACCACCTTAGGAAGAAAGGCTGGGTGAGGGCGTAATACTACTCTGTCCTTATGGATAACCAGATATGGCTCTTTACAGGACATGGCGGCTAATTCCGACACTCTTCTAGCCGAGCATATGGCTACTAAAAATATAAATTTTCTGGTGAGTAGAACCAAGGAAATGTGCCGCAAAGGTTCAAATGGCTGCTTCTGCAGAACCGACAGAACCAAATTTAGATCCCATGGGCATATGGGAGCTTTAATCGGTGGAATAATACGAGTCACACCTTGCATAAAGGATTTGACAAGTGAATGCATAGCCAGGGGCCTTTGAAATAGTATTGATAAGGCCGAAACCTGGCCCTTGATAGTACTTAAGGCAAACTTCCTGTCTACAGCCCACTGCAGGAAGTCCAGAATTCTGCCTATAACGTACTTACGTGGATGCCATTTTCTGGCCTCGCACCAAGTGATGTACTCCTTCCAAACTCTATAGTAGATCTGCCTGGATACAGGCTTCCTGGCATTGATTATAGTTGATACCACAGAGTTAGAGAGACCTCTCTTCTTTAGGATGTGGGATTCAATAGCCAGGCCGTTAAACTTAGAGTTAGTAAGGAAGGGTGGTATATCGGTCCTTGCGAAAGCAGGTCCGGACGACGTGGAAGGGTCCAAGGACTCCCCACAGACATTTTGATGATCTCCGCGTACCAGGCCCTTCGGGGCCACGCTGGAGCCACCAGGATCACCGGCTTCTTTTCCAACCTGACTCTGCGAAGGAGTCGAGGCAACAATTGTAGGGGGAATGCATATATCAGTCTGAACTGATCCCAAGGGAACACCAGAGCATCCGAGCCGCAAGCAAGGGGATCCCTTGTCCGGGAGACAAATCTGTCCACCTTTGCCTTGAATCTGGATGCTAGCAGATCTACATCCGGTGTTCCCCACCGCTGACATATTGCTCGGAAGACCTCGGGATGAAGGGACCATTCCCCTGGGCATAACTGTTGGCGACTCAGAAAGTCCGCCTTCCAATTCTCCACCCCTGGAATGAAGACAGCTGATATACATGGGACATGCTTTTCTGCCCATTCCAGGATGTGACTTACTTCCCTCTGGGCTGCACGACTCCTGGTGCCTCCCTGATGATTGATATATGCCACTGCTGTGGCATTGTCTGATTGAATTCTGACAGGGGACCCTTGGAGTCTGGATGTCCAGGCTACTAGGGCGTACCGGGCTGCTCGTATCTCTAAGAGATTGATGGGCAGGGTTTTTACTACATTTGACCATCTGCCCTGGAGAGACCATTGCTCCAGTACTGCCCCCCAGCCTATAAGGCTGGCATCTGTAGTGACCACCTTCCAAGATATTGGGCTGAAGGGTTTTCCCTTCTGGAGATTCTGGGGGATCAACCACCAGCAGAGACTCTTCCGAACGGAAGGGGACAAAGCCATCGGGAAGTCTAGAGCCTGAACTTTCCCGTTCCAGGCTGACAATATGGCCCTCTGTAAATTCCTTGAGTGGAATTGGGCGTATGGCACAGCTTCGAATGATGCTACCATCTTTCCTAGCAGCCTCATGCACAGGCGTATGGACGGCTGTCTTTTTGCACAAAGCAGACGGACCAAGCCCCTCAAAGAGGATACCTTGTCTAGAGGTAAGAAAATCTTCCTCTGGTCTGAATCCAGCCGTAGCCCTAGATATACCAGGTTTTTCACTGGCTGTAGGGCTGACTTGTCCAGGTTGATGACCCAACCGTGAGATTCTAGATACTTGATTGTATCGACAATTACCACTTCTAGCTTGGCAACTGAGTGGTCCATCAACAACAGGTCGTCTAGGTATGCCATTATCGTTACACCTCGTGTTCTTAGATCGGCCAACAGTGGGGCCAGAATTTTTGTGAACACTCGTGGTGCTGTGGCCAGACCGAATGGTAAGGCTCTGAACTGAAAATGGCGCCCTTCTACTGCAAAGCGTAGAAATTTTTGATGACCTGGAAAGATGGGAACATGCAAGTAAGCATCTTTGATGTCGATCGAGGCTAACCATTCCTCCCCTTGTAGGGCAGCGGTGACCGATCGGATCGACTCCATCCGGAAAGACCGGACGTTTAGAAATTTGTTTAGACTCTTTAGGTCCAATATGGGTCTTATGTCCCCATTTGGCTTCGGGACTGTGAAAAGGTTTGAGTAGAAACCCAACCCCCACTCTTCCATAGGAACCTCCATAATTACTCCTTGGAGCAATAGTTGTTCTAACGCCAATAGGAGAGACCCTCTTTTCAGAGGGTCTTTTGGCATGCCTGACCACATAAAATGGGAAGGAGGAGACTCTTTTAACTCCAACTTGTATCCCAGAGTTACTGCGGAGAGCACCCATCTGTCTTTGATCGTCTCCCGCCAGGTCTCTGCGAACAACTGAAGTCTTCCCCCCAGAGCAGATTTTAATAAAGATTCCAATTTTTTATCCACTGGATCTTTGAACATTTGAACATTATCTACTGGACATGTCAGTGATTTGTTCACAGAAGAGATGGCTGCATCCACCGTAGGAACATTCCATCTCTGGGTGAACTTTTCCTCCATGGGATAGATCACCGGAAATTTTTTAGGCGGAACAAATAGTTTATCAGGATGTTCCCAGTCCTGGTATATAAGTCCTTCCAATAATGGATGTATTGGAAAGGAGCAATTAACCTGGGGAGCTTTTAGCGACCCCAATGAGGAGACAGCAGTAGTTGATGGTTCAACAAGAGGCATTTTAAATGCAGATCGAACCATGTCAGTTAGGGTCTGGACCCACAACCTTTCAGTCTGTGATGCTGAAAATGGTTCATCTACTGTCGATTCCTCAAAAACAGAGCTAACCTCCTCCTGATCCCCTTCAGGTAGGTCGGTCCCTTCCTGGGACTGTTGCTCTGCCAACAGGCACTCTAATGGAGGTGATGGAGATCTGGCGCGCTTTCTTTCCTGTAGAGAAGAAGCGATCAATGCAGCCAATCTCTGCTCCAATCCCTCCAGAGTTGAGGAAAAAACCTCCTCTGTTATATATGCAGGAGCAGGTGGACTGAGGACAGCCGCAGGACCTGGCACTCCCGGGGGTTCCTTATGGGTATTAACCTCTGATTTCTCAGGGGAGGAGGGTGCAGATGACTGCTCCAGATCCTCAGAGCCCGATGGAGACCCCCTACACTTCCTGAGAGGTATATCTCGGAGTTTTTTAGGCGGCATATTCCTTAGTTCAAAGCTGAGGTATTCCAGCCGCAATACACCCCTTACTGAAATAGTCTAATGCAATTTTGCTGCTATGTACATCAGTGGGTGTCTACTAATGCGTCTTTCTGGGGATGCCTGTATCAACCGCCCGCTGTAAGCCCCTATACCATGCTACCAGCTCCTTTTTATGCTCTGTGTCCATAGCAAGCAGCGTGGACAGAGTCCTTTTATCTTGCTGGGACGCCCGCACATGCGCAGAAGCGCTGGGCGCACAGAGCGCGTCATCCGCCAGGCTCCGCCCCCTTTTTTGAAGCTAAATCTTTTAAAAGGAAAGCGTGTGTGCGCGCGCGCGCGTGCACGTGTGCGCTCTTGGCGCCATGTAGGGAGAGGAGCCAGGGTCCCTGTTTCACCAGGACTCGGGGATGGAAGGAAACTACTTGGCAGCATGACAGAGGAATGCAGCTTCCCTGATAGAGAGCTCACTCATCTGCCTGGACTTTCACCATGGAAGGAAATAGTCCCAAGAAAAAAGACGTTCCACAGCGGCCTCTAGTGGACAAACACAGGTACCGCACTTTTGTCTTTTTTTTTTTTTTTTTAAAACCTCCTTTATGAAAAACATTTCCAGGTTTACAGTTTTTAAAACTTCCTTTATGAAAAAACATTTCTAGGATTTCTTAGGCATATACAGCTATTAGCGGGAATACCTTTTAGGTAACAGGCAGAAAGACATATTAGGCTTGGGGGTCCCCTCAATAGAACCAAGTTCCTGAGGGGCCCCCACTTACCTTTTCCCCGCCGCAGGACTTTGTTTGGTCCACAGAAGCCCAAACTTCACCTCTCACGGCAGGCATTGTACTAGACCTTCAGGGACCGGGTTCCCAAGGATTCCACTCCCCTGGACCTGTATAGCACCCTGCACAGATAGCCTCTTGGTTTTGGGTATGACCAGAGCTCTGGATCCCAGGGTCCAGCCCTCCTAAGAGAGGCATTACAGGCAAAACCCTGCTCTTCTCTGCAAGGCCCGGGTACCGACCGTTAAGCTATGAAGCTTTTTTGGTGGGATCCGGAATAGCTTGCTAAGGCCCAGAGAACCTGTACACAAGCCCAGATGAATACATGTTAACCTTGGCCAACACCTTAGACACTGGCAAAAAACGGAGGTACTCCCGGATGGGAGGGGCTTATATAGGGGAGGGTACTTCCTGTTTTGGAAGTTGCCAGTGCCCACACCTGAAGGTAATTCTATATAACCACATAGTAATGACTATGCCGCTCTGTGTCCCGTGATGTATGAACAAGAAAATGGGGCACTATTCCTCCCATTGACACCAATGATAGGGCACTATTCCTCCCACTGACACCAATGATGGGACACTATTCCTCCCACTGACACCAATGATGGGGCACTATTCCTCCCACTGACACCAATGATGGGGCACTATTCCTCCCACTGACACCAATGATGGGACACTATTTCTCCCACTGACACCAATGACGGGACACTATCCCCCCCACTGACACCAATGATGGGACACTATTCCTCCCACTGATACCAATGATGGGACACTATTCCTCCCACTGACACCAATGATGGGACACTATTCCTCCCACTGACACCAATGATGGGACACTATTCCTCCCACTGACACCAATGATGGGACACTATTCCTCCCACTGATACCAATGATGGGACACTATTCCTCCCACTGATACCAATGATGGGACACTATTCCTCCCACTGACACCAATGATGGGACATTATTCCTCCCACTGACACCAATGATGGGGCACTATTCCTCCCACTGACACCAATGATGGGGCACTATTCCTCCCACTGACACCAATGATGGGACACTATTCTTCCCACTGACACCAATGATGGGACATTATTCTTCCCACTGACACCAATGATGGGGCACTATTCCTCCCACTGACACCAATGATGGGGCACTATTCCTCCCACTGACACCAATGATGGGACACTATTCTTCCCACTGACACCAATGATGGGACATTATTCTTCCCACTGACACCAATGATGGGACATTATTCTTCCCACTGACACAAATGATGGGGCACTAATCCTCCAAATGACACCAATAATGGGACACAATTCCTTCCACTGACACCAATGATGAGGCACTATTCCTCCCACTGCACTGACACCAATGATGGGACATTATTCTTCCCACTGACACCAATGATGGGACATTATTCTTCCCACTGACACCAATGATGGGACACTATTCCTCCAAATGACACCAATAATGGGACACAATTCCTTCCACTGACACCAATGATGGGACACTATTCCTCCAAATGACACCAATAATGGGACACAATTCCTTCCACTGACACCAATGATGGGGCACTATTCCTCCAAATGACACCAATAATGGGACACAATTCCTTCCACTGACACCAATGATGGGGCACTATTCCTCCCACTGACACCAATGATAGGACACTATTCCTCCAAATGACACCAATAATGGGACACAATTCCTTCCACTGACACCAATGATGGGGCACTAATCCTCCAAATGACACCAATAATGGGACACAATTCCTTCCACTGACACCAATGATGGGGCACTATTCCTCCCACTGACACCAATGATGGGACACACTTCCTCCAACTGACACCAATAATGGGACACTATCCCTCCCACTGACACCAATGATAGGACACTATTCCTCCCACTGACACCAATGATGGGACACAATTCCTCCAACTGACACCAATAATGGGACACAATTCCTCTCAGAGACAACAATGATGGGACACTATTCCTCCCACTGACACCAATGATGAGGCACTATTCTCTGACACCAGGACACTGTCTTCTCCCACTGGGCACACCTCTATTTTGAAGGACAGTAGTTTGGAGACCCCTGATGTATAAATACCTTGAATAGACTATCGCTCTTTCACACGGGTGGTCTGTTTAGGTCTCCCTGTCAGTATTTCAGGCAGACCTGATGGGACCCTCCAGTCTCTTATATGAAGCGGCGGATCCGCTGACACCTGCCGCCATCCGATCCAATCCGATCCTGTTCGCCAGAAACAGACGGATGGGGGGGGGGGGGGGGGGGCCCGTTCCTCATCCTTCTGGTGAATCAGATCAGATGGAATCGGACAGGCGGTCCATTTCCATCTGATTGCCCCATAGACGAGAACGGACTGTGTCTGCTCTGCATAGGACCTGTCACCCACCTGCTCAGCAGGGATCAGCGGAGAGATCCCGCTTCAGGGAGGCGCCCGTGTAAAAGGGGCCAAAGTGATGCCTTATGGAATGTTTGTGGAAAAACTTGGAAAACTTTAATAAAGTCTTACCTGACTTAAGAATTTTTTTTTTTTTTATTAGGACAGACCGGCCCCTAAAACTGGCCACACAGCTTACAATCTGATCGTATATCTTTCAGCGTTACCAGAACTATGTGATGTGAGGGCTCAACTAAGCCCCGTCTATTTAAATTGCACTAAGAGCTGGTTCACACCAGGGGCGGCACGACTTGTGGGGGCGACCTCGGCAGCGCGATCTCAAGACGACTTGAGACGCCCGCCGAGGCGATTTGCATAAAGACTTCTGTATAGAAGTCAATGCAGGTCGCCCCCAAAAGTCGTACAGGAACCTTTTTCTAAGTCGGAGCGACCTGAGTCGCTCTTACTTAGAACGGTTCCATTGAAAATCGTAGGACGCGACTTGTCAGGCGACTGAGTCGCCTGACGAGTCGCCCTGGTGTGAACCGGCTCTAAACCCTGCTTCACACTGGTGCGATTTGACATGCGATTTGACATGTCAAATCGCGTGTCAAATCGGCAAAATTTGCCGCAAATTGCGGGCAATGGCACCGTCCTAATCGGTGCGACGCCGCATCTGCGGCGCTGCACCGATTATAAAAAGTAGTTTCTGTACTACTTTTTGCGATTTCAGCCGTGATTTACATTGACATCTGTTTCAGATGTCTTTTAAATCGTGGCTGAAATCGGGACTGCCAGCGGGAGTGAAATTGTGCGAGTTTAGCTGAACTCGCACGGCTTCACTCCCGCAGCCCCAGTGTGAACCTGGGCTTAGGCTAGGTTCACACTGCTGCGAATTAAAAATCACGCGATTTTACCGCAATTTCGCGGCTGCGTTTTTGCCGCGAGGTTGCCGCGATTTTGCCACGATTCGCGGCCACGATTTCAGGGAATATCAGTCTATAGAGCTGAATTCGCATCTCACACGGATCAAACTCGCACAGGACCCTTTTTTCTGCAGCTTTGCCCACGTTCACACTGGGGCTGCGGGAGTGAAGCCGTGCGAGTTCAGCTGAACTCGCACGATTTCACTCCCGCTGGCAGTCCCGATTTCAGCCACGATTTCAAAGACATCTGAAACAGATGTCAATGTAAATCGCGGCTGAAATCTCAAAAAGTAGTACAAAAATTCCTTTTTGTAATCGGTGCAGCGCCGTAGATGCGGCGTCACACAGATTAGGACGGTGCCATTGGCCGCAATTTGCGGCAAATTTTGCCGATTTGACATGTCAAATCGCATGTCAAATCGCACCAGTGTGAACCAGGGCTCAGATGTCTTTGAAATCGCGGCTGAAATCGGGACTGCCAGCGGGAGTGAAATTGTGCGAGTTCAGCTGAACTCGCAGGCTTCACTCCCGCAGCCCCAGTGTGAATGTGGGCTAAGGCTAGGTTCACACTGCTGCGAATTCAAAATCGCGCGATTTTACCGCAATTTCGCGGCTGCGTTTTTGCCGCGAATTTGCCGCGATTTTGCCGCGATTTCAGAGAATACCAGTCTATAGAGCTGACATCGCATCGCACACGGATCAAACTCGCACAGGACCCTTTTTTCCTGCAGCTTAGATTCGCACCGCACTGATGTGAACGGCACTAATGGAAAACAATGTTAATGACTTGCGAATTTGAGCAATCGCAACAGCTCAAATTCGCAATAAAATTCGCAGCAGTAAGTGCCGGTTCACACTGCTGCGCTGTGAATTTGTTCCGTTTTTTTCAGTCCATTCTGAGGTGCGAATTTACCGCATTTTTGCCGCGATTTTAATGCGAATTTCAGGAGTGGGACATAGCTGCGATTAATGATTTTGTGGAGAGTAGTGTGGTGGAATTCGCACATATGTGAACCATCAAATGCGATTCCAGAACGATTTACATTGATGTCTATGGAGACTTAATTTGCAACGCAAGACCCTTTTTTTTTTCATCGCATCGCCTTCGGAGAGGAATCGCAACGCATAGATGTGAACCACCATCATTGAAAACAATTACTTTTTGGATGACATGCGAATCTAGTTTGTGTTTGACGCATCGCATTCGGTATGAACTCGCACAAGTGTGAACCGGCACAAAATCTCAATTTTTAATAGAGCTAAAGGAGATTGCGCAATCATATTGTCTTGTGTATGACCAGATTCATGGTGGTTCATCACCAACAGCAATGGGCAGGGGGGATATCTTGCCGCCCTGAGTACGAAGAACCTTCAGGCTGGTGAAAGAGGGACGGATTATTTCAGGTTTTTGATCCTTGCGATATTCGGGCGATTCCCTCTGTGCTAGGCGGAGGTAACGGGTGCTTTTGGCAGCCAGAGATCTCATTAACATATGGGATGGAAAGTTTCCCTGACTGCAGGGCCAATCCTTTCCGGAAAGTTTCACACCTGGAACAAGTTACTGCTGATTATGTCATTAAACGGTATTAATAACTAAATACCTCGAAGCACACAACTTAATCACAGTATTATACTGTATTACAGTTGTGCTCATAAGTTTACATACCCTGGCCGAATTTATAATTTCTTGGCCATTTTTCAGAGAATACGAATGATACAAAAACTTTTCTTTCACTCGTGGTTAGGCCCCTTTCACACTGGGGCGGGCAGGTGCGGTGGCGGTATAGCGGCGCGATTTTCAGCGCCGCTATACCGTCGTTTTTACCGCGGTATTCGGCCGCTAGCGGGGTGAATTTAACCCCCGCTAGCGGCCGAAAAAGGGTTAATACCGCCCGCAAACCGCGGCTATTGCCGCGGTCTGCGGGCGGTATTACCGCGGTATCCCATTGATTTCAATGGGCAGCCGCGGTAAAGGAGCGGTGAACACACCGCTCCTTCACCGCTGTAAAGATGCGGCTAGCAGGACTTTTGGAGCGGTCCTGCTAGCGCACCGCTTCAGTGTGAAAGCCTTCGGGCTTTCACATTGAAGAATACAGGGCACGATTTTTTCAGGCGGTATAACAGCGCTGATATTAGCGCTAAACCGCATGAAAAACGTGCCAGTGTGAAAGGGGCCTTCGTGTTTGGCTGAAGCCATTTATTATCAATCAACGGTGTTTACTGTTTTTAAAGTGGTTGTAAACCCTGTTATAGAATTTTTTTTTTTTTTTTTTTAACTAACCTGCAAGACAAAGGCATAATGAGCTAGTATGACTAGCATACTAACCCATTATGCATCACTTACCTTAGATCGGGGGCCCCCGAAGGCGTCCCCGTCTCCCTCCCCGCAATTGTCAGTTAAAGCGACGCAGTGCCGAATCACAAAAAGTGGCCCGGTCATTTGGCAGCCAAATCCTTTCGGGGCTGAAGTGATTAAAAAAATGAGTTACACTAAATCAATTTTACAGCCCCGCCTCCCTCCCCATGTACTTGTAAAATATGAACGAAAACACGTGCATTAGGTGCATCTCTGTACGGAAAACAATTGCACTGTACAGAGTTTGTATTTTCACACGTGTCAGAGTGAGAGCAATAATTCTAGGCTCATTATTCACAATTAACGCTAAAAATTGATGACTTTTAGTTTTTTTTTAACCACTTCCAGCTGACGTGGCGCATATATATGGCCTCTTAGTGGGTGGGCTTTAACACGGAGAGGCCACATACATACGAGCACGCTTGCAATTGGGAGCTTTCCAATCATGTGACCGCTGTGACAGCCAATCACAAGCAGTCACATGACTCGAGTGCCCGCCTCCGCCCTCCTGGCATTTAGAAGCTCTTAAAGGGCTGGAAGGTGGTGGTGGGAAGGGGTTTAAGGCTCCATTCACACCAATGCATTATTTAATGGGTTTTTTGCAGAAACGCAGAGCATTATTTTTGGGTTCCTATGGATCATGTTCACCTCAATGCATTTTTGGAAAGGGTCAGGGACTTTTTTAAACGCAAAACTTTTTTTTTTTTTTTGCTTTTTTGGTTCAGTAGACTTCAATGAAGAAGCTGCAGAAAAGGATGTAGTGCGTTTCCCCCCCCCCCCCCCCCCCCCCCGCGATTTTGAAGAGATTTTGCATTTTTAGATCTGCCCAACAACAAATTTGCCTAAAAAGACATAGAAAAAATAAAAAATAAAAAAATAAATAAATACAAAATTCAATTCACAGCAAAATCGTGTCAAAATTGCTGTAAAAAAAAAAACCCTCAGCAAAAAGCACAACAAAAAGCACTGTAGAAACACTTAAAAGCAACATGCATAGTTGTAAATGGAGCCTCAAGCATCGTCTATTGACAATTTTGGGCAGGGCTGCTGTTAGAAACCACAGGGCCCCATACAGACACACTGACACGGGGCCCCATACAGACACACTGACACGGGGCCCCATACAGACACACTGACACGGGGCCCCATACAGACACACTGTCACGGGGCCCCATACAGACACACTGACACGGGGCCCCATACAGACACACTGACACGGGGCCCCATACAGACACACTGACACGGGGCCCCATACAGACACACTGACACGGGGCCCCATACAGACACACTGACACAGGGGCCCATACAGACAACCTGACACGGGGCTCCATACAGACAACCTGACACGGGGCTCCATACAGACACACTGACACGGGGCTCCATACAGACACACTGACACGGGGCTCCATACAGACACACTGACACGGGGCTCCATACAGACACACTGACACGGGGCTCCATACAGACACACTGACACGGGGCTCCATACAGACAACCTGACACGGGGCTCCATACAGACAACCTGACACGGGGCTCCATACAGACACACTGACACGGGGCTCCATACAGACACACTGACACGGGGCTCCATACAGACACACTGACACGGGGCTCCATACAGACACACTGACACGGGGCCCCATACAGACACACTGACACGGGGCTCCATACAGACACACTGACACGGGGCTCCATACAGACACACTGACACGGGGCTCCATACAGACACACTGACACGGGCCCCATACAGACAACCTGACACGGGGCTCCATACAGACACACTGACACGGGGCTTCATACAGACACACTGACACGGGGCTCCATACAGACACACTGACACAGGGCTCCATACAGACACACTGACACGGGGCCCCATACAGACACACTGACACGGGGCCCCATACAGACACACTGACACAGGGGCCCATACAGACAACCTGACACGGGGCCCCATACAGACAAGCTGACACTAGGGTGACCACCTGTCCCGGATTGCCCGGGACAGTCCCGCATTTTGCAGGTCTGTCCCGGGCACCTTCATTCCAGGACAATACAGTGTCCCGGAATGAAACTGACACAGCTACTCCCTGGGCCAATCTGATGCCCCCAAAAAAGGTCACCACATCACCGCTTTACTCACTGACAGTACTTGTCCTGGTCGGGAATTCCTGGAGGAACACAATCCCCGCCCCCTGCTTGTGATTGGAGAAATCATAAATCCCGCCTCGTGTCCAATCACTGTGCTGTGATTCGTTACAGCACAAGCTGATTTTTGGGAAGGGAGGGGGGTGTGTCTCTGAATGGTTGTTTGGAAATGTGGTCACCCTAACCTGACACGGGGCTCCATACAGACACACTGACACGGGCCCCATACAGATACACTCACACGGGGCCCCATACAGACAACCTTCCACGAAGCCCCATACAGACACCCTTACATGGGGCCCCATACAGACAACCTGACACGGGGCTCCATACAGACACGCTGACACGGGGCCCCATACAGACAAGCTGACACGGGGCCCCATACAGACAAGCTGACACGGGGCCCCATACAGACAACCTGACACGGGGGCGCCATACAGACAACCTGACACGGGGGCCCCATACAGACAACCTGACACGGGGGCCCCATACAGACAACCTGACACGGGGCTCCATACAGACACACTGACACGGGCCCCATACAGATACACTCACACGGGGCCCCATACAGACAACCTTCCACGAAGCCCCATACAGACACCCTTACATGGGGCCCCATACAGACAACCTGACACGGGGCCCCATACAGACACGCTGACACGGGGCCCCATACAGACAAGCTGACACGGGGCCCCATACAGACAAGCTGACACGGGGCCCCATACAGACAAGCTGACACGGGGGCCCCATACAGACAACCTGACACGGGGGCCCCATACAGACAACCTGACACGGGGCCCCATACAGACAACCTGACACGGGGGCCCCATACAGACAACCTGACACGGGGGCCCCATACAGCCAATGCTTCAGCTATGAATGAACTCATTGAGTGATCGGTACTGATTACTCATTGTGTTCATTCAGTAAAGGAAAAGGCTGGTAAATATGACATATTTACCGGACCCTTCCCCCACTCTCAATCTTGAAGGATCTTACTGTGTGCTTGCAGCTGCCGGTGGTAAGGAGAGGATGGAAGCCATCAGCACTGTGGGGAGGGGGCACACAAGAGGGCCTGGTCAGCAGAGGGTAACGTATGATGCACAGGGAGGGTGTGGCATGGGGGGGGCAATTACTAGAACCAATCCCTGGCCTGTATGGTTCTTTCTGCAGCAGCTGAAAGTCAACAGAAGAGAGAGGAGTAGAAGCCAGCTTTCAGCAGCTGCAGAGAGAGGCATACAGGGGATTGGTTCCAGTAATTACCACCCCCCCACAAACTGATCACCCTCCCTGCCCACATCCGATTCATCCTGATGCCTGGGCCCCCCTGCAAGCCCGGGCCCTGTACAGGAGGAGTTGGGGGGTACCCCCTTATCTACAGCCCTAGTTTTGGGTACCAAAATCTGTCACCATTTTATGGATGTGAGCAATTTTAGGTTTGACGTGTTGTGTATCTACAGTATTTCCTTCACTCAACCTAATTTTTTTTATATTTTATCAAACGAATGTGTGATATAATACAAACACCGGAAAGTGCAAAATCTGGTGCAACTCCGCATAGAAACCGATCAGCTTCCAGGTTTTTTTGTTTTTGTCGAAGCTTAACTGAACAATCTGAAGTTAGAAGCCGATTGGATACTATGCAGAGCTGCACCAGATTCAGAGTGCTCCAGTTTTAGTAAATCAATCCCATTGTGTACAAAAATTCACTTTAGTGTATTTTAATTTTTTTAACTGAAAGCAGTTTTTCTAATATCGTGCGACATCATTTCTGCTACCATTTTATTCCCCAGGGTCTCTGCTTTTCAGGCAATATGTGTTTTTTTTTTCAGTTTTAACCACTTAAGGACCGAGCCTCTTTCTGAGATTTGGTGTTTACAAGTTAAAAACTGTTTGTTTTTTTTGCTAGAAAATTACTTAGAACCCCCAAATATTATAAATATATATATTTTTTTTCCAACACCCTAGAGAATAAAATGGCGGTCGTTGCAATACTTTTTGTCACACCGTATTTGCGCAACGGTCTTACAAGCGCACTTTTTTGGGGGAAAAAAACACTTTTTTAATAAAAAAATAAGACAACAGTAAAGTTAGCCCAATTTTTTTTTATATTGTGAAAGATAATGTTACGCCGAGTAAACTGATACCCAACATGTCACACTTCAAAATAGTGCCCGCTCGTGGAATTGCGAAAAACTTTTACCCTTAAAAATCTCGAAGGGCAACGTTTAAAATGTTCTAGAGGTTACCAGTTTTGAGTTACAGGGGAGGTCTAGGGCTAGAATTATTGATCTCGCTCTAACGATCGCGGCGATACCTCACATGTGTGGTTTGAACACTGTTTTCATATGCGGGCGCTGCTCACGTATGCGTTCGCTTCTGCGCGCGAGCTCGTCGGGACGGGGCCTTTTTTTAAATTTTTATTATTTATTTTACTTACTTTTACTTTACTTTATTTTGACACTGTTTTTTAAAATAAAAACTAAATTGTGTCACTTTTATTCCTATTTCAAGAAATGTAAACATCCCTTGTAATAGAAAAAAGCATGACAGGTCCTCTTAAATATGAGATCTGGGGTCAAAAAAGACCTCACATCTCATATTTACACTAAAATGCAATATATATAAAAAAAAAAAAGTTCCTTTAAGAGAATTGGGCGGAAGTGACGTTTTGACGTCGCTTCTGCCCTGCAGTGGTATGGAGACAGGTGGTGGCCATCTTCCCCTCACTCGTCTCCAGGCCACTGACGTGAGAGGATCCGATCGCCTCCGCTGCTACCGACGGCTCCGGTAAGCTGCAGAGGGCACCGGAGAGCGGAGGGAGGGGGGGCCCTCTCCCGCCGCCGATAAAAGTGATCTTGCGGGGAATCCGCCGCAGAGACCACTTTTATCTGAAAGAGGACCGCCCTCTCTTGAAGAGGGTAATGAGGTTATGGTAGCTAGCTGCTACCATAACAATGATATTCCTCTTCAAAGTAGCGACGTATAACAACGGCGTCCGTACGTGGTTAACTAAACTTCAGGCCTAAAAATGTGCATTATAACGTGTGCAAAAAAAAGAAAAAATAGCGGCTCTGGCAATGGAAGGGTTAAACTTTCAAGAGTGAAACCTCTTCGGAGAATTTACCAACAGAGTACATAATGTACATAATGGGATGAGCACTAATCTCCCATTACATTTCACAACAGAAGAACTGAGTCATTGGACATTTAAAAAATATGTTTCATAATTTTATTTGTTGAATGTTACTGATTTTATTGAGAACATATTTATGCTCAGAAAGTATGCAGGTTAATGCGACAACGCCTTGATATAATAAGAATGACACATTATAAGTATATATGTAGCCCGGGGCTGGCTATTGCGCCTGCAATTCAGGGACAGTATGCAGTGTTATTAATGTGGGGCTGTCTCCCTCTAGTGTTGACTTGGACTCCATATGTCATTTCCTAAAAACAGAACTTAGAGCGGAGCAAAGCATTGTGGCATGCA
This sequence comes from Rana muscosa, assembly GCA_029206835.1. NCBI lineage: Eukaryota > Metazoa > Chordata > Amphibia > Anura > Ranidae > Rana > Rana muscosa. The sequence goes on from JARGYO010000077.1 coordinate 569,014, forward strand.
TGCTGGGGTTTCAATTTCAGCAGGACTAGCCTGAACTACCACTACCAGATTGCTGAGAAGAGCAGAACAGACTGCTGGGAGAGGATATAAAAAGACTGGTTCCGGCCCAGGACGCTCTCTTGGGATGTCAGCCTGGATCTGCCAGCAGGAGCTCTGTGCCAGTGTGAGCTGCAGCCGAGTCGCAGCCTGCATAAGAGAGATCTATCTACAGCTGCATGCAGAGGGACATCTGCGGACAGCCTCGCTTCCTATCTACTATGGTCCGGAGGCTGTTCCTGATCCTTCAGCATTACCTGCACTTCAGATCCGGGTAGGCCGCGGCGCGGTGTGACGGAGGTCAGACGCCATCCCCTGAGCCAGGACCCAGAGGGAGTTCCTGAAAGAATCTTCACCATCATCTGCACCGCTACCAGCAACCTCTTTTGTGCTGTGGGTGAGCAGGCACCTGCCCATTTAGTACCATAAGACACTGCATATAGACATCATTGTCTCTGCTCACATTCCTGATACTTGTGGTGCTACTGACGACATCCCCTGAGCCAGGACCCAGAGGGAGTTCCAGAAAGAATCTTCACCATCATCTGCACAGCTACCAGCAACCTCTTTTGTGCTGTGGGTGAGCGGGCACCTGCCCATTTAGTACCATAAGACACTGCATATAGACATCAATGTCTCTGCTCGCATTCCTGATACTTGTAGTGCCACTGATGCCATCCCCTGAGCCAAGACCCAATGGGAGTTCCTGAAAGAGTCTTCACCATCATCTGCACCGCTACCAGCAACCTCTGTTGTGCTGTGGGTGAGCGGGCACCTGCCCATTTAGTACCATAAGACAATGCATATAGACATCATTGTCTCTGCTCGAATTCCAGATACTTGTAGTGCTACTGACGCCATCCTCTGAGCCAGGACCCAGAGGGAGTTCCTGAAAGAGTCTTTACCATCATCTGCACCGCTACCAGCAACCTCTGTTGTGCTGTGGATGAGCGGGCACCTGCCCGTTTAGTACTATAAGACACTGCATATAGACACCATTGTCTCTGCTTGCATTCCTGATACTTGTAGTGCTAGTGAATACAAGTTCAGTCAATCCCATAGACACTGTATGCAGACATATGTGGTTTGCTCACATCCCTATCATCAGTCAGTAGTTCCATTGGATACAATATTAGTGAAACAGCTTACATGGTGATCACTTGTGTTTAGGTCACGCATTCTGCATTCTTAAAGGGGCCAATCACCTATCAGTTAAAGTTGCTTTGCTATAAATTCAATGATTTATCCCTTCATCCAACTTTAAAGGGGTTGTAAACCCTTGCGGTTTTTCACCTCAATGTATTTAATGCATTGAGGTGAAAAACCCCTTGTAGTCCACCAGCCCCCCAGAACCCCCCTTTTACTTACCTGAGCCCGATCATTCCTGCGCAGGGGACAAGCACACCCGCTCCAGCCGGTGTCTCGGGAGCGCGCCCGTACGGGTGCCCCGAGGAAGAGCGCTTCTCCGACGGGGCACTCGAGAAGAGAAGAAGCCAGAAATACCGCTGGGGGACCCCAGAAGAAGAGGATCGGGGCTACTCTGTGCAAAATTAACTGCACAGAGGAGGTAAGTATGACATGTTTGGTTTAAAAAAAAAAAAAAACGGAACCTTTAGTTATCCTTTAGGTGCTAGCTGAAGATTTGCCGGATTCTGCGGGCTTGCCATTAACCCCTTTTATTCTTTCCTTAGTTTGACAAGTGACTAAGTGTTGTTTATCACAAGGGAACTTGCTCTCATTCTCTGGAACCCTGCTTAAAGGAGCCAGCCAATTTAACCACTTGCCGACCGGCTCACGCCGATATACGTCGGCAAAGTGGCACGTTCCCGCAAAACAATGTATAGGTAGGTCTTCCCCTTTAAGAGCCGCCGGAGGTGCGCGTGAGCACCCTCTGCACGGCGGGGGACCCGATGCGCATGGCCTGCGGGTGCGACCGCGGGCATGAGAGCCAGAACAGGGTTTTTTCCTTGTTCTGTCAGGGGAGAGGAGACAGATCGTTTATTCCTAGTAAGTAGGAACAGCGATATATCTCCTCCCCCAGTCAGTCCCATCCTCCCACAGTAAGAAACACTCACGAGGAAACACATTTAACCCCTTGATTGCCCCCTAGTGTTAACCACTTCCCTGCCAGTGTCATTTATACAGTAATCAGTGCATTTTTTTTAGCACTGATCGCTGTATAAATGTCACTGGTCCCAAAAAGTGTCAAAAGTGTCCGATCTGTCCGCCGCAATGTTGCAGTCCTGCTAAAAATCGCAGATCGCCACCATTACTAGTAACAAAAATAATTATAAAAATGCCATAAATCTTTCCCATAGTTTGTAGAAGCTATAACTTTTGTGCAAACCAATCAATATACGCCTATTGCGATTTTTTTATTTATTTTTTGCCCAAAAAATTGTAGAAGGATATATATCGTCCTAAACTGATGAAGAAATTTGTTTTTTAAAAACATTTTTGGGGATATTTATTATAGTAAAAAGTAAAAAATATTGTTTGTTTTTTTTCAAAATTGTTGCTCTTTTTTTGTTTATAGAGTAAAAAAAAAGAAAAAATCCGAAGAGGTGATCAAATACCACCAAAAGACCAAAAGAAAGCTCTATTTGTGGGGGAAAAGGGACATCAATTTTGTTTGGGTCCAGCGTTGCACGACCGCGCAATTGTCAGTTAAAGCGACACAGTGCCGAATCGCAAAAAAATGGCCTGGTCATTAAGCAGGAAAATCTTCCGGTCTGTAGGTGGTTAATCACAACAGTTTGCTGATGTCTGTTAATTGTTTGATGTGAAGTGCCTGTGGGCTGAGGAGATAGAGAGGCGTGGCCTGACATAGTTCTATTACAGTGGTTCTCAATCTTTCGAGTGCCGTGACCCCTTGACAAAATTTCCCAAGTTGTGGGGACCCCTAACAGTAAAATTATTTTCGTAGCGTGGGTTTTCAGCACCCAAGGCAAAACAAGTAATTTGTGCCTCTAACTAGACATGTGCAAAAGGAAAAAATTCGTTTAGTTTCGTTTCGTTTTAATTCGTTAATTAATTAATTTCGTTTAGTTAGATTCGTTAAATTTGTTAAATTCGTTTTCGGATTTCGTTTTGTTTTCGACTGAATTCGAAAATCGGTCGCATTCGAAAATATTTCAACCGAATTCGAAAATATTTCTACCGGATTCGAAATTATTTCAACATGATTCGAAATTATTTCAACCGCATTTGAAACTATTTCAACCGGATTCGAAAATATTTTGCGACCCGACTTTGGGTCCACGTATCTCAGGGTCACTTAGTAATAGAAACCCCAAATTTGGAGATGTTATAGTGCTAGTTCTACTGTGTTTGCATACCAAATTTGGGGTTTCTAGCTACAAGTGGCCCCGAGATATGTGGCCCCAAATTCGGGTCGCAAAATGTCATTCTCTGCTGCAGAAAAGTGTTTGACATTTTGCGACCCGATTTTGGGTCCACGTATCTCGGGGTCACTTAGTGATAGAAACCCCAAATTTTGTGTGCAAACACAGGAGAACTAGCACTAAAACATCCCCAAATTTGGGGTTTCTATCGCCAACTAACCCTGAGATATGTGGACCCAAAGTCGGGTCGCAAAATATTTTTGAATCCGGTTGAAATAGTTTCAAATGCGGTTGAAATAGTTTTAAATGCGGTTGAAATAATTTCGAATCATGTTGATACTATTTAAAGCGGATTCGAAAATATTTTGCGACCCGACTTTGAAAAAAAAAATGAAATTGATTCTAACAGTCTGCAGGAGATCTGCAAAAAAAAAGAAGTGAAATGGCTGTTAATAGTCTACAGGAGATCTGCTAAAAAAGAAATAGATGCTAATAGTCTGCAGGAGACCTGGTGAGAAAACTAAATAGATACTAACAGTCTGCAGGAGATCTGCAAAAAAAAATAAAATAAATGCTAATAGTCTGCAGGAGATCTTATGTAAAAAATAGTAATCTGCAAAAAAAAATTAAACATGAAATAGATAGTATCTATATTCTATTCTATTCTATTGTTTTTCTAGTGTATTCTCTATTTCTATTCTAATCTATTCTATCCAAAGTTAAAATTAATTAATTACATTTTTTTTAATTCCTACTATTCGAAATTCAAATGTATTCTATTCGAAATTCGAATTTCATAAGATGGTTGCATATTCTTTCTATTTTATTCTATTAAATTATTTTTTTTTCTATTCTGTTCTAATCTTTTCTATTTGAATTATACATTTTGAAAGAGGGTTAGTTACTTACTTATATACATCTGTCACATAAAAAAAAAGATGTGAAATGGCTGTCATGGATGTCGATCGCAAGGCAAGTACATATGTTGTATGTCATTGTCCGAGTGCCACGTGACCGGCCACGTGACCAAGTTGTGGATTGTCCACTTGCCACAAGTTATGGGGTTCCTAGCACCAAGTGACCCCCAGATATGGGCGATATGTCAAGTGCTTTTCTGCAGCAGAGAATTAAATTTTGCGACCCGACTTTGAGGCCACGTATCTCGGGGCCACTTATAGCTAGAAATCCCAAAATATTTGGTATGCAAACACATTACAACTGGCACTACAATAACCACAAATTTGGGGTTTCTATCACCAAGTAACCCCGTTGTAATGCTAGTTCTACTGTGTTTGCATACCAAATTTGGGGTTTCTAGCTATAAGTGGCCCCAAGATACGTGGCCCCAAAGTCGGGTCACAAAATGTCATTCTCTGCTGCAGAAAAGTACTTGACATATCGCCCATATCTGGGGGTCACTTGGTGCCAGGAACCCCATAACTTGTGGCAGGTGACGTGGCAAGTGGACAATCCACAACTTGGTCTCGTGGCAGGTCACGTGGCACTCGTGGCCGTTCACGTGGCACTCATGGCAGGTCACGTGGCACTCGTGGCCGGTGTCGTGGCACTCGTGGCCGGTGTCGTGGCACTCGTGGCAGGTGTTGTGGTAAGTGGACAATGACATACAGCATATGTACTTGCCTTGCGATCGACATCCGTGACAGCCATTTCACATCTTTTTTTTTTATGTGACAGATGTATATAAGTAAGTAAATAACCTTCTTCCAAAATTTATAATTCAAATAGAAAAGATTAGAACAGAATAGAAAAAAAATATAATTTAGAAGAATAAAATAGAAAGAATATACAACCATCTTCTGAAATTCGAATTTCGAATAGAATAAATTTGAATTTCGAATAGTATGAATTCAAATTTTTTAATTAATTAATTAATTTTAACTTTGGATAGAAAAGATTATAATAAAATAGAAAATAGACTAGAAAAACAATAACCCCAAATTTGGGGTTTCTATCACCAAGTAACCCCGAGATACATGGACCCAAATTCGGGTCACAAAATATTTTCGAATCCGGTTGAAATAGTTTCAAATGCAGTTGAAATAATTTCGAATCATGTTGATACTATTTCAACCGGATTCGAAAATATTTTGCGACCCGACTTTGGGTCCATGTATTTTGGGGTTACTTGGTGATAGAAACCCAAAATTTGGAGATGTTGTAGTGCTAGTTCTTCTGTGTTTGCATACCAAATTTGGGGTTTCTATCACTAAGTGACCCCGAGATACGTGGACCCAAAGTCGGGTCGCAAAATGTCAAGCACTTTACTGGAGCAGAGAATGACATTTTGCGACCCGATTTTGGGGCCACATATCTCGGGGCCACTTGTAGCTAGAAACCCCAAATTTGGTATGCAAACACAGTAGAACTAGCACTACAACATCTCCAAATTTTGGGTTTCTATCACCAAGTAACCCCAAAATACATGGACCCAAAGTCGGGTCGCAAAATATTTTCGAATCCGGTTGAAATAGTATCAACATGATTCGAAATTATTTCAACTGCATTTGAAACTATTTCAACCGGATTCGAAAATATTTTGTGACCCGAATTTGGGTCCATGTATCTCGGGGTTACTTGGTGATAGAAACCCCAAATTTGGGGTTATTGTTTTTCTAGTCTATTTTCTATTTTATTATAATCTTTTCTATCCAAAGTTAAAATTAATTAAATAATTAAAAAATTTGAATTCATACTATTCGAAATTCAAATTTATTCTATTCGAAATTCGAATTTCAGAAGATGGTTGTATATTCTTTCTATTTTATTCTTCTAAATTATATTTTTTTTCTATTCTGTTCTAATCTTTTCTATTTGAATTATACATTTTGGAAGAAGGTTATTTACTTACTTATATACATCTGTCACATAAAAAAAAAGATGTGAAATGGCTGTCACGGATATCGATCGCAAGGCAAGTACATATGCTGTATGTCATTGTCCACTTACCACAACACCTGCCATGAGTGCCACGTGACCAAGTTGTGGATTGTCCACTTGCCACGTCACCTGCCACAAGTTATGGGGTTCCTAGCACCAAGTGACCCAATTTTAATGGCAACTCTAATTACAGGTAGTGTTACTCACTGTTTTTGCAACTTTGTAGTGTCTCATAGCAGTGACACCTATGCCGAAATCAGGAGATAGGGTCTCGTCCAGCCCCTCCCACTTCACATTCCTCACCAGTCAGCTGACCTTGAGTCTCTGCCCCCCAGCCATGCTCTGAACTAAATGGGTAGCTGCGAAGAGGCTGAGTGGGTGGCTGTGGGCTCCAGGGACAGCCCTGCTGGGCGGTGGCAAAAAGGCTGGGATAGCGGTGTGGGCTTCAGGAACAGCCCAGGATATGGTGACCCCTGGCAAATCATCATTCGACCCCCAGGTTGAGAACCACTGTTCTATTAAGTGTCAGTCCCCTGCCTCTTTGCTGCCCGTTCACATAGTTTTCAGTGATTGAACTTGGTTGCACCGTGTTCTTTGCATTTTACCTTGCTAGCATAAATTCCTAAACTGCAAAACAGCATTTCATACTAGTGCTATATTGTAGACGTGTGCACTGACAAAAAATTTGTTTGTTTTCGTTGCATTCGCTTTTAAGTTTTTCGGGTCATTCGTTATGATCGCAATTCGTAAATTCGATAAAACGTAAATTAGAAAAGAATCTGAAATTCGAAAAATCAGAAATTTGAAGAAAAACGCAAATTTGGGAAAAAACGGAAATTCAATAAAATTTGAAAAATCGGAAATTCAAAGAAAAAACTGAAATTCAGAAAAAAATCGGAAGTTCAATAAAATTCGGAAATTCGGAAATTCGAAAAGAATCGGAAATTCGGAAACCTGAAAATCTAAAATAATAACTAACTAATAATAACCTAACTATTTCTAACTATTAAATTATAGGTATTGAAATTCTTTCAAATGTGGCTGTTAGAGAACATAACGAATCCAAATTTATCCGAAGTTATGAATTATATAAAATAATGAATGCGGCATCTAAACAAATGTAATGGAACAAATTAATAATAAAACGTATTTTTATTATCATTATTGTAATTTATAATTATTAATTTGTTCCGTTACATTTGTTTAGATGCGGCATTCGTTATTTTATATAATTCATTACTTCGGATATATTTGTATTCATTATGATCTCTAACAGCAGCATTTGAAAGAATTTGTGTGTGTGTGGTTTATAAAAATAAATGCTGTAAATACCTCATTTAAGAGATTGCGGTCACATGACCAGCCAACTCTCTCCTCCTGCCCCCCCTCCTCTAGACTGACATCAGCAGAGGAATCTCAGCCCCGCCCACTGCATCTTTCAGAGGAGGAAAGGAGAAAGCTGGCCGGTCATGTGATCGCAATCTCGGCTGTGAAATTAGGTATTTACAGCATTTATTTTTTATAAATCACACACAGAGCGGGATACTACAATAGGAGGCAGTGCTGATGGTGTATACAGGTTAGAGTGGCTTAACCACTTAAGCCCCGGACCAATACGCAGCATAAAGACCAGGCCCCTTTTTGCGATTCGGCACTGCGTCGCTTTAACTGACAATTGTGCGGCCGTGCGACGTGGCTCCCAAACAAAATTGGCATCCTTTTTTCCCACAAATAGAGATTTCTTTTGGTGGTATTTGATCACCTCTGTGGTTTTTATTTTTTGCGCTATAAACAAAAATAGAGCGACAATTTAAAAAAAAATTCAATATTTTTTACTTTTTGCTATAATAAATATCCCCAAAAAATATATAAAAAACCATTTTTTTTCCTCAGTTTAGGCCGATACGTATTCTTCTACATATTTTTGGTAAAAAAAAAACGCAATCTGCGTTTCTTGATTGGTTTGCGCAAAAGTTATAGCGTCTACAAAATAGGGGATAGTTTTATGGCATTTTTATAAAAAACAATTTTTTACTAGTAATGGCGGTGATCAGCGTTTTTTTCATGACTGCAACATTATGGCGGACACATCGGACACTTTTGACACATTTTGGGACCATTGTAATTTTTTCAGCGATCAGTGCAATAAAAATGCACTGGTTACTGTGAAAATGACACTGGCAGTGAAGGGGTTAACCACTAGGAGCGCTGAAGGGGTTAAGTGTGCCTAGGGGAGTGTTTACTACCGTGTGGGGGCGTGGCTACGAGTGACACGTCACCGATCTCCGCTCTGATTACACAGAGCGGAGATCGGTGACAGTGTCAGTAGGGGAGCGGAGAGATGCTGTGTTTACACTAACATCTCACTGCTCCATCCCTCCGTGGGACGATCGCGGGGTTCCCCGCGGCGATTGAGTCCGCGGAACCCGCGGCCCGACAAACGGGGATGACTGCAGGGTCGCGAGCGCGCCGCCGGCGGCGCACGCGTGACCACACAGTAGGCAGTTAAAGGGGACGTACAGGTACGTGATTGTGCCTGTACGAGCCATTCTGCCGACATATATATACCGTGAGCAGTCTTTAAGTGGTTAACAACCACTTTAAGAATGGCAATTTAACCACTTGAACTCCAGAAGATTTACCCCCCCCCTTCATGACCAGGCCATTTTTTGCGATACGGCACTGCCTTACTTTAACTGACAATTGAACGGTCGTGCGATGCTGTAGCCAAATAACATTTATGTCATTTTTTTCCCCCCACAAATAGAACTTTCTTTTGGTGGGTTTTTATCACCTCTGCATTTTTTATTTTTTTGCGCTATAAACAAAAAAAGACAGACAGTTGTGTAAAAAAAAAACAATAATTTTTACTTTCTGCCATAAAACATATCCAATAAAAAAAAATTAAAAAAAAAATCGAATGTCTTCATCAGTTTGGGCCAATATGTATTCTGCTACATCGTTTTTGTAAAAAAAAAATCCCAATAAGCGTATATTGATTGGTTTGCGTAAAAGTTATAGCGTCTACATATACTATTGGATATTTTTAATTTTTTATTTTTTTTACTAATAATGGCGGTGAACAGCGACTTATAGCGGGTGGACATTTTGACACTTTTTTGGGGACCGGTGACACTAATACAGTAATCAGTGCTAAAATATGCACTGTCACTGTACTAATGACTCTGGCTGGGAAGGGGTTAACATCAGGGGCCATCAAAGGGTTAACTGTGTGCCTAGCCAGTGTTTTTATTCAGTGTGGGAGGTGCTTTTACTAGGGGGAAGATATGAGTCCTAGTTCCTGCTTTGCAGAGACACAGGATCCATGCCTTCCCTCCTGTCAGAACGGCGATCTGCCTTGTTTACATAGAAAATATATTCTCCTGCGCTGGTGCAGAGGGCCTTAGTAAGGGTGGAATGGTGCCAAACTACGGTACCTAAAAATCACCATAGGTGGCACTTTAAAAAAAAAATCACGGTTACCAGGTAAGAGTTACAGAGGAGGTCTATTTCTAAAATTATCGCTCTCGCTCTGACGATCGCGGCGATACCTTACAAGTGTAATTTGAACACCGTTTACATATGCGGGCGCAAATTACGTGTGCGTTTTCTTTGCTGCGCAAGCTCACGGGGACGGGGGAGCTTTAAAAAAAAAAAATCTAATTTATTTTATTAAATTATTAATTTTTTTGCCTCTTTAAAAAAATAAAAATGATCACTTTTAATGCTGTCACAAAGAATGTACACATCCCTTGTGACAGTAATAGGTGGTGACAGGTACTCTTTATGGAGGGACCCCAAATCCCTCCTTTACACTTCAAAGTATTCAGATCGGCAAAAACGGCAATTCTGAACACCGTAATTTTTTAGAAACCGGCAGGCGAGTAAACCGGATGTGACGTTGTGACGTCGCTTACGTGTTTACAGAGAGAAGACTGAAACAAAGCCGTTTCCGGCTTTGTGCCAGTCTCTCTCTAGCCGGCGGAAGTGCCGGATCGCGGACCGGGTCTCCCGGTGGGACTGGAGGCGGAAGGCGGCGGGAGGGGGGACGTCGAGCACAAGAGCACAATTGTCTACAATGTCTTTGTTTGATGAAGTAAAACCAATACTGTTTACTAGAAACACCAAGATTCAATCGTGTGGAGGAGGGTTCACATAATATTTGGCCATACGAATAGGTTTAATGGTCTTGTGGCCACAAACTTTGGCTTTAGAGTCTATAGGCATCTACTGTGTGTATTAAATCGGAGATCTCTAAACTTCCTAAACAAGGGGCCAATTTACACCCTGTTCCAAATTATTATGCCAATGATATTTTTCTCATTTACCTAAATAATTGATATAAACAACAGTCAGCATAATTCTCATGTTATCAACTATAAGGCCTCATGCCCACGGACGTTTTTACAGCTGCGTTTTTGAGCGTTTTTTACAGCTTAAAAACGCCTGTCCATGTTAGTCTATAGCTTCATGCCCACCTAGACGTTTTTGAGCTGCAAATAGCATAGGCGTTTTTAAGCTGTAAAAAAAAAAAACAGGACCAGTGCGTTCCTCAGCGTTGGCGTTAGGCATAAGAGTACAATTCAAATTTTATTGAACAAACCTCCTAATTATAACAGATTCTTTTTTTCAAAATAAAAAACTTACAATGCACTGTTCCAAATTATTCCGCACAGTACGTTTCAAAACACTTTATAGGTTGTAAAGAACTGAAAATTGTCATTTGTTGTGTTTGCAGCATATTTACTGAAATCAAAAGCTATTTCAATCAAACTTTGAACAACATTTTAACTTTTTAAACATTTTAACAGGTCACGTTACATTTTAACATAGGACCCCTTATTTGATAGCGGCTTCACAAGTCTTGCATCCATTGAACTTGTGAGTTTTTGGACAGTTTCTGCTTGAATTTCTTTGCAAGATGTCAGAATAGCCTCCCAGAGCTGCTGTTTGGACGTAAACTGCCTCCCACCCTCATAGATCTTTTGCTTGAGGATGCTCCAAAGGTTCTCAATAGGATTGAGGTCAGGGGAGGATGGAGGCCACACCATGACTTTTTGTCCTTTTATCCCCATAGCAGCCATTGATGCAGAGGTATTCTTTGCAGCATGAAGATGATTTTATTACGGAAAGCATAGTTCTTCCTTCTGTACAAGGGAAGGAAGTGGTCAGTCAGGGACTCCACATACTTTGCAGAGGTCATCTTTACACCTTCGGGGACCCTAAAGGGGCCGACCAGCTCTCTTCCCATGATTCCGGCCCAAAACATGACTCCACCACCGCCTTGCTGACGTCACAGCCTTGTTGGAACAGGGTGGCCGTCCACCAACCATCCACTACTCCATCCATCTGGACCATCCAGGGTTGCACTCATCAGTGAACGGGACTGTTTGAAAGTTAGTCTTCATGTATTTTTCTGCCCAATGCAGCCGTTTCTGCTTGTGAGCATTGGTTAGTGGTGGCCGAATAGAAGGTTTATGCACAGTTGCAAGACTCTGGAGGACTCTACACCTTGATGTCCGTGGGACTCCAGAGGCACCAGCAGCTTCAAATATCTGTTTGCTGCTATGTAATGGTGTTTTATCAGCTGCTCTCTTGATCCGATGCATGAATCTTCCTCCATGTGCCTTTATCTGCACGAAACCCGTCTGTGCTCTGAATCAGCCACAAATCTCTTAATAGTGCGATGATCACGCTTAAGTTTTCGTGAAATATCTAATGTTTTCATACCTCGTCCAAGGCATTGAACTATTTCACTCTCTTGGGCAGGAGAGAGATCCTTTTTCTTCCCCACATTGCTTGAAAATGGTGCTCTGCTTAATAATGTGGAACACCCTCCTTAAGAGCCCATTCACACAGGGGCAACACGACTTCCAGCGCGATTTTATGAGGCAACTCAGACACGACTTGAGAATGAATCGCAGCGCGACCTGGAGCTATTTACAAGGCAACTCCAAGTTGCCTGCAGGACAGGAGACATTCCAGTGGCCAATCAAACAAGAATCAGCTCTGTGGGAGGGAGGGGGAAGGGAGAGGTTTGCCTGAGAAATGTATGTTTTCTTCCTGGAGAGTCGCTCCTATTAAGACAGTGAGAGGCGACTCCCATTGAAATGAATGGTTACAGGTCGCCTAGGAGTCGGATTGAAGTAGTACAGGGACCTTTTTTGAAGTCGGAGCGACTGCAGTAGTGTACATAAGGACGGCTCCATTAACTTACATTGATTTCTTCAGCCAGCGCGACCTGAGGCGACTAGGGGCGACCTGGGGCGATTTGGAGTCGGATCCAAAGACGCCCCTGTGTGAATGGGCTAAGGCCTGGTTCACACTGGGGCGACAAACGCTCCGACATTGGGAGCTCATGTCGCATGACGTGTGAAAATCAATGTTTCCCTATGGGAGCCGTCTTAACTGGTCCGACACATGTCGGTCCGACTTTGAGAATGCTCCCTGTACTACTTTGGTCCGACTTTGATCCGACTTCAGCCCATTGACTATCATTGAAGTCGGATCAAAGTCGGACCGCAGTCTTGCATGCTCCGACTTTGGCATGCGACTTGTGCTGTACTGCTCTTGAGGGGGAACTCCAGGCCAAATTTTAAATAAAAAACCGGCATGGGTTCCCCCTCCAGGAGCATACCAGGCCCTTGGGTCTGGTCTGGATTTGCAGGGGCACCCCTACGCCGAAAAAACGGCGTGGGGGATCCCCCAAAATCCAAACCAGACCCTTATCCGAGCACACAACCTGGCCGGCCGCAGGGGAAGAGGGGGGGACGAGAGAGCGGCCCCCCCTCCCTCCTGAACCGTACCAGGCCGCATGCCCTCAATATGGGGGGGTTTGGTGCTCTGGGGCAGGGGGGCGACCTGCGGCCCCCCCACTACAGAGCACCCTGCCCCCATGTTGATGAGGACAGGGCCTCTTCCCGACAACCCTGGCCGTTGGTTGTTGGGGTCTGCGGGCGGGGGACTTATCGGAATCCGGGAGCCCCCCTTTAATAAGGGGGCCCCCGGATCCCGGGCCCCCCACCCTATGTGAATGAGTATGGGGTACATCGTACCCCTACCCATTCACCTGGTGGAAAAAAATTGCAATAAAAAAAACACTACACAGGTTTTTTAAGTAATTTATTACACAACTCCGGGGGTCTTCTTCCGACTTCCGGGGGTCTTTTCCGACTTCGGGGGTCTCCGGTGTCGTCTCCGCGCTCTCCGGTTCTTTCTTCCGCCGGGCCTCCGCTAACTTCTTTTTAGCTCTCTTGCTAACGGAGGCCCAGTCTTCCCGTTGTCTCGTCCGGCTCTCCGTTGTCCTTCTGCCGGCCCCTCCACTAACTTCTTTTTAGCTCTTTCGCTAGTGGAGGGGCGCGGTCTTACCGTCGCCGTCGGCTTCTTCTTCCCTCTTCTCCTCCTCGATGTTGACGCGTCGCTTCCTCCCGCTGTAATACTGGCTCTCCGCTCCGCTCCGCATTAATATAGGCTTCTCATGACGTCACAGTCACATGTTCCCATGACGTCACAGTCACATGCTCCGGGGCCATGTGCCCCGGAACATGTGACTGTGACGTCATGAGAAGCCTATATTAATGCGGAGCGGAGAGCCAGTATTACAGCGGGAGGAAGCGACGCGTCAACATCGAGGAGGAGAAGAGGGAAGAAGAAGCCGACGGCGACAGCGACGGGAAGACCGCGCCCCTCCACTAGCGAAAGAGCTAAAAAGAAGTTAGCGGAGGCCCGGCGGAAGAAAGAACCGGAGAGCGCGGAGACGACACCGGAGACCCCCGAAGTCGGAAAAGACCCCGGAAGTCGGAAAGGGAGCGCCGGAGTCGGAAGAAGACCCCCGGAGCTGTGTAATAAAATACTTTAAAAACCTGTGTAGTGTTTTTTTATTGCAATTTTTTTTCCACCAGGTGAATGGGTAAGGGTACGATGTACCCCATACTCATTCACATAGGGTGGGGGGGCCGGTATCTGGGGGCCCCCTTATTGAAGGGGGCTCCCGGATTCCGATAAGCCCCCCCGCCCGCAGACCCCGACAACCAACGGCCAGGGTTGTCGGGAAGAGGCCCTGTCCTCATCAACATGGGGGCAGGGTGCTCTGGGGTGGGGGGGCCGCAGGTCGCCCCCCCTGCCCCAGAGCACCAAACCCCCCATGTTGAGGGCATGCGGCCTGGTACGGTTCAGGAGGGAGGGGGGGCCGCTCTCTCGTCCCCCCCTCTTCCCCTGCGGCCGGCCAGGTTGTGTGCTCGGATAAGGGTCTGGTTTGGATTTTGGGGGGACCCCCACGCCGTTTTTTCGGCGTAGGGGCGCCCGTTCAAATCTAGACCAGACCCAAGGGCCTGGTATGCCTCTGGAGGGGAACCCACGCCAGTTTTTTAATTTAAAATTTGGCCTGGAGTTCCCCCTCAAGATTCTTACCAAACACAGTGCCTGATATTGGCGGGGATCCAAGTCGGATCCCCGTTCATTGAAAGTCGGACATATGTCGGCTTCATGTCGCAGAGCAAAGTCGGATCCAAAGTACGACGGATGTCGTGTCGCACTAGTGTGAACCCAGCCTTAGTAGTTTTTCCTTTAATTGGGCTCACCTGGCAATCTAATTATCACAGGTGTCCGACATTGTTTTCAGTGATCAAAAGAGCCGCGAGACACAATGCCATTCATGAGTTAGGCTGAAAAACAAAATATTTAATCTTTGTGACACTGAAATAGAATTTGCATAATAATTTGGAACAGGGTGTACTGTCCTTCATACTTTAGGGGTGACCGGACTGTGGCCACTGGAAGTAGGAAAAGTTCCAACGTCAGTAAAAAAAAAAAATACAATGCCCTATCTTCAGTGTCAGTGGGAGGAATTGTACCCTATTATTCGTGTCACTGGGAGGAATTGTGCCCCATCATTGGTGTCGTTGGAAGGAATTGTACCCTATCATTGGTGTCATTGCGCCCACTGGGAGTAGGAAAAGTTCCAATGTGAGTAGGGAAAAACCAATGCCCCATATTTGGTGTCAGCGGGAGGAATTGTATCCTATCATTGGTGTCATTGGGAGGAATTGTGGCCCATTCTTGGTGTCATTGGAAGGAATTGTGCCCTATCATTGGTGTCATTGGAAGGATTTGTGCCCTATCATTGGTGTCATTGGAAGGAATTGTGCCCTATCATTGGTGTCATTGGAAGGAATTGTGCCCCATTCTTGGTGTCATTGGAAGGAATTGTGCCCTATCATTGGTGTCATTGGAAGGAATTGTGCCCTATCATTGGTGTCATTGGAAGGAATTGTGCCCCATTCTTGGTGTCATTGGAAGGAATTGTGCCCTATCATTGGTGTCATTGGAAGGAATTGTGCCCTATCATTGGTGTCATTGTACCCGCTGGGAGTAGGAAAAGTTCCAACGTCAGTAGAAAAAAACCAATGCCCCATCTTTGGTGTCAGTGGGAGAAATTGTGCCCCATCCTTGGTGTCACTGGAAAGAATCGTGCCCCATCATTGGTGTCATTGCGCTCACTGGGTGTAGGGAAAAATCCATCAGCAGAAAAAAACAATGCCCCATCTTTGGTGTCATTTGGAGGAATTTTGCCCCATCATTGATGTCATTGGGAGGAATTTTGCCCCATCATTGATTTGGGGGGGGGGTGGGTGTTGGGGGGAGGGAATTATGCCTCATTGCTGGCATCAGTGGATGAAATAGGGGGTGGATAAAAGCAAGCAAAGTGCCACATCTGACCCCCGGATAACAGTTTGGAGACCGCCGTATTAAATATTTATTATATGTGCAGGTTCTGGATATATATAATTTTTATGCAGTCATACCGTATATTATATTTAGAGGTATATCATTTTTGAATGACTGCAGTCCATATACTGTAGGATTCTGTTCTCTGACCCTTCAGATTCTCCTTCATACATGGCTTCTCTCCTGAAGTAGCTGTCAGCTGCACTGTGCAAGACTACCTGGATAGTCTGAAGCAATCAGCAATCATTTTATATGAGTCTTTCCAAACCTGATGCAGTTTGTATGTTTCTAGGTGAAGAAAGAGTTTGTGAAACTGTCCGGGATAAACCCCAGCAGATTTAAGGCGGTCCTCGTCAGTACGCAGGTTGTTGCCGGCAAGAATTACTTTTTCAAGGTAACACTGTTGGCTTTATGTAACATTATTGTCATAGTTTTGGGTGTTTCTACAATGAGCAGAAGCATGTTATGTGTGGCAGCTACACGGTGGAGGTACGTTAGGCATGATAACCATGGAGCCGATCAGTTGTAGGACAGCAGGAAAGCAAGAAAACGGTCAAATATCTCTATATTATATTTACAGTAAGTAACGCTGACATATACCACAGCGCTGTACAGAGAGCACTGAGCCAATCACATCAGTCTCTTCACCAGAGGCGAAAGAGAGTTACCGCTCCAGGTGGATGTGCTTATGCAATCAATGTCTTCTCAGGGAACCACGGGTGCCGGAAATGCTCAAGGCAAATAGTGGAAAAATGGATGGACAGCCGCACTCCAAAAACCATAGATGGCTGTCTTAATTGTAAAAAAGGATAAAAAAACACTACAAATAACAGCAAAAAATGCGGATCTACAGCCTACGCGTTTCACACTACTGGTCAGTGCTTAATCATATCTAAGCACTTGACCAGTAGTGTGAAACGCGTAGGCTGTAGATCCCCATTTTTTGCTGTTATTTGTAGTGTTTTTTTATCCTTTTTTACAATTAAGACAACCATCTATGGTTTTTGGAGTGCGGCTGTCCATCCATCACTCTGTACCAGAGGAGATTACACTCTAATACTGTTTCCCACCAAAGCCACACACTATTCTTATTATTATTATACATTTCTATAGCTCTGACATATACCGCAGCGCTGTACAGAGAGCACTGAGCCAGTCACATCAGTCTCTGTACCAGAGGAGCTTATACTCTAATGTCCCCCCCACAGTCACACACTAATATTGTACATTTATATAGATCTGACATATACCACAGTGCTGTACAGAGAGCACTGAGCCAGTCACATCAGTCTCTGTACCAGAGGAGCTTACACTCTAATGTCCCCCCCACAGTCACACACTAATATTGTACATTTATATAGATCTGACATATACCACAGTGCTGTACAGAGAGCACTGAGCCAGTCACATCAGTCTCTGAGCTTACACTCTAATGTCCCTCCCACAGTCCCACGCTAATTTTATACATTTCTATAGCTCTGACACATACCCGCAGCGCTGTACAGAGAACACTGAGCCAGTCACATCAGTCTCTCCTCCAGCAGAGCTTACACTATAATGCCCCCCCCCCCCCCCCCACTGAAGACTTTGAATTTATGTAGCTGCTATATTCTCCCCTAGAGCTGGGTAAAAGTATTCAGTTGTCACTTTTCCCTACTGTACCCCCCCCCCAGCACTGTTGTTCCCCAATATGCTGCTTAGTTTACCACTGTCATGACCCAGCCAAGAGTGAGTAGTTCTGGATCATATTTTTATGCTTATTTTTATGAACATTTTTAATATTCACAGCAACGCTGTATCCTGGCCTAGGCCAACAAGGCCCAGGCCTAGGGCAGCACGGAAAGAGTCCCCGCCGGCTAGTGATACACTGTTAGTGTAACGCAAGCTGCTTCTAATTTTGACTTTCCTATCAGCCTGGACCACAAACTTTCCTCACTGTGCTATATGTTTTCTGCTGTACAATTGGCATGGTTATATCTTCTTAGCCCTCTCCATAAAATTTCAGAAATTTGTGCTTAAAGCAGAACTATAGGCAACACTTTATTTTTTTCATTTTGGATAGAGTAAGGGAAGGTTATGGCCCCTGTCAGTTTATTTTTTACCATCCCCGACCCATTGCAGAGATTTCCCTTCACTTCCTGCCCCATAGCCAAACAGGAAGTGAGAGGAAATGTATGCAAAGTAAGGGAATCCATTGCCCCCCCCCCCCAGGCCCTAAGAACTAGTGCCCCCACTCGAAAATTTCAGGGTAGGTCTTAAACAAAAAGGGGTGTGGTCTTGACCGGAAGGGGTGGGTCATATTTAAATTAGGGGGTGCACGAGTTTAGTCAGGCCTAGGGCAGCACAAAACCCAAATACACTACTGATTCACAGTCCTGATCCAACAAGAGTTCATTCCTAATACACAGGGCATAAAGTGTCCAGAGTTCATTTGGAATATGCATAACTTAAAGGGGTTGTAAAGGTTTGTTTTTTATTTTCTAAATAGGTTCCTTTAACCGCTTCAATACCGAGCATTTTCACCCCCTTCCTGCCCAGACCAATTTTTAGTTTTCAGCGCTGTCGCACTTTGAATGACAATTGCGCGGCCGTTGCGACGTGGCTCCCAAACAAAATTGACGTCCTTGTTTTCCCACAAATAGAGCTTTCTTTTGGTGGTATTTGATCACCTCTGCGGTTTTTATTTTTTGTGCTATAAACAAATATCCCAACATATAAAAAAACACTTTTTTGTGCTATAAACAGAAATACAGCGACTATTTTGAAATAAAACAATATTTTTTACTTTTTGCTATAATAAATATCCCCAAAAAATATATAAAAAAAAACAATTTTGAAAAAAACACAATATTTTTAACTTTTTGATTTAATAATATCACAATTTAAAAAAAAAAAAAAAAAAAATTTTCCTCAGTTTAGGCGGATACATATTCTTCTACATATTTTTGGTAAAAAAAAAAAAAAAATCGCAATAAGTGTATATTGATTGGTTTTCACAAAAGTTATAGCGTCTCCAAAATAGGGGATAGTTTTATTGCATTTTTTTTTATTTTTTTTTTACTAGTTATGGCGGCGATCTGAGTTTTTTTATTGTGACCGTGACATTGTGACGGACATATCAGACACTTTTGACACATTTTTGGGACCATTCACATTTATACAGCGATTAGTGCTAAAAAACGGCACTGATTACTGTGTAAATGTGACTGGCAGGGAAGGGGTTAACACTAGGGGGACGCTAAAGGGGTTAAATATGTTCCCTATTGAGTGATTCTTACTGTAGGGGGAGGGGACTCACAAGGGGAGGAGACCGATCTGTGTTCCTCTGTACTGGGAACACACATCGGTCTCCTCAACTCTGACAGGACGTGGATCTGGTGTGTTTACACTCGCGCCCCCTAGACGGTCGGGAAGCCCAGGACGTCATATGACGTCCACCCAGGATGGGAGGTCCCACCTGTGGACGTCATTTGCATGGGAGAAAAAGAAACCCTGGACTGCCGCACTCTGTATAGACAGTTATTTATTCCAAAATTTCAAGTAAAAAATCCAAATTTAAAATAAATCCATAAATCCAAAACAACAAATGCAGATAGTATGCATGCAGGGAAGGGTGGCTAACGCGTTTCACGTCACGAATTGACGCATACTCAGCTATGAAATTTTGGAATAAATAACTGTCTATACAGAGTGCGGCAGTCCAGGGTTTCTTTTTCTCCCATGCATCAGTGCAGAGCCAGCACCTGTGTGAGTGACCGGGCGGAAGCAGCTATTTGGTGAATTCTCAAGCTTTTGAGCGGTACGTTTTTCCTTTCCTCTGTTTCTATGTGGACGTCATTTGACTATGGGCGGGATCTGAAGTGGTTAAGCTAGTGCATTGTTGGTTCACTTACCTTTTCCTTCGATTTCCCTTCTAAATGTTTTTTTTCTTTGCCTGAATTTCTCACTTGCTGTAAGCTTGCCCCCATCATCCGAGCCGTTCTGGCTGGGGGTTAGTCAGCATGCTCGCCCCCTCCCTTGGGACTACATCCTGTGAACGTTCACAGCGTCTCCCCGCAGGGATGTAGTCCCAAGGGAGGGGGCGAGCACGCTGACCAACCCCCAGCCAGAATGGCTCGGATGATGGGGGCAAGCTTACAGGAAGTGAGAAATTCAGACAAAGAAAAAAACATTTAAAAGGGAAATCGAAGGAAAAGGTAAGTGAACCAACAATGCACTAGCTTAAAGGAACCTATTTAGAAAATAAAAAACAAACCTTTACAACCCCTTTAAACTGTACAGTGTCAAGGGGAGGCCCTTTTTTTTAATCTACACTCACCGGCCACTTTATTAGGTTGTTCAATTGCTCGGTAACACAAATTGCTAATCAGTCAATCTCATGGCAGCAACTCAATGCATTTAGGTATCTAGACGTGGTGAAGACGAATTGTTGAAGTTCAAACCGAGCATCAAAATTGGGAAGAAAGGCGGGATTTAAGTGACTTTGAACGTGGCTTGGTTGTTGGTGCCAGACGGGCTGGTCTGAGTATTTCTGGGATTTTCACACACAATCATCTCTCGGGATTACAGAAAATGGTGGGGAAAAGAGAAAATATCCAGTCAGCGGCTGTTGTGTGGAGGAAAATGCCTTGTTGATGTCAGAGGAGAATGGGCAGACTGTTTCAAGATGATAGAAAGGCAACAGTAACTCAAATAACCACTCGTTACATCCAGGGTATGCAGAATACCTTCTCTGAACGCACATCGAACACATCGAACCTTGAAGCAGATGGGCTACAGCAGCAGAAGACCACACCGGGTGCCACTCCTGTCAGCTAAGAACAGGAAACTGAGGCTACAATTCACACAGGCTTGGAAAAACATTGCATGGTCTGATGAGTCTCAATTTTAGCTGGTTGGGTCAATTTGGCGTAAACAACATAAAAGCTGGGATCCTTCCTGCCTTGTATCACCGGTTCAGGCTGGTGGTGGTGGTGTAATGGTGTGGGGGGGTATTTTCTTGGCTCACTTTGGGCCCCTTAGTACCAATTGAGCATCAATTAAACCCCACGACCTACCTGAGTATTGTTGGTGACCATGTCCATCCCTTTATGACTACAGTGTCCCCATCTTCTGATGGCTCCTCCCAGTAGGATAATGTCACCATGTCACAAAGCTCCAATCATCTCACCACTGGACAATGGAGGTCACTGTACTCCAATGGCCTCCACACTCACCACATCTCATCCAATAGAGGACCTTTGGGATGTGTTGGAACAGAAGATTCCCATCATGGATGTGCAGCCGACAAATCTCCAGCAACTGCATTATGCTATCATGTCACTACGGAGCAAAATCTCTGAGGAACGTTTCCAACACCTTGTTGTATCTCTGCCACCAAGAATGAAGGCAGTTCTAAATGGAAAACGGGGTCCAAACCGGTACTAGCAAGGTGGACCTAATATACTGACCGGTGAGTGTATATATCTTTACAGTGGGCACCAAACATTACCGTCTTACAAAAGTAAGACATACAATACACTAGAAAACAATGTTGAAATATAAAAGGAATAAAACTTACCAAAAAAGTACTTATTTGGCCTCCAGTTATTGATGAAACACCATTGATGGGACCGCAAAGATAACCCTGATTTGATTGCAGATCTCTATTTTTATACCTTAGAGACCAACGTAAGTTGCCACCCACTCAGGCTATCCAATTGGATGGAAGGGGCCGGTTGCTGCATATTACCTAATTAACCATTACAATCTCGAAAAAACTCATAACCATACCCAGTCATAAATAATGGACCAGAAAGTACAAGCAATGGTTTCAGCTGCTTTATACCTCAAAGAACCAATACCAACATTAAAAAAGAAAAACTCTTTTTATATGTCAGTTTTGCTGCAGCAGGTTCTATACACAGTACAGGTGCGCCACTTTACAGGCAAATGAAGGGGACCCCCCTTTCCCCTAGGCAATATATTTAGAGGTTTTTTTTTTTATTTTTATTGTTTCATATTAAGCATTAGGGATGAGCTTCGTGTTCGAGTCGAACATACGTTCGACTCGAACATTGGCTGTTCGATCGTTCGACGAAGATCGAACGATTTGGGCCGTTCGCGCCAAATTCGAGTGACGCGAACGGCCCACAATGCACTACGCCATCGCAGTGTCATCCAGGCGCTGTGATTGGCCAAGCATGCACTGTGACCCCGCATGCTTGGCCAATCACAGCGCCGGCAGCGAGGAGAGCAATGATTGGCCACAGGCAGGATGCCTGTGGCCAATTATTGCTGAGGGTGTTTAGTACACGCCCCACACTATAAAAGGCCGCCAGCACGGCGGCCTAGTGTAGTGTGTTCCGGAGCAGGGATAGAGTAGCATAGGCAGGGACAGTGACTGTTATTTCTTTCTTGCTTAACCTGGATTCCTTTAGTTTAGGGAAAGAGAAGGATAGGTAGGGAGAGTGTCAGTGTGTTTTGTGCTTCTGCTATAGTGTGCTTAAAAAAAAACATTTATTCTAGGGACAGAAAACTCTAGGTAGGGACAGTGTCAGTTTCTTTCACTCTGCAAGTCCTTGTTTCCAGGGACCTGGAAGGACAGTGAGTGAATTGTCCTTTTGCTATATTGTGATTAAAAAAAACATTTATTCTAGGGACAGAAAACTCTAGGTAGGGACAGTGTCAGTTTCTTTCACTCTGCAAGTCCTTGTTTCCAGGGACCTGGAAGGACAGTGAGTGAATTGTCCTTTTGCTATATTGTGATTAAAAAAAACATTTATTCTAGGGACAGAAAACTCTAGGTAGGGACAGTGTCAGTTTCTTTCACTCTGCAAGTCCTTGTTTCCAGGGACCTGGAAGGACAGTGAGTGAATTGTCCTTTTGCTATATTGTGATTAAAAAAAACATTTATTCTAGGGACAGAAAACTCTAGGTAGGGACAGTGTCAGTTTCTTTCACTCTGCAAGTCCTTGTTTCCAGGGACCTGGAAGGACAGTGAGTGAATTGTCCTTTTGCTATATTGTGATTAAAAAAAACATTTATTCTAGGGACAGAAAACTCTAGGTAGGGACAGTGTCAGTTTCTTTCACTCTGCAAGTCCTTGTTTCCAGGGACCTGGAAGGACAGTGAGTGAATTGTCCTTTTGCTATATTGTGATTAAAAAAAACATTTATTCTAGGGACAGAAAACTCTAGGTAGGGACAGTGTCAGTTTCTTTCACTCTGCAAGTCCTTGTTTCCAGGGACCTGGAAGGACAGTGAGTGAATTGTCCTTTTGCTATATTGTGATTAAAAAAAACATTTATTCTAGGGACAGAAAACTCTAGGTAGGGACAGTGTCAGTTTCTTTCACTCTGCAAGTCCTTGTTTCCAGGGACCTGGAAGGACAGTGAGTGAATTGTCCTTTTGCTATATTGTGATTAAAAAAAACATTTATTCTAGGGACAGAAAACTCTAGGTAGGGACAGTGTCAGTTTCTTTCACTCTGCAAGTCCTTGTTTCCAGGGACCTGGAAGGACAGTGAGTGAATTGTCCTTTTGCTATATTGTGATTAAAAAAAACATTTATTCTAGGGACAGAAAACTCTAGGTAGGGACAGTGTCAGTTTCTTTCACTCTGCAAGTCCTTGTTTCCAGGGACCTGGAAGGACAGTGAGTGAATTGTCCTTTTGCTATATTGTGATTAAAAAAAACATTTTTTTCTAGGGACAGAAAACTGTAGGTAGGGAGAGTATTTTTTTTCTTTCACTCTGCAAGTCCTTGTTTCCAGGGACCTGTAAGGACAGTGAGTTAATTGTCCTTGTGCTATATTGTGCTGAAAAAAACATTTATTCCAGGGACAGAAAACTCTAGGTAGGGACAGTGTCAGTTTCTTTCACTCTGCAAGTCCTTGTTTCCAGGGACCTGGAAGGACAGTGAGTGAATTGTCCTTTTGCTATATTGTGATTAAAAAAAACATTTATTCTAGGGACAGAAAACTCTAGGTAGGGACAGTGTCAGTTTCTTTCACTCTGCAAGTCCTTGTTTCCAGGGACCTGGAAGGACAGTGAGTGAATTGTCCTTTTGCTATATTGTGATTAAAAAAAACATTTTTTTCTAGGGACAGAAAACTGTAGGTAGGGAGAGTGTTTTTTTTCTTTCACTCTGCAAGTCCTTGTTTCCAGGGACCTGTAAGGACAGTGAGTTAATTTTCCTTGTGCTATATTGTGATTAAAAAAAACATTTTTTCTAGGGACAGAAAACTGTAGGTAGGGAGAGTGTTTTTTTTCTTTCACTCTGCAAGTCCTTGTTTCCAGGGACAGAGAAGGACACCTGAAGGTAGCCCTTATTGCTTTTTTCCCATCTCCCTGCAGGCCATCTATTAGAATGTCTGGAAGGCAAACAAGGAGAGGCAGACAGTCAGGAGGCAATAAAAGAGGGCAAGCAGGCTCTGTGTCTGGGGGCAACAGTGCTGGTCGTGGACGCGGTGCATTGTCATCAGCACATGGCCATGGGACACGCTTGTCCTTCTTTTCGGCAGCTGGACATGTTGAGCCACATCATGCCGAAGACTTGGTAGAGTGGATGACCAAGCCCTCCTCCTCCTCCTCATCCTCTCTCACCCAGGCTCAGGGTACTGGAAAAGCAGCTGCCAAAGCGTCGTCTTCCCTGGTATCAATGTCAGACAAATCATCAGTCACTCCTTCCCTAGACCCACCATGTCCTCCTCCTGAGGAGTCCCCCGAACTGTTTCAGCACAGTGTTGGGTACATGCTCCAGGAGGATGCCCAGCGTTTCGAAGGGTCTGATGATGAAACCCAGCTAGAGGAAGGCAGTAGCGTGAGAGCAGACAGAGGGGATGCTCAAGAAGGACACCAATCTGGCAGTCATGTTCCAGCAGCTGCAGCATACTGCCAGATTGGCTCCAGTGATGAGGAGGGAGGGGATGATGAGGTCAATGACTCCACGTGGGTGCCTAATAGGAGAGAGGAGGAGGAGGAGGATGAGGAGGAGGCACATCTCCAACGAGGCAGGATGCCCTTTGGTGGCCAGCGTAAGGGCAGTACACCGACGGAATCACACCGCAGAGCTCCGCCTGTGCAGGGCGCTGCCTCTGCCCGTCATTCAAAAAGTTCTTTGGTGTGGGCCTTTTTTGAGGCTAGTGCATCAGATCGCACAGCTGCTGTTTGCAACATATGTCTCAAGCGTATATCGCGTGGCCAAAACATCAGCCGCTTGGGTACCACATGCCTGACCAGACATATGTTGACCTGCCATGCAGCTCGTTGGCAAGCCTACCTCAAAGACCCACACCAAAGAACAAAGCGGACCTCTCCTTGCACCGCATCAGCTGGGATCTCCAACCCCACTATAACTTCAGTCCTCTCTGAAACATGCACTGAGAGGAATGAAGGTGTAGAATTAGGTGTGTCACAGCCAAGTACTTGCGCCCACTCTGCTAGCAGTACACCGACGTCCGATTCTAGCAGGCAAATTTCCCTGCCCCAGCTGCTGGACCGTCGAAAGAAGTTCACTCCCAGCCATCCACATGCCCAGCGGTTGAATGCTAGCTTGGCTAAATTGCTAGCGCTTCAACTGCTGCCTTTTCAGTTGGTAGACTCGGCCCCCTTCCGTGAGTTTGTGCAATGTGCGGTTCCTCAGTGGCAGGTTCCCAAACGCCACTTTTTCTCACGGAAGGCTATTCCGGCTCTCTACCGGCATGTGGAAGGCAATGTCTTGGCCTCGCTGGACAGGGCGGTCAGCGGTAAGGTGCATATTACCGCTGACTCATGGTCCAGCAGGCATGGACAGGGACGTTACCTTTCTTTCACGGCCCATTGGGTCACTCTTTTGGCAGCTGGGAAGGATTCAGGACAAGGTGCAGTAGTGTTGGAGGTTGTCCCACCGCCACGCCTCCAAAATGCTACTACTGGTTGTGACACACCTCTCTCCTCCACCCCCTCCTCTTCTTCTTCCTCCATGGCCTCTTCCTGTGGTTTGTCCTATGAACCAGCGGTGCTCCGTAGCCGTTCACGGGGCTACGCAAGTACGCAGGCAAAAAGATGCCATGCCGTGCTTGCGCTGGTGTGTTTGGGGGACAGAAGCCACACTGGGGCAGAGGTCCTGTCTGCTCTGCAGGGCCAGGCCGAGAGGTGGTTGACGCCACGCCAGCTTAAGCCAGGAATGGTGGTTTGCGACAATGGCACCAACCTCCTCTCCGCCCTCCGACAGGGACAACTGACCCATGTGCCCTGTGTGGCTCACGTCCTTAACCTGGTGGTGCAGCGGTTCTTGGGCAGGTACCCGGGCTTACAGGATGTCCTGAGGCAGGCCAGGAAAGTCTGTGTGCATTTCCGCAGATCTTATAATGCCAGTGCTCGCCTGGCTGAGCTGCAAAAGGAGTTGAACCTGCCCAAGAACCGCCTTATATGTGACATGCCCACCAGGTGGAACTCAACGTTGGCCATGCTGCAGCGGCTGCACACGCAGCAGAGGGCCATCAATGAGTACCTGTGCGACTACGGCACCAGGACAGGGTCAGGGGAGCTTGGTTTTTTTTCTCCACGCCAGTGGGGCATGATCAGGGATGCATGCACTGTCCTGGCACCATTTGAGGAGGCCACGAGGATGGTGAGCAGTGACAGTGCATGCATCAGTGACACTGTACCTCTTGTCCACCTGTTGGAGCACACGCTGCGTGGAATAATGGACAGGGCACTTGAGGCAGAACAGAGGCAGGAAGAGGAGGACTTCCTTGCCTCTCAAGGCCCCCTTTACCCAGACAGTGTTCCTTCTGTCCCACCCATCGCACAGGAAGAGGAGGAGGAGGAGGAGGAGGAGGAGGAGGATTGTGTCAGCATGGAGGTGGAGGCTGGCACTCAGCATCATCAGCAGCAGTCTTTTAGGGATGATTTACAGTCCCAAGAAACCAGTGGACTTGTACGTGGCTGGGAGGAGGTGGCTGCGGATCATGTCGTCCTTAGTGACCCAGAGGACTCCGGAGCGAATGCCTCAGCAAACCTACGCTGCATGGCCTCCCTGATCCTGCAAAGTCTGCGGAAGGATCCTCGTATTCTTCGGATCAAGGAGAGGGACCATTACTGGCTGGCCACTCTCCTTGATCCACGGTACAAGGGTAAGGTTGCGGACCTTATGTTACCGTCGCAGAGGGAGCAGAGGATGAGACAACTCCGGGAGGCCTTGCAGAAAGGTCTGTGCAACGCGTTCCCAGAGACTGGGAGGTTGCAAACTCCTGGTCCTGGACAACGAGTTGCTGAGGCTTCGGCCAGTCAAAGAAGGAGCGGTGGGGAAGGTGGCCGTCTGACCGATGCGTTCAGACAATTCTTTAGTCCGCAGCCCCAAAGTATGATTGGTTCCAGCAACCATCGCCAGCGTCTGATAAACATGGTGCAGGAATATCTAGGGGCAAGGTCAGACTTGGACACCTTCCCCACCGAAAATCCTCTGGCTTACTGGGTCTTGAGGATGGATCACTGGCCAGAGCTTGCACAGTATGCAATTGAGCTACTGGCCTGTCCTGCATCCAGCGTTCTTTCGGAACGCACATTCAGTGCTGCTGGAGGATTTGTCACGGATCACAGGGTGCGCCTGTCCACCGACTCGGTTGATCGACTGACTTTCATCAAGATGAACCAGTCTTGGATCACCACCAGCTACCACACACCTGATGCTGATATAACAGACTAATTGATTTTAAAATGTCACATCCCTTCAAGACTGATGCTGATGCTGAGTGCCTGTGCTGTTATGTTGACTGGCTATCCTCCTCCTCCGAGTCCTCAATGATACGATTGATGATGATAGCTTGGAAGATCATTTTTGTTTATGGGTGCCGCCACCAGTGCCTAACGCCCAATTTTTCAGCCCCTGTTTAACAGGGGCGTGTAATTACAATTTTTGAAGCAATACTTTGCAACAGGGCTCATTGCTGTGCTCCAAGTACAGTATCTGTGAGGAGTTG
Organism: Rana muscosa; assembly: GCA_029206835.1. Classification (NCBI taxonomy): domain Eukaryota; kingdom Metazoa; phylum Chordata; class Amphibia; order Anura; family Ranidae; genus Rana; species Rana muscosa. The sequence continues at coordinate 596,960 of JARGYO010000077.1, forward strand.
CAGTGTTGTGCCACCAGTGCCTAAGGCCCAATTTTTCAGCCCCTGTTTAACAGGGGCGTGTCATTACAATTTTTGAAGCAATACTTTGCAACAGGGCTCATTGCTGTGCTCCAAGTACAGTATCTGTGAGGGGTTGCAGTGTTGTGCCACCAGTGCCTAAGGCCCAATTTTTCAGCCCCTGTTCAACAGGGGCATGTAATTACAATTCTTGATCTAATAATTCACAGCAGGGCCCATTGCTGCACCCACCAAGAGTAACTGTCAGGGCTTACAGTGTTGTGGCACCAGCACCACCATCAAAGGCCCAATTTTTACTACCACTGTTCAACAATTATATGTAATTAAAATTCCTGATATAATAGTTGACAGCAGGGCGTTCCAGCACCAACCAAGAGTAACTGTGAGTGCTTACAGTGTTGTGCCAACACCAACAACTAAGGGGCCTATTTCTGCAGAGTATATACGGCAGGTCCCTACTTTCAAACATCCAACTTACAAACGACTCCTACTTGCAAACGCAAGAAGACAACAGGAAGTGAGAGGAAATCTACCACTAGGAAGGAAAATTCTCTCCTGTAAGAATAAATATGGGAGAAAGGTGTCTCCTCTGTACTGATGCTTTATCAGCAATCCTTGTTTCAAGAAAAACACCACATTTCAAAAACAGTTGTCATTGGGACGGAAAGTGAGGTGAAATGTTCTGAACAGGGGCACAGACAGCAAAACAAATGTTACAGGGGTGATAACCCTTACCTATGTTTTCCAAAAAGTTTAAAAATAGATTTTTGGGCTGGAGCTACACTTCAACAATGTACCTGTTCAAAATTACAAACAGATTCTACATAAGAACAAACCTACAGTCCCTGTCTTGTATGCACCGCCTGTATACGGCTGTTCAGAGTATATAGGGCCTTTTTTATTTTATGTGCGGGGTTCCCCTTAATATCCATACAAGACCCAAAGGGGCTGGTAATGGGCTGGGGTAGGGGGGGGGGGTCATGGGGTAGCTATGCCATTTTTCTTAAAGAATTTCATCCATATTACCGGGACCAGACATTACATTAAAGCCGCAAGCAGTTTTAAATGGCTTTTTTTTCCTTTAGAAGTGTCATTTTGTGCAGGGACAGTTCTAAACACGGGAAACACGTGGCACTTCACAGGCATACTTTAGACACCCCCCAGGTACGATATTTAAAGGAATATTTGACTTTTTTTTTTTCACTTTATGCATCATTAAAATGACTGCTCCCGAAAAACGACCGTTTTTAAAACTTCTTTTTGCATTGATACATGTCCCCTGGTGCAGAACCCGGGTTCCCAAACCCTTTTTAGGACAATAACATGCATAATAGTTGTTATAATTAGCACTTTAGAATTCGAACGTTCGCATCCATTGTATTTAATAGGGTTCTAATGTTCGTTCGAACTTCCGGTCCGTTCGCGGGTTCTGGTGCGAACCGAACCCGGGGGTGTTCGGCTCATCACTATTAAGCATCATTAAAATTACTGCTCCTGTGAAAACAATCTTTAAAAAAAAAAAAAAAAAAAAACATTTGTGCATTGATACATGTCCCCAGGGCAGTACCCGGGCCCCCCATACCTTTTTCATGGCCAATAACTTGCATATAAAGCCTCAAAATGGGGACTTTCGATTTTTCAAGTTTGGGTCCCCTAGACTTTAATAGAGTTTGCGGCTCAGGTCCGTCCTTTTTACATATTCGGGAGTTCTGGTGCGAACCGAGCCAGGGGGTGTTCGGCCCAACTCTAATCATGACAACCACTTTACACCGCACCAATATCCATGCTGCCTTCAGCCTCAGTGTTCCCCCTCTGCAACCACACCCATACAAGATCACACTGCACTGCTCCCCGCTCCTCATCCCTCTATCCAATGCTGCTGCCTCTGGCTATTAACACCCTTTCAGACGCTACTGGTCCCTCTCCTCAAACCTTCATCTAATGCTGCACATCAGTCTCTGCACCAGAGGAGATTACCCTCTAATGTCTCCTCCACAGCTATACACTTTTTTATATATATATATAGCTCTGACTAGAGATGGGCTTGATGTTTGAGTCAAACATAAGTTCGACTCGAGCATCAGCTGTTAGTTTTTTCGTAGAACGAACATATGGGGCGCTTGTGGGACGTTCGCCCGCGGCGGAGCGCCCCATGATGCACTGCGAGATCTCAGTGCATTGAAGACTGCTGATTGGCCAAAGCATGCACCTGACCTGTATGCTTTGGCCAATCACAGCACGATGTGCTGTGGGAGCCATGATTGGCCAAAGACAGGGTGCCTTTAGCCAATCATGGCTCAGGGGCTAAGTCCACCCCCCACACTATATAAGGCTGCTTACACAGCGGCCGTGTATAGTGTAAATTAAGAGAGAGATAAGGCAGGGTAGTTAGTGGATTGAGCGTGCAGTCAGTGTAGTGTATATAATACAGTGCAGATTATATGGTGCAGTCAGTGTAGTGTATATAATACAGTGCAGATTATATGGTGCAGTCAGTGTAGTGTATATAATACAGTGCAGATTATATGGTGCAGTCAGTGTAGTGTATATAATACAGTGCAGATTATATGGTGCAGTCAGTGTAGTGTATATAATACAGTGCAGATTATATGGTGCAGTCAGTGTAGTGTATATAATACAGTGCAGATTATATGGTGCAGTCAGTGTAGTGTATATAATACAGTGCAGATTATATGGTGCAGTCAGTGTAGTGTATATAATACAGTGCAGATTATATGGTGCAGTCAGTGTAGTGTATATAATACAGTGCAGATTATATGGTGCAATCAGTGTAGTGTATATAATACAGTGCAGATTATATGGTGCAGTCAGTGTAGTATATATAATACAGTGCAGATTATATGGTGCAGTCAGTGTAGTGTATATAATACAGTGCAGATTATATGGTGCAGTCAGTGTAGTGTATATAATACAGTGCAGATTATATGGTGCAGTCAGTGTAGTGTATATAATACAGTGCAGATTATATGGTGCAGTCAGTGTAGTGTATATAATACAGTGCAGATTATATGGTGCAGTCAGTGTAGTGTATATAATACAGTGCAGATTATATGGTGCAGTCAGTGTAGTGTATATAATACAGTGCAGATTATATGGTGCAGTCAGTGTAGTATATATAATACAGTGCAGATTATATGGTGCAGTCAGTGTAGTGTATATAATACAGTGCAGATTATATGGTGCAGTCAGTGTAGTGTATATAATACAGTGCAGATTATATGGTGCAGTCAGTGTAGTGTATATAATACAGTGCAGATTATATGGTGCAGTCAGTGTAGTGTATATAATACAGTGCAGATTATATGGTGCAGTCAGTGTAGTGTATATAATACAGTGCAGATTATATGGTGCAGTCAGTGTAGTATATATAATACAGTGCAGATTATATGGTGCAGTCAGTGTAGTGTATATAATACAGTGCAGAGTACCCTGTATATAGTGCAGTCAGTGTAGTATATATAGTGCAGTCAGTGTAGTGTATATAATACAGTGCAGAGTATATAGTGCAGTCAGTGTAGTATATATAATACAGTGAGGAGTATATAGTTGTCATAAACAGGTGTGACCAGAACTGTGTGGACTGCAACAGAGTGAACCAAACGTATGTAAGATGAAAAAGTTATGTCGTTTATTAAGATAAGTGAACACAGATATAAACGCACCTCCAATACCAAACAGCGTAAAACAAAACAAACAACCAAACAGTGACCCACAAAAAACAACAGTCTAAACTAGTATATACATATACAATTTATATTTCCAATGGCCACAGCCCGGCCCCCCTAAAGTCTGAAGGACAGTAAACTGGCCCCTTGTTTAGTAAGTTTGGAGACCACTTGTCTAGGCTGTGGCTTCCACTCTTTATATGAGGGTTTTGTGTGATGTGCGGTTCCTGAGACTTCTTTTCCTTCCTCATTGACTTCTATGGAGCTGAGACGAGCTCTTTCCTTGCCTGCACTCCCAGCGGTTGTCAGCATATAAGGACCTACTAGAGCTCGAAGCGGCACACTTAATTTCTTTGTATGGGGGTCACATTCCTCATATAAAGCCTAACAATAGAACTAAAACACCGGTGAAGATACAAAAGGTTAAATAAAAGTGTAATTTGTTTCTTATGAACTTTTGATCTTTTCAGGTTGAGACCGGCGATAACTCTTATATCCACATTAAAGCGTTCGTCCCGATGCATCAAAGAAGTGCGGAACCATCTTTAGTGGCTTTCCAGCTGAATAAAGAAAGGGAGGAGGACCTGGAATATTTTTAAGATGGAGATGAAAACGACAACCATGAATTTATCTCTTGGGTGATCCTTTTGTAGCCAACTCTGTCCTGTAATCAGTACAAGTCAATAAATATTGATGGGACTTTAAGGGGGTGCCTGTATAGACTGGTAACACCAAAACCATTTATAATAACATTTTTGTAATTTTTATTTTTACTGTTTAAAAAAATTAAAAATAAAAAATAATTTTGAAATGCACCATTGAAAAGCCTTCAGAAGGCTGTTGCTAAATTATCAAATTATTTATAAGACGAAATGTTACCACACATACGAGGACTGTACCGAAAGTCATGAAAAGTGGCCATAACTTTTTTTTATTCATTGACATAGGTCCTTCACATGTTTTTAGAGTGACTTTTCCTCCATGGTAAGGCTACTTTCACACTGAGGCGCTGTAAGCGCTGGCGGTATAGCGGCGCTATTTTTAGCGCCGCTATACCGTATTTTTTGCCGCGATTTGCGGGTGCTAGCGGGGGGATTTTAACCCCTGCCAGCGGCCGAAAATGGGTTAAAAACGCCCGCAATAACGCCTCTTTGCGGCATTTTGCGGACGTTTTGGAGGCGCTACCCCATTGATTTCAATGGGCAGGGGCGCTATTTTTAGCGCTCCTATTGCGCCTCAAAGATGCGGCTCGCAGGAGTTTTTTGACCCTCCTGCAAGCGCAACGCTCCAGTGTGCAAGCCCTCAAGCTTTCACATTGGATACTATTGAGCGGCTTTTTTGGGGCGCATTGCAGGCGCTATTTTTAGCGCAATAGCGCCTGCAAAGCACCTCAGTGTGAAAGGGGCCTTACTCTTCTTCTTTCTTTCTTTTCATTGCAGGTACAGTGCCTTGAAAAAGTATTCACACCCCTTGAAATGTTCCACATTTTGTCATGTTACAACCAAAAACGTAAATGTATTTTATTGGGATTTTATGTGATAGACCAACACAAAGTGGCTCATAATTGTAAAGTGGAAGGAAAATGATAAATGGTTTTCAAAATGTTTTACAAATAAATATGTGAAAAGTGTGGGGTACATTTGTATTCAGCCCCCTTTACTCTGGTACCATGTGATACTGATGTGAGGGACAAAGCAAACATGTGGAAGAAGGTGCTCTGGTCAGATAAGAACAGAGTTAAACTTTTTGGTCTAAAAGAAAAACGCTATGTGTGGCGGAAAACTAACACTGCACATCACCCTGAACACACCATCCCCACCGTGAAACATGGTGGTGGCAGCATCATGTTGTGGGGATGCTTTTCTTCAGCAGGGACAGGGAAGCTGGTCAGAGTTGATGGGAAGATAGACCCTAAACATACAGCCAGAGCTACAATGGAATGGTTTAGATCAGTGGTCTCCAAACTGCGGACGGGGGCCAGATGCGGCCCTTTGCTTTCTTTTATCTGGCCGTTGAGGCACTATTCCATCCACTGACACCAACGATGGGGCATAATTCCTCCCACTGCTCTTTGGGCTCAATCATTCCCAATGTCACCAACAACGGGGCACAATTCCTTCCACTTACACCAACGATGGGGCACTATTCCTCCCTATGACACCAAAAGGGGTCACTATTCCTCCCAAATGATGAAGTACTATTCCTCCCAGTGACACAAACAATGGGCACTATTCCTACAAATAATGGGGCTTTATTTCTCTCCATGATCGCAATGAAGGGAAACAATTCCCCCCAATGACACCAACACTGGGGCTCTATTTCCCTCAATGAAAGCAATGAAGCAGCACACTTCCTTCCAATGATACCAACGATGGGGCACTATTCCTCCCAATGACACCACTGACGGGGCGCTATCTCTCCCAATTACACCAATGATGGGGAATTTTTTCTCTCAATGGCACCAACGAAGGGGCACAATTCCTCGCACTGACATCAATTTTGGGGCATTGTTTGCTCCCACTAATTTTAGGGGATTTTCTACTCCCACTGACCACAGTCCCGCCCTCCTGAAATCTGAAGGACAGTATACTGGCCCTTTGTTTAGAAAGTTTGGAGACCCCTGGTATAGATCAAAGCATAATTATGTGTTAGAATGGCCCAGTCACAGTCCAGACCTAAATCACATTGAGAATCTGTGGAAAGACCTGAAAATTGCTGTTCACAGACGCTCTCCATCCAATCTGACAGAACTTGAGATGTTTTACAAAGAAGAATGGGGGAAAATGTCCCTCTCTAGATGTGCAAAGCTGGTAGAGACATCCCCAAAAAGACTTGCAGCTGTAATTGCAGAGAAAGGAGGTTCTACTAAGTATTGACTCCAGGGGGGGCGCTATACAAATGTACCCCCCACACTTTTCACATATTTATTTGTAAAAAATTCTAAAAACCATTTATATTTTCCCTTCCACTTCACAATTATGTGCCACTTTGTGTTGGTCTATCACATAAAATCCCAATAAAATACATTTACGTTTTTGGATGTAACCTGACAAAATGTGGAAAAGGGGTATGAATACTTTTTCAAGACACTGTATATAATGGATTTCAAGCAGAAGCAACATGGCATCATTGAGTTCTTGATGATGGAGGGGTGCAAGATGTCCAACATTAATGATTTCCCACTGCGTGGTTTGTCTTCAATGCTGGTTTCTCCTTCTTTAACCACTTGACCTCCAGAAAGTTTTACCCCCTTCATGACCAGGGCATTTTTTTTTTGCTATTTAACACTGCGCTACATTAACTGATAATTACTCAGTCTTGCGACGCTATACACAAATTACATTTATATATTTCTATTTCTTTTCAGAAAAATAGAACTTTATTTTGGTGTTTTTTTTTTTTTTTATCACCACTGTTTTTTTTTTTATTATTTTCTGTTATAAAACATATCCAATAAAAAAAATTACTTGGTCATGCGACGCTATACACAAATTAAATTGATATATATTTTTTTCACACAAATAGAGCTTTCTTTTTTTTTTTTTTTTTTTTATTATATAAACAAAAAAAGACTATTAAGCATATCCAATAAAAAAATTACTCGGTCATGCGACGCTATACACAAATTTAATTTATATATCAATTTTTTTCAGACAAATAGAGATTTATTTTGGTGGTAAACAAAGAAAAAAGCCCAAATGGTATTTTACCACCACTGTGTTTTTTTTATTTTTTTTATTATATAAACAAAAAAGACAATAAAACATATCCAATAAAAAAAAATTACTCGGTCATGCGACGCTATACACAAATTTAATTTATGTTTATTTTTTCAGACAAATAGAGCTTTCTTTTTGTGTTTTTTTTAATTTTTATTATATAAACAAAAAGACCATAAAACATACCCAATAAAAAAAATTACTCGGTCATGAGACGCTATACTCAAATTTATATATTTTTTCAGACAAATAGAGCTTTCTATTGGTGGTATTAAATCACCACTGTTTTTTTTTTTAATTATATAAACAAAAAAAGACCATAAAACATATCTAATAAAAAAAATTACTCGGTCATGCGGCGCTATACAAAAATTAAATTTATATATATTTTTTTCAGACAAATAGAGCTTTCTTTTTGTGGTATTTTATCACCACTGGGTTTTTTTATTTTTTTATTATATAAACAAAAAAAGACCATAAAACATATCCAATAAAAAAAATTACTCGGTCATGAGACGCTATACACAAATTAAATTTATATATTTTTTTCAGACAAATAGAGCTTTCTTTTGGTGGTATTTTATCACCACTGGGTTTTTATTGTAATTATATAAATAAAAAAAGACCATAAAACATATCTAATAAAAAAAAATTACTCGGTCATGCGACGCTATACAAAAATTAAATTTATATATATTTTTTTCAGACAAATAGAGCTTTCTTTTGGTGGTATTGTTTATTATATAAACAAAATAAAGACCAAAAATGTGGAAAAAAAACTATATTTTCTATTATCTTATATAAAACATATCCCAAATAAAATAATAAAATAAAATGTAAATGTCTTCATACATTGAGACCAAAATGTATTTTGCTATATGTCTTTGGTAAAAAAAAAAATCCCAATAAGAGTATACTGATTGGTTTATGTGAAAGGTAAATTATGGTATACAGTGGAACCTTGGTTTATGAGTAACGCGGTTAACGAGCATTTTAAAAGACGAGCAACTTTCTAAAAAAAAATTCTGACTCGGTTTTCGAGTGTTGTCTCGCAAAACGAGCAGAATTCAAGCTAATGGGGTGTGCAGTACTGCATTTGGCCTGAGGGGCGGGGACGCTGGAGCCGAGCAGAGCCGATAAGAAATGCTCGGAATTACTCGCAAATACTCCCTCCCCGGGTGTTTCCAAGCCTTTCCGAGGTCAGCCAAGCTGTTCTCAGGCCTTACCAAGTGTTTCCGAGGCTCTCCGGCGCCCCCCACCTCTGGCCACATGCAGTATTGCATGCCATTAAAGTCAATGAGGAACAAATTATTTTAGTTTCCATTGACTTCTATGGGGAAACTCGCTTTGATATGCGAGTGCTTTGGATTACGAGAATTCTCCTGGAAGAGATTATGCTCGTAATCCAAGGTTCCATTGTATACTGTATACTAGAATTTACACAGCTATGACACTATACTGTAATGGCAAGGACCAGCGACTTATAGTGGGACTGTGACATGGTAGCGGACAATCTGGCGCTACCTGGGAGGGTCACTAACTGACACTGACAGCGCTAGTGACACTGTACTGACACAGTGGCTGGGAAGGGGTAACAACTTGGCCAATCAAGGGGTTAACTGTGTGCCCAACAATGTGTAATGTGTGCTGCTCTTACTGAAAGATCTGGCAGTTTTTCCTCCCTGCTTTGTGTACAGAGTCCTGTGTGTTTGTAAACACAGGACTCTGTGCTGTGATTGGACAAAGTTGAAAAGCAGGTCTCCGCCATAAATCATTGGCAGGGGACGTGTGCATGCATGCCACAAGCCCGGTGTTCTGACGAGAAATGCCCCCTGTCGAGAAATGCCCGCCCGGTACTGCGCATGCGCAGCGCTTGCGCAGTACGGAGCCGCCGAAAGCCTCCGAACATCGGAATTTACAATCAGCTGTAGACGGCGCCTGCGCACAATAGCCGACATGGTGCCACATGCTCCTGATGCTCGTGCAAGTATGCAAGGGGCGGATTTAAGTTTCGAGAAAAACTCCACCCCCATCTTAACAGCACTGGCCATCATTACAAAATACGCCCCCTCCTGTAGGCATCCGCCCCTCACACACGCCCACCATAAAGAAATCCGCCCCTTGCATACTTGCACGAGCACCGGGAGCGTGTGGCACAATGTCGGCTATTGTGCACAGGCGCCGTCTACAGTTGATCGTAAATTCTGATGTTCGGAGGCTTTCGGCCGCTCCGTTTTGCGCAGTTCCGCGCGGGCATTTCTCGACAGGGGGCATTTCTCGACAGGACACCCAGAAGCAAGCCGACAACATTTTATTTATGCTGCTGTACCTGCAGCTGCCACTTGGCCACAGTAAATCTACAGTGACCAAGCGCCGAGTAGTTAAACTTCTTCATCCATCTGTGCACACTGCTGCCATCATTGGTGCCGCCATCTCTGTAAACATTCCTTAGCCTTCAGTAAATGTCAGACAGCCTGCACCACTCCTTCATCAAGAACTCAATGACAATTGACAACATGTGGCTTCTGGTTGGAATCCATATTTTACCTGCAATGACAAAGAAGAGATGCTCTTGAAGAAGAGTTACTCAAACCAATATGTAAGCAACGCGTTTCGTAGGCTGATAAACCCACTTCTTCAGGCCTTTTGTCCTTTTTTTTATTCGTTTTTTTTTTGGCTTATTAATTTGCTCTATATTATTTCAACACCTCTAGGATCTCTGCGGGTTTAGGCGGGTCTCCCTCTTTTCCCATTGGCCAGGATGGGAGCTAGTTTTTAATCTATACTGGGAGGCTATTTTCCCACATCCTGTGTGCACCACCTATCTACCCTTTTTGTAAGTGGTATTGTAAATACAACTACAATGTGACACCAACATATACAGTTTATTTTGTTTTGTAAATATTCCTTACCTCAATATGAAGGCCCATCAGGTTGGCCCCAAGTCTTGAAACGGGTGGGGAACTTGGGCAATATATTTGTGATTTATGAAATGAACATATCGATATACGTGATGCCACTTAGACACATGCAATTAGTTTTTTTCCCAAATTCGTTTTTTAAAGAGTTTTTCGACAAATTAGTTAATTCAGAAATATCAGAGTTGACGATTTTTTACGAATATTTGGAAATTCGAAAATTCGGAAATTATAAAGTCGAAAATTTGAATATCCGAAAATTCGAAAATAAGAATGAATATCCAAAATTCGAAAGAACAAAAATCCAAAAATAAGATCGAAAATCAAAAAAACTCGAAAATGTGAAAAGCTGAAATAATTTGGCTGTTAGTGAATGTATCGAATATGAATTTATCCAAAGTTACCAATTATCCAAAATACTGAATCCCTTATATAAATGAATGGAATGTTATGAATTAATAATAATAAATAATAATAATACAAACTTTTTATTATTATTATTTATTATTAATTCGTTACGTTCCATTTGTTTAGATGCAGCATATTTCGGATAATTCGTAACCAGATAAATTTGTATTTGTTCTGTTCACTAACAGCCGAATTTGAAAGGAAATTCCAATACCTATAATTAAATAGTTAGTTATTAGTTAGTTATTATTTGTCATTTTTGGATTTTTGTCCTTTAAAATTTTCAGATTTTTTTTCTTATTTCCGAATTTTCAAATTTCTGAATTTTCAAATTTCTGAATTTTCAAATTTTAAAATTTCCAAATTTCCAAATTTCAAAATTTTCAAATTTTAAAATTTCCAAATTTCCAAATTTTTTTATTTTTAAATTTTCGAATTTTCGAAAAAAAAAAACATAAACCAAAGGAATCAAAAACAAACCCATTTTTCAGCAGGTAACATGTCTAGATGCCACACAGATTATGTTGTTGCAAGTAACATACGATGGTTGTTAATGTATGGCCTGTGAATGCTTTTTCCACTGTATACAATAATAATAATAATAATAACCGGCAATAATAAAGGTTTGTTCATTTTATACGTTGGCTGTTTGATGTAAGGTGCCCGGAAAGTTCCCTCAACACGCTGTTTCAGATGACTGCACTTTTCTTACTATAATTACATCATACAGGTGTAGCACACACCCCAAGCCGGTCTCACTGTTTTGTCCCAGGTTCTAGTCCCTTCTGGGTCCCCAGGCAGCCAGGCACACAGCAGCTTCCCAGTCTCTCAACACAATAACCAGGCAGCAAGGGTCTTTTTGAAGTTTAAGGCTGGTTAAACTTGGTTGAAGTCAGGGGAGGGCTGGCAGCCCTAGGCCTGGGGGGCAAGTCTAGTCAAGTGGCCCACTGATCCACCGAATCAGCTCACCATCCATGCCCACCTGGTTTTATAACGGATATTGATGTTATGAAGCAAGACAAATATGATACAATGTGGTAACATAATTTAATGTTAATAGCAACAAAGGAGGTTTACCAAATTCCTCAATGCAGCCTCACCAGTGCCCATCAGTGCAGCCTGATCAGTGCCCATCAATGCAGCCTGATCAGTGCCTATCCAATGCAGCCTGATCAGTGACCACAAATGCAGCCTGATCTATGCAGCGTCACCAGTGAAGCCTGATCAGTGCCCATAAGTGCAGCCTCATCAGTGCCCACAAATGCAGTCTGATCAGTACCTATGCAATGCAGCCTCATCAGTGCCCATCAATGCAGCCTGACCAGTGCCCATCAGTGCAGCGTCACTAGTGCCCATCAAAGCAGAAAGAGAGGAGCCACCGGATTACACAGTGCAGGGATTTTCTACTTACCCGGTGCGGCCGCTGTCATATGAAGTCCTGCCTCCTGGACTGGCCCCTATGATAGATGTCACCAGTGTGCTGTCTATCATAGCAGCTGGTCCAGGTGGCGGGAGTTCATATGACAGTGGCCACCAGGTAAGCGGGAGATCCCCACTCTGTGTAATTCCAATGGGCCCAGCGGAACCCCTCCCTCTGCCCCAGGTCGCGGTGCACCCGCCCAGGATCGGCCCTGCAAAGCAGGGACAAACTTGGTCCAGTGCAGTGGCGTCACTAGGGTTGGTGTCACCCGGTGCAAAAAAAAATGGTGTCACCCCCCAACAACTATAGTCCCCCCTCAGTACAGACCCCCCTCCACTAACTACAGACCCCCCTCCCACAGTATAGATCCCCTCCCTCAGTACAAACCCGCTCCACTAAGTACAGACTCCCCGCCATCAATATAGACCCGCCTCCCTCAGTATGAACCTCCCCCTCAGTACAGACACCCCCACCTCAGTGCAGACTGCTCCATAAGTACAGACACCCCCACCTCAGTGCAGACCCCCTCAGTTACAGACACCCCCTCAGTTACAGACCCCCCTCGTACAGACACCCCCCTCAGTACAGACACCCCCCTCAGTAACAGACCCCCCTCAGTAACAGACACCCCCTCAGTTACAGATCCCCCCTCAGTTACAGACCCCCCCTCAGTTACAGACCCCCCCCTCAGTACAGACACCCCCCTCAGTACCAATCCCCCCTCAGTACAGACACCCCCCTCAGTACAGACACCTCCCTCAGTAACAGACCCCCCTCAGTAACAGACACCCCCTCAGTTACAGATCCCCCTCAGTTACAGACCCCCCCTCAGTACCAGACCCCCCCTCAGTACCAGACCCCCCCCTCAGTACAGACACCCCCCTCAGTACAGACACCCCCCTCAGTACCAGACCCCTCCCTCAGTACAGACACCCCCCTCAGTACCAGACCCCCCCTCAGTACAGACACCCCCCTCAGTACCAGACCCCCCCTCAGTACCAGACCCCCCCCCTCAGTACAGACACCCCCCTCAGTACCAGACCCCCCCTCAGTGCCAGACCCCCCCTCAGTACAGACACCCCCCTCAGTACCAGACCCCCCCTCAGTACAGACACCCCCCTCAGTACCAGACCCCCCTCAGTACAGACACCCCCCTCAGTGCAGACACCCCCCTCAGTACCAGACACCCCCCTCAGTACAGACACCCCCCTCAGTACCAGACCCCCCTCAGTACAGACACCCCCCTCAGTTACAGCCCCCCCCCCTGGTGCAAACTCCCTCTTGTGCAGACCCCAGCAGTACAGACACCCCCTCCCCCCATCAGTAAAGATGCCCCCCTTACCTTTCAGACCTCAGAACAGAGCGGCAGATACACACAGCGGTGTGTCTCTCGAGCGCGGGCTCCTCCTCCTCCTCTGTGGATGTAAACATAGAGGAGGCAGAGGGGGCGGCGGCTTCCTTCCGCTCCGCTGAGGGACACAGCCGCAGCGTGAGCCTAAGGCACAGGGCAGCGGGCGGGCGATGTCAGTGTGGCCGCTGCGCTACCCACGGGTGTCACCCCTCTGGTGGGTGTCACCCGGGTGCGGCCCGCCCCCCCCGCACCTGGCTAGCAACGCTAGTGGTCCAGTGACAGTGTCCTCAATTCGGAAACCAGGGACGTATGGTCATGCTAGGCTAGTGGCCAGCAGGCCCTACAGGTCTGCGGCCAGCTCCCAGCAGAACCCACAGCCAGGCCTGTGGCCAGCGACCAGCTCCCAGCAAGACCTACAGGCCAGCTCCCAACAGGACCCACAGTGTAGAGGCCTTTTTTGAGGTACTGGGTGGGCACTGGGGCAGGGTAAATGGGGGGGGAGATAGATGGGATGTGGGGTCAGCTGGCCTGGGGGTTTCAGGGTCTCTCACCTCAGCAATGACAGCTGCCAGCTCAGCAGGTCCATGCACAGCCTCCTCCAGTCCTGGTGGGTGATGCTCCTGTCCTGGGGGCTGGGGTCAAGTAGAGTTGCAGCCCGAGCAAGGAACGCCAGCAAAGTGCAGCAGAAACTATAGAGACGCTTGAGCCCTTGAGTATAGGCATTTTTTAAGAGAGCTTGGCAGCAGTGGGATTCGAACCCAGCCACTGCTGCCAAGCTCTTTTAACAAATCCCTATCCTCAAGGGATCAAGCATCTCTGATGATGCTACTGCACTTTGCTGGAGTTCCTTGCCCAACACACTGGAATCTCAAAGAACACTTACCTCTCTGCTTTAGCAGAAATAGAAAAACTGCATTCATTGCATGTGTAGCACTTACCCCCGAAGGAGCTGTGGGTTATATTTTGGGCTTGCATGCTACCTCTTAGGCTTCGTTGTCAGGGGAGGAAAGTCTATAATAAATGCAATGTCCAGACAGATGTAAAACCTTCAACAGTTGGTTTTATTTTCACTGCAGGGTAACTTGAAGAAAGAAAGTAGATTGGAGGAGAAGAGTAGGGGAAGGTTCAGGCACGCGGTACAGTATACACAAAAATAGTCAGTTGGTCACCACTCGCAGCTATTGAGTGGGTATTGCTCACCCGGATAGTCCCCCCTCAAAGGCCTAGCAGCCGGGATGTTGCACAAACTAATGTCCAGACAGTCTCTGCCACAGACTGTTGTGGAATGAACTTGGTCTCTGCCACAGACCTTTAGATGAGCTTGGTCTCTGCCAGACATGGGAGTAAGTCACACATGTGCAAATCACAAGCAAGTCTCAAGTCTTAACCTTCAAGTCTCAAGCAAGTCCCAACTTACTGTGGCGAAAAGCAAGCAAGTCAAGTCGAGTCCCTGCTAGAAGTCAAGCAAGTCAAATCATTTATTTTGGTCAAGTCACAAATCAAGTCAAAATACTGATCTACCCCATACTGTATAAAAATAATAGGAGGGATAACAATAAATAATATTGGTTATGTGCCCATGCCTCACTGTGCCCATGCCTCACTGTGCCTGTGTCTCACTGTGCCCAAGCTTCACTGTGCCCGTCAGCCGTGTACCTGATCGGCGGCGTCCCGGCGGCCATTTCAGTATTCAAAAGCCGCGCCTCCTCCTTGTCTGTGATAGGCGGAACACTCAATTTCCCAGCATTCAGTGTTCCGCCTATCACGGACATCCGCTCATCCTCATAACACAGACGAGGATAAGAGGATGTCCGTGATAGGCTGAACACTGCCTGCTGTGAAATTGAGTGTTCCACCTATCACAGGCGAGGAGGCTCTGCTTTTGAACACTGCAATGGCCACCGTCTGTCTGCAGACACGCTGATCAGGTAGGCAGACGGCGGCTTGCGGTTAGTGTTAGTGGTGCCAAGTCATTGCAAGTCATATAGCCCAAGTCAAAGTCAAGTCGCAAGTCATTAGTGACAAGTCAAAGTCAAGTCGAGTCATTTATTTATTTCTGTCAAGCAAGTCGCAAGTCCTCAAACAGGTGACTCGAGTCTGACTCGAGTCAAGTCATGTGACTCAAGTCCCCCACCTTTGATCTCTGCCACAGACCTTTAGATGAACTTGGTCTCTGCCACAGACCTTTGGATGAACTTGGTCTCTGCCACAGACCTTTGGATGAACTTGGTCTCTGCCACAGACCTTTGGATGAACTTGGTCTCTGCCACAGACCTTTGGATGAACTTGGATGCGTCCAGGAATCCTCTGCCACAGGATTTCAAAGTCCCGAACCTCCAGCCGTGCAGTAGAAGAGCCTTTAAGCCGAACCGGCGAACTGCAGGGCTTTCAATGTAGTGGATCCCTCCTTAATTAGGTCACCAGGCCTCACCCGAGACGCTAGCACTTTGCTGGTCTCCTCCAGGGCAGGTCCTCCCCCGGTTTCCTTCATTAAGACAGCTTCCTCCCTTATGGACAGACAGCTTGGGATCCCCTTTTTGGATAGTAGGCCCCAGCCAGCAATGCTGGGCCCACTCGACAGCGAAGCAACGTCGGGCCAACGTGGTCCCGAAGTCGGACTCACATACACGCACACCTCGCGCCAGGAGGGCCACGAGGCGAAGGACCCCGATGAATGGCGTCTGCTCCTTAAGTACCCCTCCCCAGCATGCACAGCGAGACACCACCCCCACTGTCCCGCTGCTAAGAAAGGGACACTCAACACACCATGGTACACCTGCGTTCCATAATGGGCTGAAGGTGGTAACGCCACCTTCAGGCAACAAGGGAAAACTACCAGATAGTACCACAGCCAGAACAGAGGCAAATTTGTAATAATTGAACAGGTCTGGGCCCAAGTATTGGCCCAGACAGCCCTTAAATTTAGAATAGCGCCCATAAATTTGGGGTGGGCGCTACACATGTTTTGTTTGAGAAGTCTTCTAAAGGGCACACTTTTAATGACTAGTGAAATGTCATCAACAGTGCAAAACAAGTCCAACTGAATGTGACCAACTCCTGTAAGCTAGATTCCACACTCACACTTTAAGTGTAGACAGCAAAAAAACAAACACAAAAAAAAAAAAAAACAAGCAGCAGTAATGAAAAGCTTGTGTAGTGGGGTAGGGGGCGCTGGTGATATTACACTAAATGGAAAAAAAAAAATCGCACAACAGTGATAATCACAAATTATTAAAAAATTTAACACAGAATTGAAGCCATAAGTGCTAACATTAATATAAAAATAAGTCACAGAGTAATAAGTTCATTAAGTTCTAAAGACAGAAGATTCTTTCAATGTGATGATATCTTCCAAACAAATGATCAGTGATCCTTCACCAGACACTAGAACGACACCCAAAGTGTACCATATAAGTGATCTGCTTACCAGAAGGATTCTACTTATTTAATTAAAAAGAGAGTGAAAAGACACTTTGGCAGGATAATGCCTGCTTGCATAGGATATGACTGGTGAACCTTCCTCCTCATAGTAATAGGCAGGATACATGAAAAGAATGATAAACATCCATAGCGTAACACTGTTTATTTCAAAACATATAAAAAGAGAAATAGCCAAATGGCTCCTTACATAAAAAAGTGCCTAATCCCGGCACTGGGGCTGCTGGCTTGTCTCAAACTACTAGCTGGATATGCCTCGCGTCCACCTCCGTGGATAGCGTACGTTCCAACGACTGAAAAGGACAACCAGAGGGACCAGAAGTAGCGTGGAGTAGCGTGACCAGGTACCGCCTCGACGTACGTTTTGTGATCACGTCTTCAGGAAGTGTACCTGGTTACTGGTGGACATGATACTTATGCCGTGTACACGATCGATTTTCGAGAAATTCGACATGAAAAACGAGGACCGGCTTGGTCCCCTACACACGGCCGGTTTTCATTACATTTTTTCTCTTGGTCGAGAAAACGGACCGTGTGTAGGCTCCCTGGTAGTGTTTCCCTATGGGAAAACTGCCGCAGAATAAAATGCCGTGAATCACGACGAGAAAAATTTTGTTCTAATTTTTCTCGTCGTGATTCTTGCCGTTTTTCTCGTCGTGAAAAATGCTGGAAAGCCCACACACGTGCGTTTTTCTCGTCAAAGAGAAAAAATTACATTTTTCCAGACGAGAAAAATGGTCGTGTGTACGCAGCATTATAGTCTGAGGCCTCGTACACACGGCCGAGAATCTCGTCAAGAAAAAACACGTCGTTTTTCTTGACGAGATTCTTGGACAAGAAACTTGTCCCGGCCGAGTGTACAGACGCTCCATTCAAAGAACCCGCGGTTCTTTGAATGGAGCGAACGCGGTGACGTCATCGACTACGACGAGCGTGCGCAAGTCACATTCGATGCCGTCGCCGCCATCTTGCTACACCCTACCTATGCCTAGGAAGCTACCGCGCATGCGTCAAAGTCATTTTGAGCATGCGCGGGTTTCCACGGCGAAAGGTAAGTGTACACACACACACACACACACTCACTTTTCTCGTCGAGAAACATGCTGACGAGAATCTCGACGAGAAAATAGAGAGCAGGTTCTCTATTTTTGTCGTCAAGATTCTTTTCGGTTTTCTTGACGAGAAACCTGATAGCCGCGTACACACGACCGATTTACTCAGCAAGAAAGCTCTGCCAGCAAGTTTCTTGCTGGTTCTTGCCGAGAAACTCAGTCGTGTGTACGAGGCTTGAGTCCCTGACTCATTAAAGGGAAATTGTAAATTGGCAAACGCAGTGCCGGTTTACATTGTAGGCAAACTTAATACATTTTAATTAAAAAAAATAAAAAAAACGCACAAATGGCAATTATAAATGAACTGCCTAAAATATTAAAAGGCAATTTTGGTAATTGTATATATTGCACTATAAAATACATACCAATATAGCATAAGGCAAATGCCAGCAGGGACCAACAAATGGCAGATACCAAAATAAAATTGAATCGGTGAATAGATGTTAAAAAGAGGGAATAGGAAACTCAAATAGAAAGAAACTCCCATATATACACCAAAAGGAGACAGTAAAGCGGGCACATATCACCATTAGTCATTTGACAGAAAGCAGTTCAGGTCTAGCTCAATATTCATACCATATGGCTGCATAAGCCGCAATTTATACAGCCACCGAGTTTCATTTTGTGAGATTGCTCTCTTCATATGTGTTCCCCTCCAATGTTTGGAAATCTTATTGATTCCATACAGGGGCGGACTGACAACTCATGGGGCCCCCAGGCAATGTGAGATTATGGGGCCCCCGGGCAATAGGAGAATATGGGGCCCGGGGCAATAGGAGATTATGGGGCCCCCAGGCAATAGATTATGGGGCCACACAGTATACACACACACACACACACACACACACATACAGTATGCATACACAGTATACATACTTACAGAATACACATACACACACACTGAAAAGGTACTGGAGATGCGGGGAAGGTATAGTCTTGGAATTTTTTTTTAAAACACAGATTTTTACATACTGTCCCTGGTTTTACTGAGGCTGGCAACCCTGATGGGGCCCCCTAGTGGCATGGGGCCCTCGGGCAGTGCCCGAATGGTCAGTCCGCCCCTGATTCCATAAAATGTCAAAAGAGTAGGGTCACTGTTATGAAAGAGTTTGAAATGTCCTGATACACTATAGTTTGGAAAACCTTTTTTAATATTTGAAAGATGTTCGTTTATTCTGATTCTGAGTTGTCGTGTGGTTCTGCCCACGTATTGGAGGGAACATGGGCACTCTAACACGTAGGTAACATGATCTGAGTAGCATGTAATCAGGGATTTGATCTTAAATTTCTCTTTAGTTACAAGCGACTGGAAATGTGAGATTTTGTTGTTTTACAGGCTTTACATCTAGTGCAGAAATGAAAGCCAGAACCATCCACAAAAAGTAGAAGGTTTCTTTGGGGGGTCTGGCACATTTCGAGCTATTCGGTTCCTCAATCCTGGAGCCCTCCTATAGATGAATTTAGGTTTTAAAGGAACTGAGGATTGCAAATCTTTATCTTTTAGAAGTATAGGCCAAAATTTCCTAAAGATAGATTCAACTTGTTTGTATTGTCTATGAAATCCTGATACAGAAGCCACTTCACCCTTATATTCTTTTTTTGGGTTTTCTACCAGAAGGGATTGTCTATCCATTGAAGACACCAGTTCGAGTACTTTACTCAGCGTCTCCAATGGGTAGCCTTTTTCAAGGAACCTTCCAATAAGTATTTCTGCTTGGAGAAAAAAATCTTCATTGTTGGCGCAATTGCGCCTTAATCGCATATATATTGTACTTTTGGGATAGCCCCTATCCACTGGGGACGGTGACAACTGTGGGTTGGCACGAAGCCATTTCTGTCGCTGCCCTAAAAAATGTCTTTGTGCCAATAGTACTGTTGTTTTTTGTAATTGTAAGATCTAGATAATTCACTGTTTTGTTACTAAGTTCCGCTGTGAACTTTAAACCATATTGGTTATTGTTCATTTGGGCCAAAAATTATTCAAAATTGGCCTGAGACCCC
Source organism: Rana muscosa (assembly GCA_029206835.1). Taxonomy (NCBI): domain Eukaryota; kingdom Metazoa; phylum Chordata; class Amphibia; order Anura; family Ranidae; genus Rana; species Rana muscosa. The sequence goes on from JARGYO010000077.1 coordinate 617,031, forward strand.
TCCCAAAACAAGATAACATCATCAATATACCTTTTGTAAAAGGAAAGCGATTTGTTTCTGTTGCTAAAAATAGTTTCCTGTTCCCATTTATTTAACACTACATAGGCCACACTTGGGGCATAGCAAGCTCCTATAGCTACACCCCCGGTCTGGTTGTAGTAGTGATCCTTGGCCCAAAAATAATTGTTATCCATTGCCAATTCTAGATCTTGAGTCAAAAACTTTATCTGGGATTTTTTTCATTTTGGATTCTTTTGACAGAGCCCATTTTATTGCTTCTAATGCATCTTTATGTTGAATGTTGGTATATAGGGACTCAATGTCCACTGTAACCATAAGAGTGATCTCAGTAACAGCAATTTTTTGTAGCAACACAATAAGATCCCTATTGTCTTTTAAATAAGATGGACTTTGGGTAACTAGAGGTTTGAAGAACCCATCAAGGTACTCTCCTAGAAAAAAGGGAATCAATCCCGCTTATGATCGGTCGACCCGGGGGAAAATCTTTATTTTTATGTATGTAGCGGCCTCACCCTCTCTCCATCTTTATCGGTTACACACCAACTCATGTCTAGGGGTTCCTGGGTTGTGAGAGTGAGATGCGCCACGGCCCATGTCCTCCCCATTGTAGTAGGGAGGTGAAGGCCACTTCCTGATGTTTCCTCGGGCCGGTGTGTTCTGTGAATGCACTGAGTCTGTAATTGCAAGCTCACCAGCCTCCCCTCTGCTTCCAGTAACTGGAGTTCACACACCGGAGAAAGGTCCAACACTTGTTTATTTGGCACTCCAATAGCAAAGCACGATAAACAGTTCTTTTAACAGCAGACTGGTTGGGACCTATAACCTTGCCAACGGTGGGATGAGCAGATCAAGGCACTTCCTAACGTTTCAGTTCTATGCCACTATACTATGACCAGCGGCGCCTAAGCCAATCCGGCTGTTACAGAACAGGAAGGATGTGGTCTCTTCCAGCAACCCCTATGAACAGCAATGGAGCCCTCTTCGATACGCTGTGGCCCCTATCAGGGGGATGTGTCCTCCCAAGAGAGTTCCCAGAGGCCCACTGTCACCGGGTTGGTGCTGCTCCGGGTCTCCAGTGGGTAACCTCCCCGGCCTCCTCACCTCAGGTACGAGTCCCTCCGCTCAGGGACCCTCGGACAGTCCACCCTAGCGGGACCCAGTCGAAGGTACTGGGCCCCAGGCCTCCTCGATAGTACCTCACCCCAGGCTAAAGGTGCCTGGGATGGACGCCAACATGACTCCGGACCAGGCCATGGGCACCTGGACCAGACTCCTGGATCTCCCGCACCCAGGCCTAAGGGCCCTGGGTGCGGACCGCAACCCTCCTCCTCCGAGGACCTCCTTCTCCGCAAGACCTCGTGGTAAGGGCGTCTCCCCCTTTTATCTCCTCCCATCAACGGCCCGGCGGGTTCCCCGCCCCAGCCATACCATCTCCGGGAAGGGACAAAACAGGGAGCACTGCGAAGATGATTCTACCTGAAGCCTGTGGGTACCCCGCCACCCACAGGCAAAGGAGAATATTACATCCTCCAATCCTCCACGAAACAAAAAGGGGTCTGAATCCTAACACAATTATACACCTGGGTCACACTATTGCCCAGGTGTATCCCATCAATTTGAGGACCCCGCTACACACTCCCCCCTGTAATTGGACGCTGGTCCCCAGCGTCAGGTGCACACCCATGCCTCCCATAAAGTGGTGACATGGAGTGAAACCCCTGAGGCAGTTCCTCTAAATTTCCCAAGTGCCAAGACCTGCTCAGGGAATGGGGAACATATAAAACAACTTATGTCATAAAACACTTTAAACATCTGCATAGTCACAACCCCTCCCCCACACTGTCTAAGAGCCACCCACTCTCAATGGTCTTGATTGACGATTCTCCTGCAGGGGAAAGAAAAAAAACAACATCCTACCATAATTTCGTGTCATTTGGGATGAGTGGGCCCGTCAGCCGAGAGACCCACTCACTCCAACAAGCAAGGTGATGTGTGTGTGAAACATTTGTTGCGCAACACTGCCACCTGGTGACAACGCCGCGGTCATGACACTCAACGAGTCTTCGTTCTTCCAGCTTTTCCCTACTCTGCCACTATTCCCAAATGTCCTTGCCTTTGGCACATGAAGAAAAGGGGAAACACAAAAAAACACAACAGCCCCAAGTCTCCAATGAGAAAAAGAAAAGCCCAAATAAAAACAAAAGCAGGGCACAGTCCTGGGTGTCTGGGAATGGCTCTTCCAGAAAGTTCAAGTGCACAAAGGAAATAAACAGGAGTTCTTTCCTCCTATAAGTAAAACTTTGGATCCGGCAGGTACAGGGGTTTCAGGTGTTTGTCAAATGCCTCTATCGAATACTCGACATCTTCTCCTTCTCTTCTGCAAATGACTATCTTGTCAGCATGGATATGGCGCCCCAATTTCCATTCAGCTTTGCAGTCCTCAAACCTCTTAGACACTGCCGGCACACATTCCAGGTACCTGCGAGCATGGGGCACCTTCAACTTGTCCCACACAAACTCGTCATACCATCTTGTTCTCCAGACTTCCACCTCATACAGCAAGTCCCGGGGTAGATACGGGTACTCCCACCCATATTCCCGAGCTACTTTATGGCAAAACAGTCTCTGCAAGCGGGCCAAAGGTGGCATAGTGGCTTTCTCTCCAGTTCCAGGCAGCACAATAGCTTCCGGATGCCGAGGTACCTTTACCAGCTCCCTGGAAATGACTTTCGGCGCTCTCAGAGAAGCGCGGGGTGTCCCCACAACCAAAGTAGGTGAGGTAACAGTAGATGAGGACACAGGTGGAGGGGTAGGTTCCCTCGTAAGCTGCGGGTCTTCCACCCGAGGCGTGCTGTCTCCTGTGTACATAGGTGAATCCCGTACCGCACGGGAAGCAAGAAGTGGCACTCTATCCCAGCCCTTGCGGCTGAACAGTTCGTCTATCTCGCCATCATCTCCGCAATCAGACAGCGACTCTAGGTCGGAGGTGTCATACATCTCCGCAGGCAGATATCTTCCGGTGGACACAGAATCAACCTCCCTGAGGGGCTCCACCTCCAATGGGCCCCCGACACCTCCAACCACCACCACAGTCCCAGCCCCTGGCTCACCTGACCCTTGTAGAGAACTGGGAAGTCCGGGACTTCCTTCTCGACCGGCGCCATCCAGGCCAGGCAAGCAGCGGGGTGAAGCTCGACCACGTGTATAGGATGCCTGTACTAGGCCAACTTTCCTCTTCGGTGGTGGGAGCAGAGAACTTGTGGCGACCGAGGCAGCATCCTCGGATTTTTCTCTGTTGGGCAGTCCATCGCCCTGGTCAGCGCGCACGGGGACCTCGACAGAGGCCTTGACCTCCCCTTCCGGAGTAGCAGTACCCGTGAGGTGGTTGAGGCGAAGGGCCCGGGGCCTTGCTGTGGACGACTCGACCTCAAAAAGGAATTCTCTGCACTCCTCACATCGCCCGAATGGCTTCAGGGTGACCACCAGTCCCGAGCAGCCGGGACAGATCACACCGAGGGCCTCCGTGTCTCTGCAAGTGTACAGAGCCAACCGCCCTCGGGGCCTAAGTCTTATCCCCGTGTCTGTGATGGGGGCAGCAAAGGAAGTCATTCTCGTGGGGTGAGGAACCATAATCCACGGGGCACTTGAGGTCATCCCGACTATCTGCTGCTCCATCATGCACTGACCCCGCGCCGGAGTCTCCACGTGTATCCCCACACTTGGCCAGACTCCTCCCATGAGCTGTACATTTTCGCGGGCTTCCTCTTGACTCCGCCCACGAACGATGTCGCCATGGGGTGCCTCGTGGCGCAGTGCGTTAACAGTCCCCACGTGCAGTACGTCACACGGCTGGACCTCTCCCTTTTTTCCGCTCCTCCGCATGGGCCTTTCCCGTGTTAGGGTCATTTCCACAACTCCGCACTTTGGCCAGTAATATGGCCGATCTGCTCGGAACTCCTCTGGGCAGCAAAGTTCAAATGTAGACATTCTCAAGTCCATCTTTAGAACACACTCTATCCCGGACTCACGAGCCCCCACGTGTAGCGGCCTCACCCTCTCTCCATCTTTATCGGTTACACACCAACTCATGTCTAGGGGTTCCTGGGTTGTGAGAGTGAGATGCGCCACGGCCCATGTCCTCCCCATTGTAGTAGGGAGGTGAAGGCCACTTCCTGATGTTTCCTCGGGCCGGTGTGTTCTGTGAATGCACTGAGTCTGTAATTGCAAGCTCACCAGCCTCCCCTCTGCTTCCAGTAACTGGAGTTCACACACCGGAGAAAGGTCCAACACTTGTTTATTTGGCACTCCAATAGCAAAGCATGATAAACAGTTCTTTTAACAGCAGACTGGTTGGGACCTATAACCTTGCCAACGGTGGGATGAGCAGATCAAGGCACTTCCTAACGTTTCAGTTCTATGCCACTATACTATGACCAGCGGCGCCTAAGCCAATCCGGCTGTTACAGAACAGGAAGGATGGGGTCTCTTCCAGCAACCCCTATGAACAGCAATGGAGCCCTCTTCGATACGCTGTGGCCCCTATCAGGGGGATGTGTCCTCCCAAGAGAGTTCCCAGAGGCCCACTGTCACCGGGTTGGTGCTGCTCCGGGTCTCCAGTGGGTAACCTCCCCGGCCTCCTCACCTCAGGTACGAGTCCCTCCGCTCAGGGACCCTCGGACAGTCCACCCTAGCGGGACCCAGTCGAAGGTACTGGGCCCCAGGCCTCCTCGATAGTACCTCACCCCAGGCTAAAGGTGCCTGGGATGGACGCCAACATGACTCCGGACCAGGCCATGGGCACCTGGACCAGACTCCTGGATCTCCCGCACCCAGGCCTAAGGGCCCTGGGTGCGGACCGCAACCCTCCTCCTCCGAGGACCTCCTTCTCCGCAAGACCTCGTGGTAAGGGCGTCTCCCCCTTTTATCTCCTCCCATCAACGGCCCGGCGGGTTCCCCGCCCCAGCCATACCATCTCCGGGAAGGGACAAAACAGGGAGCACTGCGAAGATGATTCTACCTGAAGCCTGTGGGTACCCCGCCACCCACAGGCAAAGGAGAATATTACATCCTCCAATCCTCCACGAAACAAAAAGGGGTCTGAATCCTAACACAATTATACACCTGGGTCACACTATTGCCCAGGTGTATCCCATCAATTTGAGGACCCCGCTACATGTATTTTTGGCACTATGTACAACACCGGAACCTTGGGGGCATGGAGAACTAAATAATCTGATTCTTTTTGGTTTAAAATTTGTTTGTTCAATCCTTCTGTTACCCCCTTTAACAATTCTGTTTTTAATTGTGTTGTGGGATCCCCATTGAGCTTTTTATATGTGGCTCTATCATTAAGTATTGGATTACTTTGGATTTCTTTATAATAATATTCTCTGGTAAGTACCACCAGCCCATGTCAGCTGGTCTAACAACTATTTGTTGGTTTTCCTCTAGTAGTTTTATTCCTTACCATATACGCTGATTTGTGGTATGTTTTTGTAATTCTCTGGCCTCATCCTGCACCATGTTTCTAAATACCTCTATATAATGATTAGTGCCTTTTTTGGAATTAAAAACAGAGTTGTTTTTCAACCGACTATGTAGAAAAGGTTGATCGACATTTTCCACACTAAGATTATTAATTTGGCCTGCAAAATGTTTTTTAATGTTTCATTTTCTAATTAAATTCTCAATATCGATATTGCAGTTTTTATATATACATTTTAAAATGACATGGTATGTTTATTAGACATGGGAGTAGTCGAAAAATTTGTTTTGTTCCGTTCCGTTCCGTATTTAAAAAAAAATCGTAATTCGTAATTAGTGTACGGAATTCAATACGAATTTCGTACGACACGTATAACGAACGATTCGACCGGAAATGTACTTCCCCTACCCAATTCCAGCAGCAATCTTTTCTCTCTATAATGTCGAATCTTTTCTCTCTATAATGTCGAATCTTTTCTCTCTATAATGTCAAATCTTTTCTCTCTATAATGTCAAATCTTTTCTCTCTATAATGTCGAATCTTTTCTCTCTATAATGTCAAATCTTTTCTCTCTATAATGTCGAATCTTTTCTCTCTATAATGTCAAATCTTTTCTCTCTATAATGTCAAATCTTTTCTCTCTATAATGTCAAATCTTTTCTCTCTATAATGTTGAATCTTTTCTCTCTATGTCGAATCTTTTCTCTCAATGTCGAATCTTTTCTCTCTATAATGTCGAAACTTTTCTCTCAATGTCGAATCTTTTCTCTCTATAATGTCGAATCTTTTCTCTCAATGTCGAATCTTTTCTCTCTATAATGTTGAATCTTTTCTCTCAATGTCGAATCTTTTCTCTCTATAATGTCGAATCTTTTCTCTCAATGTCGAATCTTTTCTCTCAATGTCGAATCTTTTCTCTCTATAATGTCGAATCTTTTCTCTCAATGTCGAATCTTTTCTCTCAATGTCGAATCTTTTCTCTCTATAATGTCGAATCTTTTCTCTCAATGTCGAATCTTTTCTCTCAATGTCGAATCTTTTCTCTCAATGTCAAATCTTTTCTCTCAATGTCGAATCTTTTCTCTCTATAATGTCAAATCTTTTCTCTCTATAATGTCGAATATTTTCTCTCTATGTCGAATCTTTTCTCTCTATGTCGAATCTTTTCTCTCTATGTCAAATCTTTTCTCTCTATGTCAAATCTTTTCTCTCAATGTCGAATCTTTTCTCTCAATGTCGAATCTTTTCTCTCTATAATGTCAAATCTTTTCTCTCTATAATGTCAAATCTTTTCTCTCTATGTCGAATCTTTTCTCTCTATAATGTCAAATCTTTTCTCTCTATAATGTCAAATCTTTTCTCTCTATAATGTCGAATCTTTTCTCTCTATGTCGAATCTTTTCTCTCTATGTCGAATCTTTTCTCTCTATATTGTCGAATCTTTTCTCTCTATGTCGAATCTTTTCTCTCTATGTAGAATAATCTTGGACTAATAGAGTTAAGGTTAGTCACATTTGACCAAAAAATATTTACCTATTGCTTTGTCGAATCTTCATGTCTTATTTGGTAGTTTGGATTTGGATAATTTGGAGCCGAAATTCGTAAACGAATCTTCGTAAACAAAACTTTGTATTTCGTACAGAATTTGTATCCGTAAAAATTCGTAATTCGGATTCGTACAAATGTACGAATTTCGAAAAATTCGTACGAATTTTCGATTCGTACGAAACTAAATGCACATGTCTAATGTTTATCATATCAAGATTAGATATTTTTTACACATTAACTTTTACAATCACATGTTGTGTACTTTCAGAGTTGAAAGGGTTAAACTTCTTTACATTAGAGTCACTTTAGTTAGGAGGAACATCTGGTGTTAATTAAGATATATTTTTTCCTAAAGTTAATTCAAACAAGTTAGGACAGGTTTTACAATGTAATATGTATTTTTTTTTAAATCATTTCACCTATATGATTGATTTGAAGTTAGGAAACATATTTTTATGTTTAGATTTTAATAAGGTTATTTGAAAGGTTGTATGGATTATAGATGTAGCGCCCATCCCAATTTATGGGACGCTATATGTGTAAATTTAAGGGTGGTCTGAGCTAATAGTTGGGCTCAGACCTGTTTATTTGTTAAATTGCTTCTGCTCTGGGTGCGATGCTGCCTGACAGTACAGTTCCCTGTTGCCTGAAGTTGGCGCTGCCATCTCCCGCTCAGGTTGAACCACAGGGGGTATCGCAGCACCATTGGGTGTCCTCTTTCGGCAGCCGTGCAGTGGGCGTGGTCTATGCGCTGTGCATGCTGGTAGAGGGTACAAAAGGGGCAGACGCCATGAGGCGTGAGGCATTTCCAGGGACCCCTTGGTCCTGGAGAACGTTTGGCACGTACCCCACCTTCGGTGGCCCTCATGGCCAGGGGTGCGTGCGTGTATTTCAGTCCTGGGCACCTTCAGCCCGAGGCTGCATCGCTGCTTGGTAGGCCTAGCCTGGCAGGCTAGGTCCTACACCTCACATAAGGATCCCAGGCTGCCCACTCACAGGGGGCCTAACTTGAGGAAAGGAGACCAGGGGATTAGCGAAGTTACTGCTATCTCAGGAAGAGGCCTGGGAACTCGCCTAAAGAGGGATTCATATCGCTTGGCAGGGAGGTTTAGGACTGGATAATCCTGTGGCAGAGGATTCCTAATCGTATCCCTTCATCTAGAAGTGAAGTTTAATCCATGCTCCACTCCTGCTGCTAGGACCGCTCTCATAGGGACTATCCGGGTGAGCAAATACCCACTCAGGCTTGAGTGGCGACGAAAGTGCTCTCTAAGTGTTGCGTGCCTGAACCTTCCCCTACTTCTTCTACTCTCTCTCTCTCTCACAAAGTTGTTTCAAGATATATGTAGCGGGGTGCTCAATTTAGGGGGAGTGTCTGAGTGGTAATTAGGCTCAGACACACTGATTGTTAGGATTCATGGATCATTTCTGCTCACGGGGGATAGTATTGGCGTACAGTTTCCTGTGGCCTACAGGTGGCGCTGTCGCCGTAGGCCAGGGTTGAACCGCCAATAGAGGGCTGCGCCTTTTGTGTCCCCTCTCGGCAGTAGTACAGCGGGGCGGGGAACCTGCTGTGCCCGCTGGGAGAGGGTATAAAGGGGCAGACATCTTCCGAGCAGGGTCCACGCCCAGGCACCTTCGACCTGGGGGTGAGTGAGGGTCGTCTCCGGGTGCCCTAGGCCTGGAGGCGGAGTTGCTGTTCCATCCCAGACACCTTCAGTCTGGGGTGAGGTACTATTTTGAAGGCCCAGGGCCCAGCACCTTCAGCTGGGGTCCGCTAGGGATCGAGGGCTCCCAGGGTTCCGCCTTGCGAGGGGACCCGTATCTAGGACGAGGAGGCCAGGGAGGTGACCCCTTCCGAAGACCCAGTGCAGAGTCGTGGTGACGGTGGGGGCCTCTGGTAACTCTCCGGAGGGATGTTTTCTCCTTGACATGGGCCAGGTACTCTAAGAAGGAAGTGCACGTTCAAGGTCAGTGGCAGTGGCCTCATAGGGCAGTGCCCTATTCACCCGGTCAGTGGCAGTGCCCCGTTCCCCAAGTCAGTGGCAGTGATTTTATTCACCCGGTCTGTGGCAGAGACCAACCTCATGGTCTGTGGCAGAGATCGTGTGCCAAAGCTGTTTGAGAATGCTAAACAGTCAAGAGTTAAGCTAAGTTTGTGCCTGGACCTCCTCCCACCTAAGCTGTTCTGTGTCTTGTTCCAACCTGTCTGCTGTGAAAGAGACTATTTATTATCCGTGTGAAATAAATTTTGAAGTTGGACTTTCAGTTGGTGTGGACAGTTACATTCCTGGGGAAAATTAAGGACTTGCATCTATCCAAGGTAGAGGTGAGATCATTCTCGGGAGGATTCTAACTCTAGCCGAAGGCAGGCCCAAAAAAAAAAACTAACTCAACCTCCTCACACAGGAGGGTACGGGCTTGGGGTGTGGTGTGCCTCTCTTTTCCTGCGAGGAGCCAAGTTAAATGCAGGTAAAGACTGGGGCGTGTGCGCTACACGTGGGGGCTCGAGTCCGGGATATGTCTGCGGTTGGAAAGTGTGAAAACCCCCCAGAGTTTGAACTTTATTCCCCAGTGAAGTTCCGTGGAGGTCGGCCATATTGAGAACTGTGCAACGAGGAGAACCCTGACTGCATAGTTCGTGGGCGTGACAGAGAGAAAGCCCGCGAACAGTGCAGGAGATGGGAGGAGTCTGGCCATGTGTGGAGTTGCACGTGGGGACTTTGGCGCGAAAAGGACAGTGCGCAATGGAACAGCGAATGGATAACATGGCTTCTCATGCCTCATGGGTCTTGGCTACTACTACCATGAAAATTACTTCATTTGCTGCTCCCTTAACGGATACAGGGATTCGGCTCAAGCCCCAGGGACGTTTTGCCCTCTACGTTTGTAAAGATGTGGAGGCCCTCGGAGTGATTTGTCCCGGCTGCTCGGGACAGGTGGTACATCTGAAGCCATTCGGGCGATGCGAGCTATGTAAGGAGTTCTTATTTGAGGTCAAGCAACCTACGGAAAAGCCTCAGGCTTTCCACCTCAATTGCCTTACGGCCGCCACCACTCTGGAAGGAGGAATCAGAGCTTATACAGCCACCCCTGCGCGCAATGTCGGGACTTCGGAAGTCACAGAGGAGATTGTTTCAGTAATTGAGAGACCAGAGGATGCTGCTTCGGTCACCACAGAGTCCTTTCTCCCACCGCCCAAGAGGAAGATCGGGTTCGTGAAAGCTTCCCGCGGCCTTGGTGGAGCTACGCCACAGCGCTTACTCGGAATGGATACATCCGAAGGGAAAAGTCCCGGACGTCCTTGTTCAGCTACAAGCCGAGGTAAGCCGGGGAAAGAGACTCTGTCAAAGGTCCCAAGTGTTAGGGATTCACATGCCAGTGAATTAGTCAGAGGCGGTGACTTGTCCTTTACCCGGAGTTACCTGCCTGCGGAGAAGTACAGCACCTCCGACCTGGAGTCCATCTCTGATGCGGGAGATGACGCTGCTATAGATGAACTATTTGAACGGAAGGGTTGGGATAAGATGCCCCTGTCCTTGTCCCGTAGCACTAGGGACCCACCCATGTCCACTGGGGAAAGTACACCCCGGGTGGTGGCCCCGGAGCCTGAGGAGGGATCTGTCCCCTTGTCTGCCCTTCCACCGCTGGAGAATCCTGTAGCGGCTGCTGAGACGGGACGGGTGTCGCTGCGGGCCCGTGTCTGGTCCTGAGGTAGTGAAAGTACCTCGGCACCCGGATGCCATTGTCCTGCCTGGTATGGGAGACCGTGCTACCATGCCACCATTGTCCCGATTACAGAGACTATTCAACAAGAAGGTAGCCAGCGAGTATGGGTGGGAGTACCCGTACCTGCCCAAAGAGCTCCTATTTGAAGTAGAGGCCTGTAGACACCGGTGGTACATGGACTTTGTATGGACACACATTAAAGTACCCCAGGCCAGAAGATGTTCACCTGCAGCTACCCAGAGATACAAAGACTGTAAGGCTGCCTGAATGCTTGGTCGGCACAAATATGCGGACAAGGTGCTCATCTGCAGGAAAGATAAAGACAATGTTGAGTACCACATTGACACCTTTGATAAGCATTGGAAACCGCTGGTGTTGCCAGACCCACACTATTACCTTTAAGAGACTAGACTCTTGTGTTTTGTTTTATTTCTGGAGTGCACCCTCTGGAGCCCAGGAACTTATGCCCAACAAAAAGGGTATTCTACTCTTTGGAGGAGCGGGAGCTGTTGTTTTTTTTCTCCCCTCTCTCCCCACCGCAAAGATACAAGGACTTTGGGGTGTAGAGAGTTCAGGGCCACAGTCAAGAAGAAGAGGATTTGCCGACACCAGTGTCTTAATCGCAGCACTACCACTAGGTGGCGGTGTTGTGCAACTATTGCAATACAAATAGAATGATGCAGTTTACTTTTTGGATGGAAGCGGTTTTTCTCTCGGGGAAAATCTGTTCATTCCAATAAATGTCATTTTGGTTGTGTATGTTTTTTTCTTCCTCTGCAGGCGGACGTCAAGCAAGATTACTGAGAATGGGGGGATCTTAGCTATTGCAGGCGGGAGGGAAATGTAAATATTTATTGAAGTATGTTATGTGACATTTGAGATTGTAATGTGCACGTGTGTTTTACTCTTCTTTCATCTCTGTGTTTAACCTCCTTTCCCCATGTTAGATTCCGGCACAAACAGGCAGTTCTTTTTAAATTTTCCTTTTTTTGTAGTTTTTGTCTCTGGATTTGTCCTATGCTGACTCAGGCTTGAGAGGCATAGGTTTGTTCCAGACACTGGGGACCAGTGTCAATTTAGTGGGGGGATGTGTAGCGGGGTGCTCAATTTAGGGGGAGTGTCTGAGTGGTAATTAGGCTCAGACACACTGATTGTTAGGATTCATGGATCATTTCTGCTCACGGGGGATAGTATTGACGTACAGTTCCCTGTGGCCTACAGGTGGCGCTGTCGCCGTAGGCCAGGGTTGAACCGCCAATAGAGGGCTGCGCCATTTGTGTCCCCTCTCGGCAGTAGTACAGCGGGGCAGGGAACCTGCTGTGCCTGCTGGGAGAGGGTACACAAGGGGCAGACATCTTCCGAGCGGGGTCCACGCCCAGGCACCTTCGGCCTGGGGGTGAGTGAGGGTCGTCTCTGGGTTCCCTAGGCCCGGAGGCAGAGTTGCTGTTCCATCCCAGACACCTTCAGTCTAGGGTGAGGTACTATTTTGAAGGCCCGGGGCCCAGCACCTTCGGCTGGGGTCCGCTAGGGATCGAGGACTCCCAGGGTGCCGCCTTGCGAGGGGACCCATATCTAGGATGAGGAGGCCAGGGAGGTGACCCCTTCCGAAGACCCAGCGCAGAGTCGTGGTGACGGTGGGGGCCTCTGGTAACTCTCCAGAGGGATGTTTTCTCCTTGACATGGGCCAGGTACTCTAAGAAGGAAGTGCACGTTTAAGGTCAGTGGCAGTGGCCTCATAGGGCAGTGCCCTATTCACCCGGTCAGTGGCAGTGACCCGTTCTCCAAGTCAGTGGCAGTGACTTTACTCACCCGTTCTGTGGCAGAGACCAACCTCACGGTCTGTGGCAGAGATCGTGTGCCAAAGCTGTTTGAGAAACCTAAACAGTCAAGAGTTAAGCTAAGTTTGTGCCTGGACCTCCTCCCACCTGAGCTGTTCTGTGTCTTGTTCCAACCTGTCTGCTGTCAAAGAGACTATTTATTATCCGTGTGAAATAAATATCGAAGTTGGACTTTCAGTTGGTGTGAACAGTTACATTCCTGGGGAAAATTAAGGACTTGCATCTATCCAAGGTAGAGGTGAGATCATTCTCGGGAGGATTCTAACTCCAGCCGCAGGCAGGCCCAAAAAAAAAAAACTAACACCGCTCAACCTCCTCACACAGGAGGGTACAGGCTTGTGGTGCGGTGTGCCTCTCTTTTCCTGCGAGGAGCCAAGTTAAATGCAGGTAAAGACTGGGGTGGGTGCGCTACATATAAAAAAAAGGAATAAAACCTTGCTGCTTAGGTTTTACACCTGTGTGGACATTGATTTTATTCAAGAGGGACTTCCGCCTAGACAACTGGAGCTGAAGGATCCACTCGGATGAGGTAACTTGCCGCAAGACCCAAATAGTTGTTAGTATAGCTTGCCCTCCCCCCACAGATGTAGCTAAGTGGGGGTGCCTGGGCTACATAGATTTATGCTAAACACAATTTGGAGGGAAAGTATGGAACATATATATAGTTGACATCTACATTTCAAAGCTTTGTACTACAGTGTTTCATTTATGAAATAATTAAGAAGGGATCGATTTTTTGGGGGAAAAATAAACAATAAGGATGAAAATATTTTTTATCGCATTAAAAAAAAAAAAAAAAAAAAAAGGTTATCAAGTTTACTTTTCCTTATATAGAATCAAGATTGAAAATATATTCAAATCAATTATCTTCACGTTTAATAGATTTTTATTTTTCAAAATAACCATAGACATTACAGAAGTACAATATGACGAAGGGTTAATTCACGTGTAGCGGCCTCACCCCTCTCCCTTGCTTTATCGGTTATATGGCTGTTGTCTAGGGGTACCTGGGAGAGAGAGATGATACACACCACGGCCCGTGTCCTCCTCACCTAGGAGATGAAGGCCAGAAGATTGGGCTTTTGTGTAGGTGTCCTAGAGTCAAGTCCAGTCCTTCGTCCCTGACTCCTTTGCTTAGTAACCCAAGTTCCACACAGTGAATAGGTCCAACTCAGTTTTATTCTTCTTGCCAAGCAATAAAACAGTCTTTCTCCTTTTGAATAATGGGGGGGACAGATTGAGGCACAATCCTTTCCCTTCTTGCTGCTGCTCACTGTGCTGTCACCAGTGGTGAATAGTCACTGCCACTGACTAGGTAATTTAGAACGTGAATTTACCTTCGCTCACTTTGCCCCTGTCAGGGGAAGAAATCTGTCCAAGGGAGAAATGGAGGCCTCTCCGTCACCAGCGATGCTGCGCCGGACTCTTCGGAGAAGTTACTGCGCACCAATCCTCACGAACACAGACACGGGCACCCAAGGCGTTAGGGCCCCCTCGGATTCCTCACCCTCGTGGAACTCAGTCGAAGGTACTGAGCCCCAGGCATCCGCCATAGTACCTCACCCCAGGCTAAAGGTGCCTGGAATGGACTCCATCTCTGTTCCAGCTAGGCCAAGGGCGCCTAGGCCTGGAACACCGGAACGCCAGCACCCAAGCTGAAGGTGCCTGGGTGCGGCCACGTCCTCCGACTCTCTCCCCAAAATCAGGGCCTCCGCCCCTTTTATGACCTCTCCCTTTGCATCACAGCGGGTTCCCCGCCCCGCTGTACCAGCTCCAGGGGAGGACAAAAAGGCACGGTTCGCGGAGTATGTTCAGCTCGGGCCCAAGGCAACAGCGCCACCCAGAGACCCCACGGAACTTCACACCACCAGAGTCCTTACAAATTCAAATACCCGCTACACACATATAACAAAGAATAAAAAAATAAAAAAAAGGCAGATCATCGTTCTTAACAGCAAAAAAAAAAAAAAAAACAGATAATCAATAACTAGTCTTTAAATGTTGTTTCAAAGAAAAACCTCAGGTTTGAGTAAATAAGGTATGAGTGAACCCCCGGTACGGAAAGATAACTGAGGCATAAAAAAAATGAACCGTAGGGATAGACGGACTGGGAGATCCTACCCATCCTGGACACCCCAAAAGGGATTAAATCAATTATCTTAAGATCTAATCAATCCCTGTATGGATGCGAATGAGATGCATTTGAGGTATAAATGGATTAAGAAAAGAAAATGATTAAGATTGCCTAATCAATCATTTTGAGAGGGAAATGTTAGAAGCCTTGCTTAATCTAATATCTAATATTTATTATTTAATATTACTAACATATGTATGAATGGGTTAGATCTTTATAGTATGATTGATTTGTTTATATTAATCTCTTCTAGATTTGAAAAAGTAAGAAACAGTCTGTGCTTCTCTTTGAAGAGCTAACATGTGGTAGTAATTATCCTTTCCTTCCTTCATCGCAAATGGGATAAGGTTTTGCCCCGGACCAATATGCAGCTTAAAGACCAGGCCCCTTTTTGCGATTCAGCACTGCGTCGCTTTAACTGACAATTGCGCAGTCGTGTGACGTGGCTCCCAAACAGAATTGACGTCCTTTTTTTCCCACAAATAGAGCTTTCTTTTGGTGGTATTTGATCACCTCTGCGGTTTTTATTTTTTGCGCTATAAACAAAAATAGAGCGACAATTTTGAAAAAAAAACAATGTTTTTTACTTTTTGCTATAATAAATATCCAGTGTAAACAGGGTGAACAAATATTTGCGGTAACAGTGAAAAAATAAAAATAACAAGTATCAAAAGCAGCATGCACAGTCTGCAGATGAAGCAAACGCAAAAATATGTGAATCCAAAAATGCAGCGCTTCAATATAACAAATAAACGTGACAGTCCATGTAAAAATCAATATATGAAGGTAGATGCAATAAAAATGATGAAACACCACCACCAAAGGTTTCACTGTGAAGGGCAACACACCACACCAAATGTGCTCACAATCTGCTTACCAGAAGGTGAACATTTTCAAACGTTAGTGACAAATGTAGAGGATCAAAGAAGGATACAACTCTCCAGACTTGATGGAATAATGGCAGGAATATCCAAACAACACCAGCATCAGGAAGACCTTCAGGACTCAATGTAAGGTAATGCAATGCAGTCCTCCTCAGAAAGGATTAAATTAATAGGAAGAAAAAAGGCAGCATAGTGAAGCCCGTAAGATCAAACAGAAAGGTTTATTGAAAATTCTACTTACAGGAAGGCAAATGTTCAAGGCAAGTAACAAAACTGCAGGTCAAAGCATGTTCACGTTGGTCAGCCTGACATGTTTCATCCAAGAAGATATCATCAGAGGCGTGGCCAATGATGTGAGCACGCACAATATATATAAGTGTAGCGGGTGTTTGAATTTATGTGAGGACTCTGGGGGTGTGGAGTTCCTTGGGGCCTACAGGTGGCGTTGTTGCCTTGGGCCGGAGCTGAACTCACACCGCAAACTGTGCCTTTTTGTCCTCCCCTGGAGCTGGTACAGCGGGGCGGGGAACCCGCTGTGACGCAAAGGGAGAGGTCATAAAAGGGGCGGACGCCCTGATTTTGGGAGAGAGTCGGAGGACGCGGCCGCACCCAGGCACCTTCAGCTTGGGTGCTGGCGTTCCGGTGTTCCAGGCCTAGGCGCCCTCGGCCTATCTGGAGTGGAGATGGAGTCCATCTCAGGCACCTTTAGCCTGGGGTGAGGTACTATGGCGGATGCCTGGGGCTCAGTACCTTCAACTGAGTTCGGCGAGGGTGGAGGAATCCGAGGCGGGCCCTAACTCCTTGGGTGCCCGTGTCTGAGTTCGTGAGGACTGGTGTGCAGTAACTTCTCCGAAGAGCCCGGCGCGGCATCGCTGGTGACGGAGAGGCCTCCACTTCTCCCTTGGACGGATTTCTTCCTCTGATAGGGGCAAAGTGAGCGAAGGTAAATTCATGTTCTAAATTACCTAGTCAGTGGCAGTGACTATTCACCACTGGTGACAACACAGTGGGCAGCGGCAAGAAGGGAAAGGATTGTGCCTCGATCTGGCTCCCCCCCCCATTATTCGAAAGGAGAAAGATAGTTTTATTCTTCTTGCCAAGCAATAAAACAGAGTTGTACCTATTCACTGTGTGGAACTTGGGTTACTAAGCAAAGGAGTCAGAGACGAAGGACTGGACTTGGCTCTAGGACACCTACACAAAAGCCCAATCTTTTGGCCTTCACCTCTTGGTTACGGATGACATGGGCCATGGTGTGTATCATCTCTCTCTCCCAGGTACCCCTAGACAACAGCCGCATAACTGATAAAGAAAGGGAGAGAGGTGAGGCCGCTACATAAGGAAATGACATAAGCATAGCTCCCAACTGTCCCTGATTTGGAGGGACTGTCCCTGATTTGGAGCAATGTCCCTCTGTCCCTCTTTCCCCCTCATTTGTCCCTCATTTTGGTCTGATCTATATAGTTGTATATAAAATGCACTTTTTATCTTTCAAAAAGTGTTTCTCAGTGCTAAACCTTTCATCTGATTTCTAAATTGATGCATATGTACTGTTGTGGAGATTTTTATGGAGATGTATTTAATATGTATTGTCATAGTGTCACCCAGTGTTAGTACTTCCGCAACCCGCTCTAAAAGAGCTGATTGGGGTAGTCTGAGGCTGGTTGAATCCCGTCTGATAGGGGAAAACGTTTTGAGGTTGGAGTGTGATGTTTGCAGGGTGCGGATATGTCCGTCAACGGGGGCCCTCTGTGCATTAGCATGGACGATCGTTAAGGAGGGGATATGCTCGCTCTGCAATGACATCATTGGTTATAGGCGGATGGGCGCTCTTGTCTCTGCTATGTCTGATCAACATTGGTTGGAATTCGTAGCGTGCGTCTGCAGATAGCCTCCCTCCCCCATTATAATCTTAATATGCGTTATTCTATGGAATAGCGCAGAATAAGAATTCCTATCAACGGTAACTTTAGCCATCCTACGTTTATTGTATTCATGTATGACATCTCCTGTTGGAAGGAATGTCAAAGTATTGTCATTTTCCTGTGAGGAGGGAACATCCTATGAGGTTCCCGCCCATGGGGAGGGGATTGGTTGCTGCAGCCAATCACCTCCTGTCTTGAGATCTTTTGAGTTTAATAAAAGCCTATGAGTAGGCGTCGGCTTGACAGTCTTTGCTGGAATGGCCTGATAAGAAGATAAGCTTTTGTGGTGCTGCCTTTCTTGGATGAATGATGGGACGAATGAACGGTGAGTGGATCTTTAGCAAACTTAACTTAACGATAGCATTACTTCAAGAAGATGAAATCTGATGTGTGCTTAGATAGCACAGGAATTATAGGCTGTGTGCTCTGTAAACAGCAGCCTAAAATTCCACAACAGTAATGGCGACTCACGGTTGGGACCAATTGCGGCCTCTTTGAGCATCAGATCAGCAGAGGGGGGAGAGTGGACCTGCGATGTGATGTGTAAAGAGGCTGTACTTTGAAACGAAAAAAAAAATTAAAAAAAAAAATTGTCTTTTTGAAATAATGTTTCAAGTTTGCAGCGTGTGTGTATGTCTGTGAATCCGACCGGATGCCTGTGAATTTGTTTGTGTATGCCTGTGTGTGATTGTTTGTGCGATGTATTGAGAAGTCTGATGCCAGCCATGGCTGCTGCATTGTCCTGGTCTTTGTGAGCCATGAGGTTTAGCGGGGGAGGGGCTGCCAGCATCTCAGGTACAAGGGTGAAAGTTGGTGACTTTCTGTAAATAGCATGTTTTGTAGTGGGAGGGCCCTGAGAGATGATCTGATGGAAACTGTGGGCTGTAAGAGTGTAACTAAGCGAGAAATATAGACTGTATATTGTGTATGAAATGAAGGTATAGATGTGGTATTTAGTGCACTGAACAGTTTGTAAAGTAGATTGCTTGGCTGCCATGTGCTTGAATGGGGGAAGGGCTTTGTGTTGCTGGGCTATGCCCTAAGGGAAGGACAATGGTGCTGGAAGGGAAACGCCCTGAGGGAAAGACACTCTAAGCAGATGTACAAGCAACAATATACTGTATGTGTGTGGTGTTTGTGATTTCTATGAAAAATAGAAATGAATAGATTGTGATTTTTGCCTTTATAGGGGACAAAGACACATGTCCCCATAAGTGTAAAAATATTAAGTGTTTGGTTTTTGAGTTGAAAGTTCCTGCCAAGTGGCCAGGCTGAGGCCACTGTGTGTGAACTTTAGGTAGAGAAATATGGTGAATATCTCAGAGTATATGAACTTAGAGAAATGAACATGTTTTTAATATTGTCATGTAACTCACATTTATTGAATGTGCTGTTTAGTTGGCCAAAGGGAGGCTAAGTTTGTAAGTGTACATGTGGTCCTTGTAGAGTGTAGCTAACACCTTTTTCAGTGGATTTTGATGATAATTTAGAAAAGTTTCAATGGTGTAGTCAGTCTTTGTGGAGAGAAACATTTTTGATTTTCTTTTAAAGAGATGCTGGTTTTGGCGGGAAAAATTGCATGCGTCAATGGCGCAATTTTTGTTGTCCATGAGGTGCTGTGGTGGGTCATCCACCATTTTGTAGTCCTGGCTTGTCGGCCATTTTGAGAGACGTTTACAGTTTGAGATAGGAAGTTCCAGTTTAGCAAACACGGCCCCTGAATATGCTGTATTGGCATTTGTTGATTGGCGCAGTTTTGTCCTGTTTTGTGCGCTTGCAGTTTGACCTGTGCACTGCTGAGGAGAGCGCTGGGACGCCAGAGTGACATACTGAGGATGGTTTTGTCTCTGGTTTAAATAGTTTTTCTAAGCATCGCCTTTTGAGTTGAGTGGTATCTTAAAATAGCGCGGTCTTACCCTGAGGGGCCACGACGCGCTTGCGGACACACGCACATGCTGGGGCCTATTTATGGATAGGATCTGGCTGACCTACCAGCAGTTGGAGTGTGGGAGGAGGCCAACGCAGACACAGGGAGGACATGCAAACTCCATGCAGATGGTGTTAGGAGGGGGGATTTCTCTGTTTTCATTTAAGTAGATGTAAGCTATTGCAGGGTCGGCTGGCTTTGCAGTATATGAAAAACTTCACTTTACACTGAATTTTGATGGATTGTAAGACTAACAGAGTTTTTGTACAATGATGTGTTTTTATGTTTAAATATTTCCTTCCCAGAAGGCAATTCATATGTTTTGAAGCTTGTATTGTATAGCCTGTAGAGGAGGAGTGGGGGTTTTGGTCGAAACCCCTAGAGCCATCTTTTTGCAGGAGTTTTGCATTTGAGTCAACTTGTGGTTTTGCTTGCAGGGGATGTTTGGGTCAGGACCCTCCCATTTGCAAAGGGGGGTTTTATTCCACCATCTTCTTGACAAGGTTTTAAATTGTTGAAATATATAATGTGTAGCCATGGATTTTTTTGGAGTCTTGATAGACACAGCAATGTGGCTGGGCTCCCCCCTCCCCCTCCCTCTTCCTGAACAATTGATATGCAAATAAACCAGTTTGTTTTTTTTAAGTAGCTGAGCATAACCGGAAGTTTCTTTTCAGCATTTATATATCAGCAGAAAGTTAGTGGGAGGAGCTTGGGGTTTTTAAAGGTGAGCAATGAGATTTGTGCTTAGAAGGAAAATGGAAAGCATTTTGGCGTTTAAACGTGTTTTATATTTTGTTCCAGTTTTGTGAAGTTTGTACTGTAATACAGTTTTGTGTAGAGAGCAAACAGTCGGCATCACCATTATTGTAACATCTAGTTACAGAGAGAAGCCACATTGTTCTGCAGGTGGTAAACTGGCGTAATTGTTCTGTGAGGTTTAGTCTGACAACGCAGTGTATGGGTGTATAGCGGAAAACACTTGTGTATGCATACACTGTGAGGGGTAGAGGCCTAATTCGGGGGTTGATCTGTGGTTGTTGCTGTAGTTCCAAAAGTGTTGGGACAACAAGCCATAGAGTTGACACCTCGGTTAGGGTTTCTAGTTGGAGGACTTGACCATATAGTGGTTGTAGTTCTGCAATTCACCGTATAAGAAGACACCGGGCGGCGATCTCCGAAATGGGTACAACGGTTTAACCTGGACGCAGGTTTAAGACGATAAGCCGATTCGAATCGCCATGGACACAAGGAGGTCTGTGCAAAGGGAAGGAATGGAGGCTTCCCATAGTCAGACGGTCACACAGTGCACGAAGCCTACTTTTGGGGCAAAGGCCTTTGAACCCCAAAAAGATTAACATAGGTGGTCCAAGGATACTATTTTGGGTATCCCTCTGGAATGGATGTAGTTGAGCTGCGGCTTCAGAAATCTGTAATGATGAGGAATGGTGGCTCATGCCCGTTTGTTTGAACCTTGTATGGCTGGTACATGGAAGGTTCTCGAGCTGCTCTCATGGTTGTCCCATAGTATTTTTTCCTATTGCTGAAAGAGTGAAGGTAGAATCCTGGCTGTTTTTGTTTTTTTTTCATTTGTGGTTTTGGAAACTGGGAAGTATTTCCCCCACGTTTGTATCGGAATGTTTGTATGTAGTAACGTGAATATGTTCGAACTTACCGCGGCGATCCTTCAATGCATCGCGGCTGTTGTATGTTTGTAGGAACGGGAAAAGTAAGGGTTACAGAGGGTTTTGAAAGAATGTCATTGACAATTTACCAATTTACAGGAATGTCATTATTGTTTTACCATTCTTTGCAGGTTAAATATGAAGGATAGAGTAATGATTTTGCTTATAAGTATTTTTCAGGTCCAAGGAGTTTGTACACAGAGAACAGGTGTATGTAGACAGCTGTACATATGGATAAATACGAGTCTAAGGGAGGTAAAAGTATCATAGGCTATTTCATTGTTTCTTTTTTCCTGCACCACGCATTTCTTCCTTCAGTCTGTAATGAGGAAGAAAATGAGGGGAGAATGATAAATGTAAGAGTGACAGTTTTTATTTTTGTCAAACTAATGATAACCTCTGTAATTCTAACCAAGTTTGTGCCAAGACTGTCTTTCTTTAATAGAATTTGAATCGGCAAGCAGCAGTCTGGTGAAGTAGGTTCCCATCCCAGAGGCTAAGAACCTTGTCAGTGGTTCCAGGTATTGTAAGCCACGCACAGGTTATGCAGTGACCACAGTCCCGATGTCTGGGTTATTGTCATATGAGGGTTGTTTGGAGGTCAATCAAAATCAGGGTCGTACTTTCCTCATTAGCTGTCACTTATATTCTTGGCTGATGGGGTGGGTGCGATCACTGTAACATGAACTTCAAAATGTCCACCAAAAGGTTTTCACGAGTCCCTCCTGGACCCTGACTTAATAATCAGTTTACATTCTTTCCAACCAGGTGACTGGGTCGTTGTAAAGAAGCTTGAGGGATGAGACCACGCCAGCCACTGCAAGAAGCGGCTCAACCACACCAAAGAATGAGGAGTATCTTTGTTTATTTATATTTTTGTTGTTTAGTAAATTTTAGCGAGGGTAACGGTGAAAAGCATCCCAAGTTATTATTTAAAGTGTATGTCCTGACTAGCTCAGAAAGCGAACAGGACCGATGGTCTGTTCTGAGTCTTCACTGAGTTTTAGTCCCCAGCGATGACAGCGGTACATGACATTTATGATGTTATTATGGGTATGAGGAGTTTTGACAAACTAGTGAAGACTCCAGACAGACACTTGTCAATGGAATCTAACGATGCATTTTTAGAGGGTAAAATTGGTTTTAGTTTTAATGGCTCTGTCTCTTGTCGGTTTGGGTATCTAGGCAGCCCACAAGTGTGTTTGAACTTTAGTTTGGTGTTTATGTGGATCTGCAGCTTATAAGGGTAATTCCCCCAAAGCAAGAGGTTCATGCGCAATGGTGAAGCTGTCCCAACATTTTAGGTCGCGGCCGATCGCGAGGATCTGATGGCGCAGGAGATTAAGAATGGCAGGGACAGCTAGTAGGGATTTGTTCACCAATCCCGACCAGGTCTGGGCATGGGGTCCTGCATGTACAAGGTGGGGGGGGCTCGGGCTTGGGATACAATTGAACAATTCTCATCCGTTAAGGATAGGGTTCTTCATGTAATTGTTGAAGCCAGAGCTGTAGCTAAGTGAAGGTTGGGAGTCCTTTTTTAAGGGTCTGGGAATCTTTGGGGATCTAATTTTTTATTTTACAGCGGATCGTGGTTAAAGAAAGTGGGAATATATATACTCATGTAGTTTTATTTCTATTCTTTCTATGTCGTGACGAGAGGCTCCTGTTGCCTGATTTGACGCGTGACCAGAGTTTCCTTGATGAGACGCCCCGAAGCCGGACCCACATACAAGACAGAGAATCACAGACGGATCGGCGATTACTACAGCTCACCATGTCGTGTCCTCCTTTATAAGTCATGCCCCTGAAGAGTAGAGTCTACATGTCAAGCCGTGTTTTCCTTTTTATGGACTAAGAACTGATTCATTTCCGGGTATAAGAAGCATATCAACTCTCATCGAGGGACACATAGGGTGCATATGACAAAAAAAGGGAGGACTGTTGTGGAGATTTTTATGGAGATGTATTTAATATGTATTGTCATAGTGTCACCCAGTGTTAGTACTTCCGCAACCCGCTCTAAAAGAGCTGATTGGGGTAGTCTGAGGCTGGTTGAATCCCGTCTGATAGGGGAAAACGTCTTGAGGTTGGAGTGTGATGTTTGCAGGGGGCGGATATGTCCACCAACGGGGGCCCTCTGTGCATTAGCATGGACGATCGTTAAGGAGGGGATATGCTCGCTCTGCAATGACATCATTGGTTATAGGTGGATGGGCGCTCTTGTCTCTGCTATGTCTGATCAACATTGGTTGGAATTCGTAGCGTGCGTCTGCAGATAGCCTCCCTCCCCCATTCAATAACAGTATAATCTTAATATGCGTTATTCTATGGAATAGCGCAGAATAAGAATTCCTATCAACGGTAACTTTAGCCATCCTACGTTTATTGTATTCATGTATGACATCTCCTGTTGGAAGGAATGTCAAAGTATTGTCATTTTCCTGTGAGGAGGGAACATCCTATGAGGTTCCCGCCCATGGGGAGGGGATTGGTTGCTGCAGCCAATCATCTCCTGTCTTGAGATCTTTTGAGTTTAATAAAAGCCTATGAGTAGGCGTCGGCTTGACAGTCTTTGCTGGAATGGCCTGATAAGAAGATAAGACCTGTGTTGGTGGTTTCCTTGATTGAATGATGGGACGAATGAACGGTGAGTGAATCTTTAGCAAACTTAACGATAGCATTACTTCAGAAAGATGAATCTAAAGTGTGTGCTTATAGAGCACAGGAATTATAGGCTGTGTGCTCTGTAAACAGCAGCCTGAAATTCCACAACACCACTCAAGGACATTCAGAGTTGTCCTTTAGCCACTCCTTTGTTATCTTGGCTGTGTGCTTAGGGTCGTTGTCCGGTTGGAAGATGAATCTTCGGTCCAGAGGGCTCTGGAGCAGGTTTTCATCAAGGATGTCTCTGTACATTGCTGCATTCATCTTTCCCTCGATTCTGACTAGTCTCCCAGTTCCTGCCACCGGAAAACATCCCCACTCGTGATGCTGCCACCACCATGCTTCACTGTAGGGATGGTATTGGCCAAATGATGAGAGGTGCCTGGATTCCTCCAGACATGACACTTGCCATTTAGGCCAACAAGTGGAATCTTTGTTTCATCAGACCAGAGAATTTTGTTTCTCATGGTCAGACCTTCAGGTGCTTTTTGGCAAACTCTAGGTGGGCTATCCTGTGTCTTTTATTGAGGCGTAGCTTCCGTCTGGCCATTCTACCATACAGGGCTGATTGGTGGAGTGCTGCAGAGATGGTTGTTCTTCTGGAAGGTTCTCCTCTCTCCACAGAGAAATAATGGAGCTCTGTCAGAGTGACCATCGGGTTCTTGGTCACCTCACTGACTAAGGCTCTTCTCTCCTGATTTTCTCAGTTTGGCCGGGCGGTCCGCTCTAGGAAGA
Organism: Rana muscosa; assembly: GCA_029206835.1. Classification (NCBI taxonomy): domain Eukaryota; kingdom Metazoa; phylum Chordata; class Amphibia; order Anura; family Ranidae; genus Rana; species Rana muscosa. The sequence continues at coordinate 641,606 of JARGYO010000077.1, forward strand.
GTCCTGGTGGTTCCAAACTTCTTCCATTTAGGGATGATGGAGGCCACTGTGCTCATTGGGGCCTTCAATGGTGCAGAAAATTTTCTGTTCCCTTCCCCAGATCTGTGCCTCCATACAATCCTGTCTCCGAGGTCTACAGGATTATTGGACTTCATGGCTTGGTTTGTGCTCTGACATGCTCTGTTAACTGTGGGACCTTCTATAGCCTTTCCAAATCATGTCCAATCAACTAAATTGACCACAGGTGGACTCTAATCAAGTTGTAGAAACATCTCAAGGATGATCAGTGGAAACCGGATGTACCTGAGCTCAATTTTTAACGTCATGACAAAGGCTGTGAATACTTCTGTACGTGGGATTTTTTATTTTTAATAAATTTGCAAAGATTTTAAACAAATTTGTTTCACGTTGTCATTATGAGGTATTGTTTGTAAAATTTTGAGGAAAAGAATGAATTGAATCCATTTTGGAATAAGGCTGTAACATGCGCTGTATATGCAAATTGCCATCATAAAAAACGGAGGCAGCAGACTTTGTGAAAATTACATTGGTGTCATTCTCAAAACTTTTGGCCACGGCTGTAGTGACAACTTTCTAATATCTTCTAATGTGTGAATCTGGGAGCCTCACCTCACCTTTCAACTGGGTAAAAGGGATTAGGTAGGGAGTGACTTCTGAGAAGAAAATTCAGAATGATACAACATATGATGATACATTCCTTTCAACTAATCTACCGGCACATTTTACAAACTTGTTCTGCCGCCGCCCCTCCCGGTCTGAGCGGTAAATTCACATTCCTGACACTTTCCAGGATGTTTTTATTATATTCGTCTAATTCCCTCAAAGCCTGACAATGGTTACAATATAGGAGTGTCAGTTTCTGCAGGATTTAGGATTTCACCTCCCAATAAAGTAGACATAAACCCTTCCTTAATGACATTTAGGGAGCTATTTATATAAAAAAAATATTTGAACAGTGCTGGGACAAAGTCATCCAGTGACCAGGGGGAAGATGGGGAAACTGCACACCCCCCTCGGCCCCCCACCACACCACAACCCCTCCCCCCTGCCTATCACCCCTCAACACCACCTGACCCCCCCCCCTTTCATTGGCTAAAATGTTTGTGGTACATGGCAGCCAACTGAAATGTTTAAAATTGATGCAGAAATATGGGGCATCAGTGGGAAAGTCACTGATATAAAGCATGTCATGGAGTCAGTGGTGTCACTGAAATGAAAAATGTCCCTGAGTTGTGGTGTCACCCCACCCCCCAGTACAGAGATCACCCCAACCCCCCTTCCTCTCCACTAAAAAGCTCTATCCCTACAGTACAGAGCTCATCCATTCACCCCACCCCGAGTACAGAGCTCACCCTAAACCACCTTCCTCTCCAATAAAAAGCTATCTCCCCCCAGTACAGAGCTCTTCCACCAACCCCACCCAACCCCGAGTACAGGGCTTACCCCAACCCCCCTTCCTCTCCACTTAAAAGCTCTCTCCCCCCAGTACAGAGCTCACCCCAACCCCCCTTCCTCTCCACCAAAAAGCTCACTCCCCCCCCCAGTACAGAGCTCACCCCAACCCCCCTTCCTCTCCACCAAAAAGCTCACTCCCCCCAGTACAGAGCTCACCCCAACCCCCCTTCCTCTCCACTAAAAAGCTTTCTCCCCAGGACAGAGCTTTTCCACTCACCCCACCCCCCAGTACAGAGCTCACCCCAACTCCCTTCCCTCTCCACCAAAAAGCTCACTCCCCCCAGTACAGAGCTCACCCCAACCCCCCTTCCTCTCCACTAAAAAGCTTTCTCCCCAGGACAGAGCTTTTCCACTCACCCCACCCCCCAGTACAGAGCTCACCCCAACTCCTTTCCCTCTCCACCAAAAAGCTCACTCCCCCCAGTACAGAGCTCACCCCAACCCCCCTTCCTCTCCACTAAAAAGCTTTCTCCCCCAGTACAGAGCTCTTCCACTTACCCCACCCCCCAGTACAGAGCTCACCCCAACCCCCCCTTCCTCTCCACCAAAAAGCTCACTCCCCCCCAGTACAGAGCTTATCCACTCACCCCACACCCCCCATACAGAGCTCTTCCACTCAATCACCCCCCCAGTACAGAGCTCACCCAAACGCCCCTTCCTCTCGACTAAAAAGCTCCCCCCCAGTACAGAGATCATACACTCACCCCACCCCCCAGTACAGAGCTTTTCCACTCACCCCACCCCTCAGTACAGAGCTCACCCAACCCCCATTCCTCTCCACTAAAAAGGATCTCTCCCCCCAGTACAGAGCTCTTCCACTCACCCCCCCCCCAGTACAGAGCTCACCCCAACCCCCCTTCCTCTCCACTAAAAGCTCTCTCCCCAGTACAGAGCTTATTCACTCACCCTACCCCCCCCCCCCCCAGTACAGAGCTCATCCTAACCCCCAGTACAGAGCTCATCCTAACCCCTCTTCCTCCCCACGAAAAGCTCTCTCCTCCAGTACAGAGATCTTCCACCCACCCCAACCCCCCAGTACAGAGCTCTTCAACCCACCCCAACACCCCAGTACAGAGCTCGCCCCAACCTCACTTCCTCTCCACTAAAAATCTTTCCCCCCCCCCAGTACAGAGCTCTTCCACGCACCCCACCCACCAGTACAGAGCTCACCCCAAACCCCTTTCCTCTCCACTAAAAAGCTCTCTCCCCCAGTACAGAGGTTTTCCACTCACCCACCCCCTCCCCAGTACAGATCTCACCCCAACCCCCCTTTCTCCTAACTAAAAAGCCCCCCCCCAGTACAGAATTATGGGTCACTATTCCTCTCAAAGATACCAATGATGGGTCACTATTCCTCCCAATGATGGGGCACTATTCTTCTCACTGACACCAATTATGGGTCACTATTCCTCCCAATGATACTAACGATGGGGCACTATTCCTCCTAATGATACCAATGATGGGGCACTATTCCTCCCAGTGACACCAACGATGGGGCATTATTCTTCCCAATGAAACCAATGATGAGGAACTATCCCTCCCAATGATACCAACAACAGGGCACTATTCCTCCCAATGATACTAATGATGGGGCATTATGCTTCCCAATGAAACCAATGATGGGGCACTATTCCTCCCAATGATACCAATGATGTGGCACTATTCTTCCCACTGATACCAATGATGGGTCACTATTAGTCCCAAATATACCAACAATGGGTCACTATTCCCCCCACTGATACCAATTATGGGTCACTATTCCTCCCAAAGATACCAATGATGGGTCACTATTCCTCCCAATGATACCAATGATGGGGCAATTATTATTCCCAATGAAACCAATGATGAGACATTATCCTTCCCAATAATACCAACAACATGGCACTATTACTCCCAATGATTCTAATAATGGGGCATTATGCTTCCCAATGAAACCAATTATGGGGCACTATTCCTCCCAATGATACCAATGATGGGGCACTATTGCTTCCCCTAATACCAACAATTAGGGCATATTTCCTCCCCCTGATATCAACGATGGGGCATTCTTTACTTCCATTAACGCCAGGGCATTTTCTACTCCCGCTGGCCACAGTCTGATCCCCTCAAAGTCTAAAGGACAGTAAACTGTCCCTTTGTTCATAAAGTTTGGAGACCCCTGTCTTGGAGTATCTCACAGCTTCCCTAAGCCCCATATAAGGTAATCTGCAATAAACTGTAAAAAAAAGGCAGTCTCTAGACCAGGGATGTCCAGCCCGTGGGCCGAATGCGGTCCAAGAGAGTTAAGAATTCATGCCTGGAGGGATGCCAGGGATGCAGTGCAAGCATAGCAGCTGCGTTGGCTGGCACAGACAAGCCTGTCCTATGCACGCTTGGAGAGAAATCGGGGATGCCATGCAGACATAGCAAGCTCACTGACAAGCTAGGCACTGGCACGTCTGGAGGGATGCCGGGCTGCCGTGTTTGCAATAGCAATAGCAGATGCAGGGACTCCCGCTAGATCTAGGGGTGTGCTGGGAGGGCTATTCCCCCCCTCCGCCCAGATTTCAGTTTCCAAAACAGAGGATCGCCAACTCTGTGTATATGCTCTTTCAAATCTTCCTTTAATCAGGAATTCCCCAGAAAGACACAGCCTTAGATACAGAGATGTTACCTACCTCTTGTCATGATCACTTAGTGCCCCTGTTCCTCACTCCAGCACCCGGGTGTTGGCTGTTGCTGTTGCCCTGTCTGTGTTCACCTGTTAGACAATTGATCTGCTCAGTCACCTGATATAAGCAAACCGAACACTCTATCCCTTGCTTGTGATAGAGACAGACTTACCTGCATTGTTCTAAGCCAAACCTCCTGTTAGTTTGCCTTGCTTGCTGTTAGATCACCTGTGTATGACCCTGTTTGGACTGGATTATCCCCTGAACTCAGCCTACCTTTACCTGAACTGTCTTTGAACCAGGCTATCTGCCAAACTGCAAGTACCTGTTTGCTTTGCTCAGTTCGCGTCTGCCCAGGCGTGGTGGCCAGGCACTATAGCATTGTGTATAAAGTCCTGGGGGCAACCAAGTACCGATAGGCCTGCTTGTTTTAAGGGAAAGGGGGCTGCTATAGGTGAAGCACGCAGTAGCCAGCTATAGTGTCTGACCACCTGCGTTGGGGTAGACACGACATTCGTGACACCTCTACTGTAACATCTCTGTATCTAATGCCGCATACACAGGACCGTTTTTAATGATGAGAAAAATGCCATATTTTAAAATGGTCATTAAAAACGATCGTGTGTGTGGGCTTCCGAGCATTTTTCACGACGTGAAAAATGGCCAAGGAAAAATTGGAACATGCTCTAATTTTTCTCGTAGTTTTTTACCTCGTCGTTTTTCTCATCATGAAAAGCGGCCGTGTGTATGCTTTAACGACGTAAAAAAATGCGCATGCTCAGAATCAAGTATGAGACGGGAGCGCTCGTTCTGGTAAAACTAGCGTTTGTAATGGAGATAGCACATTCGTCACGCTGTAACGGACTGAAAAGCACGAGGCTGAAAAGCGCGAATCGTCTCTCAACAAACTTTACTAACATGAAGGGTGGCGCCATCCGAATGGAACTTCCCCTTTATAGTGCCGTCGTACGTGTTGTACGTCACCGCGCTTTACTCGAGCATTTTTTGCCGCGATAGTGTGTAGGCAAGGCAGGCTTGAGAAGAATCACGTCGAGAAAAATTCCGTTTTTTTCAATGACATTAAAAACGGTCGTGTGTACGCGGCATAAGGCTGTGTTTTTCTATGGAATGCCTGAATAAATGAAGATGTTAGCGAGCATATACATAGAGTTGCCAATCCTCTGTTTTGAAATATGTTGTGATAGTGCTGCAGCTGCAGACCGGGCACCCAATTGCCCTTAGGCTTGGTTCACACTTGTGCAGGTGGTTCCCGCTGCGTGTTCGCACCTGTTTCTGCAGACGCAACCACCTGCACAGAAAAACGCAGGAGATACACTGGAATTCCACACTGGGAGCCGCACTGCACTTGCAGTTTCTGTGCAGGCTGCCATTTAAAAAAAAAAAATCTTTCCCTTGTCTTGGTCCCACTTTCCTCTTTTTCTTTCTTTTTCTAACTGATTCTTCAGGGGTCTGGCCTCCTGTGGCAGTCAGAGAAATACACATTCAGCCCAGTTGGCATCACTTTTATTGTACTACATGTGAACTTGTTCTTACCCGTGTGGTCCAACCCTGTATGACCTGAGTTATGACAAATATTGCTAGAGCAGATTTTAGCTATGGACCAACTGGAGGGATGCAATACTTTCTTGTAGCTCCCCTTCTTCTTCTCCTTCCCTTGTCTCCTTGTCTCCCCTCCCTTCCCTTTCCCTCTTTTTTCATACCTATAGTCCATAATCATACCTCCCAACCCGCACGGATCCTGCGGGTTTTTCCCGCAATGACACCAGTTTCCCGCGGTCCCACGATACCATGTGTATTCCCGCACAGCAGGAGACAGGAGGCAGAGGAAGGAGGTAATATCTGACGTCCCTGTGTAGTGAAGTCCGCCCCCCCCCTTGTCGCGCCGCCCCCCCCCCCTGCTCAATAACAAATGACTGCTGTCCCCCAGAACAGAAGAGGAGCAGTTTAACCACTTGCTTACTGGGCACTTAAACCCCCTTCCTGCCCAGGCCAATTTTCAGCTTTCAGCGCGGTCACGATTTGAATGACAATTGCGCGGTCGTACGACGTGGCTCCCAAACAAAATTGATGTCCTTTTTTTCCCACAAATAGAGATTTCTTTTGGTGGTATTTGATCACCTTTGCGGTTTTTATTTTTTGCGCTATAAACAAAAAAAGAGCGACGATTTTGAAAAAAACACAATATTTTTTATTTTTTGCTATAATAAATATCCCATTTTTTTTTTTAAAAAAATATTTTTTTCCTTAGTTTAGTCCGATACTATTCTTCTACATATTTTTGGTAAAAAAAATCGCAAAAAGCGTTTATTGATTGGTTTGCGCAAAAGTTATAGCGTCTACAAAATAGGGCATAGTTTTATTGCATTTTTATTATTATTTTTTTTTTTACTAGTAATGGCGGCGATCAGCGATTTTTATTGTGACTGCGACATTATGGCGGACACATCGGACACTTTTGACACCATTTTGGGACCATTGTCATTGATACAGCGATCAGTGCTATAAAAATGCACTGGTTACTGTAAAAATGACACTGGCAGGGAAGGGGTTAACACTAGGGGGTGAGGAAGGGGTTAAATGTGTGCCCTGGGAGTGATTACTACTGTGTGGGGGAGGGGACTGACTGGGGGAGGTGACCGATCTGTGTCCCTATGTACAAGGGACACAGCATCGGTCTTCTCTCCCTGACAGGACGTGGATCTCTGTGTTTACACACAGAGATCCACGTCCCTGCTCTGTGTACCGGCCAATCGTGGGTGCCTGGCGGACATCGCGGCCGCCAGGCACGCGCATCGGCATCTCAGTGATGCGCCGGGCGCGCGCGCGCGCCGCTGGCGGCCGAAATAGCCGAGGACGTCTATTGACGTCCTCCCGGATTTTTAGATCCACATTGAGGCCGTCAATAGTCTATGGCCCGGATCTAAAGCGGCTAAGTAAAAAAAAAAGTCCGTCCAGTGGCCCCCCCGCTCAACAACTCTGAGGAGCACTGTAAGTTAAAAAAAAAAAACGTCCGTCCCGCGGCAATCCCCCCCGCTCAACAACTTTAATGATAGGGAAAAAAAATATGAATGAATGTCCCGCAGCGGACATTTGAAAAGTTGGGAGGTATGCATAATACTTAGCCTCTTCCCTTAGATACAGTCATTAATGATCATTTGTTTACACAACAACACCTGGGATTACCTCCTCAGCCAGTGAGATGCCAAGTTAATCCCCATAGGCTCCCCAGGCTAAACCTTCCTTTAACCACTTCAATACAGGGCTTTTTGTACCTATTCAATACCGGGCCTATTTTGGCACTTCTCTCCTACATGTACAAATCATCATTCTTTTGCTAGAAAATTACTCAGAACCCCCAAACATTATATATGTTTTTTTAGCAGACACCCTAGGGAATAAAATGACGGTCATTGCAACATTTATTTCTTCCACAATATTTGCGCAATAATTTTTCAAACGCCTTTTTTTTAAAAAAAAAAATGGTTTCATGAATTAAAAAATAACAAAACAGTAAAGTTAGCCCAATTTTTTGGGAACATATGAAAGATAATGTTACGCCGAGTAAATAGATACCTAAGATGTCACGCTTTAAAATTGCGCACACTCATGGAATGGCGCCAAACTTCGGTACTTAAAAATCTCCATAGGCGACGCTTAAATTTTTTTTACAGGTTACCAGGTTAGAATTACAGAGGAGGTCTAGTGCTAGAATTGTTGCACGCGCTCTAACGCACGCAGCGATACCTCACATGCGTGGTTTGAACGGCGTTTACATATGTGGGCGACTTACGTGTGCATTCGCTTCTGATCGCGAGCTACCGGGGACAGGGGCGTTTTAATATTTTTTTTTTATTATTTATTTATTTAACTTACTTATTTATTTATTTTTTTACAATGATTTTACTTTTTTTTTTTTTTTATCACTTTTATTCCTATTACAAGGAATGTAAACATCCCTTGTAATAGGAATGTGTGTGACAGGTTCTCTTTATTGAGAGATGCGGGGTCAATAAGACTCCACATCTCTCCTCCAGGCTGGAAAGCATGAGATCAGTGAAAATTTTTTCACTGATTTCATACTTACAGCCGCAACGGCGGCTTTGTTTACATTTTTGAGACCCGGGCGTGACGTCATCACATCGCGCCCGGGCCTCCGACGATCATAGAGATGACTGGTGACCATCTGGTCACCAGTCATCTCTATGCTCATCACGTGACTCCACCAACGATGCCGGAAGATTCGCTCCGGGTCCCCGATCGCACGGGGGAGCCCGGAGAAGCACCGGATGGCGGCGGGAGGGGGGGTGTCCCCTCCCGCCGCCTATAAGAACGATCAAGCGGCGGAACCGCCGCTATGATCGTTCTTATGGTGCACAGAATCGCTGGCACTTCAAAAGGATATCTGAATGATGCCTCTAGCTGCAGGCATCATTCAGATATCCCCCTACAAAGCCGAGGACGTCATATGACGTCCACCCAGGATGGGAGATCCCATCTGTGGACGTCATTTGTCTATGGCTGGGTAGGGAAGTGGTTAAGTTGGACATCAATATTCTGCAGGTGAATTTGTGTTTTAGAATTATTATTTCTTATATGAAACTTATACGCTTATATCTACATATTTAACATATGAGCTATACATATAGCGTGTTTTTTATTTCTATGTATTATCATTTTTTTCCTCCTGTCTCTTTCTCTTTTCCCCCCTCTCTTGGGTTTTGTCGCAATGTATGAAACAGGTTTCATCATTACCTCAATATCATAACCTCAATAAAATATAAAATGTACATCTAGTCATTATACAAAAATAACACTGTTGTTAATAATATATATGTATGCCTTATCTTCACAGTGTATATATACATACCGGTATATAGAAATTATCCTATAATCTGAGGCCCAGAAGAAGCGGGCCATCTGATGAAACGCGTAGGTCGACTGTACAGATTTCTTTACCAGGATAACAACACCCTGGACAAGTTACACTGCAATAGTGTTTTTAACTTGTTTGTTTTTTGATATTTTAACTTTTCTATGGATATATGTTGAATAAAATTGTATACATTCTTTTTTTTTGATTGGTTTATTTTTCTTAAAAACCCTTCATAATACATGTAAAGTCCCACCCAACCTTGATCCAATTTTTGTATATGCTTTCCCGGGATGGTACTCATGTAGGGTCTAATCATCCCACATTTACCTCCCCGCATTTTTTGACTACATTGATATGATGGTTTTTGCTCTTATTAATGGGCTGTGCTATTGTTAATGATTAGGGATGAGCTGAACACCCCCGGGTTCGGTTCGCACCAGAACCTTCGAACGGACCGAAAGTTCGCGCGAATTTTCGAACCCTATTCGTTATAATGGACGCGAACGTTCGAAATCAAAATTGCTAATTACAACGGCCAATATGCATGTTAATGTTATAAAACAGGTTTGGGGACCCGGGTCCTGCCCCAGGGGACATATATCAATGCAAAAAGAAATTTTAAAAACTAAAGTTTTTTCGGGAGCAGTCATTTTAATGATGCATAAAGTGAAAAAAAAAAAAGTGAAATTTTCCTTTAAATACGGTACCTGGGGGGTGTCTAAAGTATGCCTGTGAAGTGGCATGTGTTTCCCGTGTTTAGAACTGTCCTTGCACAAAATGACATTTGTAAAGGAAAAAAAGAAGCCATTTAAAACCACTTGCGGCTTTAATGTCATGTCTTGTCCTGGCCGCCATATGGCTGAAAATCCTTGAGAAAAATGGCCTTTACCCCATCACCCCCCCCCCCCACCCCAGCCCTTTTGGGTCTTGTATGGATACTAAGGGGGACCCCGCACCCAAAATAAAACCCTATACCTACAACCCTATATACTCTGAACAGCAGTATATAGGTGGTGCAAACAAGACATGGACTGTAGGTTTGTTCTTAAGTAGAATCTGAACAGGTACATTATGAAGTGTAGCTACATCCCAAAAAAAATCAATTTTTAAGCTTTTTGGAGAACATAGGGAGGGGTTATCACCCCTGTAACATTTGCTGTCTTTGCACATCTGTTCAGAACATGTCACCTCACTTTCCGTCCCAATGACAAATGTTTTTGGAAAAGTGGGGTTTTAATTGAAACAAGGATTGGTGATAAAGCATCAGTAGAGAGGAGATACCTTTTTCCCAAATTAAATCTAACAGGATAGAATTTTCCTTCCTAGGGGTAGATTTCCTCTCACTTCCTGTTTTCTCTTGCCGTTTGCAAGTAGGAGTCGTTTGTAAGTTGGATGTTTGAAAGTAGGGGCCTGCCGTATATACTCTGCAGAAATTTGCCCTATTAGATGTTGGTGTAGCCACAAGACTGGTGGGCACAGGAATGGGCCCTGCTGTGAGTTAATAGATCAAGATTTGTACTTGCATGCACCTGTTGAACCGGGCAGAAAAATTGGGCCTTTGGTGGTGGTGGTGGTGGTGGTGGACGGTGTTGCCACAAGACTGTAAGCCCTCACAGTTACTCTTGGTGGGTGCAGGAATGGGCCCTGCTGTGAGTTATTAGATCAAGATTTGTAATTGCATGCACCTGTTGAACAGGGCAGAAAAATTGGGCCTTTGGTGGTGGTGGTGGTGGTGGACGGTGTTGCCACAAGACTGTAGGCCCTCATAGTTACTCTTGGTGGGCGCAGGAATGGGCCCTGCTGTGAACTATTAGATCAAGATTTGTAATTACACGCCCCTGTTAAACAGGGGCTGAAAAATTGTGCCTTAGGCATTGGTGCTGGTGCCACAACACTGCAACCCCTCACAGATACTGTACTTGGAGCACAGCAGTCACACCTGTTGCGAAGCATCTTTTTAAAAAATTGTAATTACACGCCCCTGTTATACAGGGGCTGAAAAATTGTGCCTTAGGCACTGGTGCTGGTGCCACAACACTGCAACCCCTCACAGATACTGTACTCTGAGCACAGCAATGAGACCTGTTGCAAAGCATTGCCTAAAAATTGTAATTACACGCCCCAACAGGGGCTGAAAAATTGTGCCTTAGGCACTGGTGCTGGTGCCACAACACTGCAACCCCTCACAGATACTGTACTCTGAGCACAGCAGTCACACCTGTTGCGAAGCATCTTTTTAAAAAATTGTAATTACACGCCCCTGTTATACAGGGGCTGAAAAATTGTGCCTTAGGCACTGGTGCTGGTGCCACAACACTGCAACCCCTCACAGATACTGTACTCTGAGCACAGCAATGAGACCTGTTGCAAAGCATTGCCTAAAAATTGTAATTACACGCCCCAACAGGGGCTGAAAAATTGTGCCTTAGGCACTGGTGCTGGTGCCACAACACTGCAACCCCTCACAGATACTGTACTCTGAGCACAGCAGTCACACCTGTTGCGAAGCATCTTTTTAAAAAATTGTAATTACACGCCCCTGTTATACAGGGGCTGAAAAATTGTGCCTTAGGCACTGGTGTGGTGGCATGGATCATTGAGGAGGAGGAAGAGGATAGTCAGTGAACATAACAGGACAGTCACTCAGCATCAGCATAGGCAGTCTTGAAGGGATGTGACATTATAAATTATTCCGTTATATCCGCTTCAGGTGTCTGGTAGCTGGTGGTGATCCAAGACTGATTCATTTTTATGAAGGTCAGTCGATCAACCGAGTCGGTGGACAGGCGCACCCTATGATCGGTGACAAATCCTCCAGCAGCACTGAATGTGCGTTCGGAAAGAACGCTGGATGCAGGACAGGCCAGTAGCTCAATTGCATACTGTGCAAGCTCTGGCCAGTGATCCATCCTCAGGACCCAGTAAGCCAGAGGATTTTCGGTGGGAAAGGTGTCCAAGTCTGACCTTGCCCCTAGGTATTCCTGCACCATGTATATCAGACGCTGGCGATGGTTGCTGGAACCGATCATACCTTGGGGCTGCGGACTAAAAAATTGTCTGAACGCATCGGTCAGACGTCCACCTTCCCCACCGCTCCTTCTGCTACTGACCGAAGCCTCAGCAACTCGTCGTCCAGGACCAGGAGTTTGTAACCTCCCAGTTTCTGGGAACGCGTTGCACAGACCTTTCTGCAAGGCCTCCCTGAGATGTCTCATCCTCTGCTCCCTCTGCGACGGCAAGATAAGGTCCGCAACCTTACCCTTGTACCGTGGATCAAGGAGAGTGGCCAGCCAGTAATGGTCACTCTCCTTGATCCGAAGAACACGAGGATCCTTCCGCAGGCTTTGCAGGATCAGGGAGGCCATGCAGCGTAGGTTAGCTGAGGCATTCGGTCCGGAGTCTTCTGGGTCACTGAGGATGACATGATCGCCAGCCACCTCCTCCCAGCCACGTACAAGTCCACTGGTTTGTTGGGACTGTACATCATCCCTAAAAGACTGCTGCTGCTGATGCTGAGTGCCAGGCTCCACCTCCATGCTCACACAATCCTCCTCCTCCTCCTCCTCCTCCTCCTCCTCTTCCTGTGTGATGGGTGGGACAGAAGGAACATTGTCTGGATAAAGGGGGCCTTGAGAGACAAGGAAGTCCTCCTCTTCCTGCCTCTGTTCTGCCTCAAGTGCCCTGTCCATTATCCCACGCAGCGTATGCTCCAACAGGTGGACAAGAGGTACAGTGTCACTGATGCATGCACTGTCACTGCTCACCATCCTCGTGGCCTCCTCAAATGGTGAGAGGACAGTGCATGCATCCTTGATCATGCTCCACTGGCGTGGGGAAAAAAAGCCAAGCTCCCCTGACCCTGTCCTGGTGCCGTAGTCGCAAAGGTACTCATTGATGGCCCTCTGCTGCGTGTGCAGTCGCTGCAGCATGGCCAACGTTGAGTTCCACCTGGTGGGCATGTCACATATTAGGCGGTTCTTGGGCAGGTTCAGCTCCTTTTGCAGCTCAGTCAGCCGAGCACTGGCATTATAAGATCGGCGGAAATGCACACAGACTTTCCTGGCCTGCCTCAGGACATCCTGTAAGCCTGGGAACCTGCCCAAGAACCGCTGCACCACCAGGTTGAGGACGTGAGCCATACAGGGCACATGGGTGAGCTGCCCCTGTCGCAGGGCGGAGAGGAGGTTGGTGCCATTATCAGAAACGACCATTCCTGGCTTAAGCTGGCGTGGCGTCAACCACCTCTCGGCCTGCCCCTGCAGAGCTGCCAGAACCTCTGGCCCAGTGTGGCTCCTGTCCCCCAAACACACCAGCGCAAGCACGGCATGGCATCTTTTTGCCTGCGTACTCGCGTAGCCCCTTGTACGCCTACGGAGCACCGCTGGTTCCGAGGACAGAGCACTCGAAGAGGACATGGAGGAAGAAGAAGAGGAGGGGGTGGAGGAGAGAGGTGTGTCACAACCAGTAGTAGCATTTTGGAGGCGTGGTGGCGGAACAACCTCCAACACTACTGCACCTTGTCCTGCATCCCTCCCAGCTGCCAATAGAGTGACCCAATGGGCCGTGAAAGAAAGATAACGTCCCTGTCCATGCCTGCTGGACCATGAGTCAGCGGTAATATGCACCTTACCGCTGACCGCCCTGTCCAGCGAGGCATGGACATTGCCTTCCACATGCCAGTAGAGAGACGGAATCGCCTTCCGTGAGAAAAAGTGGCGTTTGGGAACCTGCCACTGAGGAACCGCACATTGAACAAACTCACGGAAGGGGGCCGAGTCTATCAACTGAAAAGGCAGCAGTTGAAGTGCTAGCAATTTAGCCAAGCTAGCATTCAACCGCTGGGCATGTGGATGGCTGGGAGTATACTTCTTTCGACGGTCCAGCAGCTGGGGCAGGGAAATTTGCCTGCTACAATCGGACGTCGGTGTACTGCAAGTACTTGGTTGTGACACACCTAATTCTACACCTTCAGTCCTCTCAGAGCAGCTTTCAGAGAGGACTGAAGATATAGTGGGGATGGAGATCCCAGCTGATGAGGAGCAAGGAGAGGTCCGCTTTGTTCTTTGGTGTGGGTCTTTTATGTGTGCTTGCCAACGAGCTGCATGGCAGGTCGACATATGTCTGCTCATGCTTGTGGTGCCCAAGCGGCTGATGTTTTGGCCACGCGAGATACGCTTGAGACAAATATTGCAAATAGCAGTGGTGCGATCTGATGCACTCGTCTCAAAAAAGGCCCACACCAAAGAACTTTTGTGATAACGTGCAGAGGCAGCGCCCTGCACAGGCGGAGCTCTGCGGTGTGGTACAGTTGCTGTGCTGGCCTCTAGCTGGCCTCCAGGGGGCATCCTGCCTCGTTGGACATGTGACGCTGCATCCTCCTCCTCCTCCTCCTCCTCTCTCCCTTCAGGCACCCACGTGGAGTCAGTGACCTCATCATCCCCTCCCTCTTCACCACTAGAGCAAACCTGGCAGTAAGCTGCAGCTGGTGGAACACTACTGCCAGATTGCTGTCCTTCAGCATCCCCTCTCTCTGCGCGCACACTACTGACTTCCTCAAGCTGGGTATCATCATCCGAGCCTTCGAATCGTTGGGCATCCTCCTGGAGCATGTACCCAACACTGTGCTCAAACAGTTCGGGGGACTCCTCAGGAGGACATGGTGGGTCTAGGGAAGGGGTGGCTGATGATGCCATTGAGTACGCGTTGGCAGCTGCTCTGCCAGTACCCTGAGCCTGGGTGAGAGAGGATGAGGAGGATGAGGAGGGCTTGGTCATCCATTCTACCAAGCCTTCGGCATGATGCGGCTCCACATGTCCAGCTGCCGAAAACAAAGACAAGCGTGTCCCATGGCCACGTGCTGATGACGATGCACGACCACGTCCACGGCCAGCACTGTTGTCTCTAGAAACAGAGCCTGCCTGCCCTGTGTTCTTGCCTCGGCACGCTCTGCCTCTCCTTGGCGGTCTTCCAGCCATTGTAGTCGGTAGTGTATATAGTATAAAAAATAGAACTCCTATGTGTGCTCACAACACACTGTAGGTCCTATGGGTGCTGACACTAACACACTATAGGTACTATGTGTGCTGCTGACAAGAAAATATAGGAGCTCTGTTTGCTGCCACTAACACACTAGAAGTCCTATGGGTGCTGCTGAGAAGAAAATATAGGAGCTCTGTTTGCTGCCACTAACACACTAGAAGTCCTATGGGTGCTGCTGAGAAGAAAATATAGGAGCTCTGTGTGATGCCACTAACACACTAGAAGTCCTATGGGTGCTGCTGAGAAGAAAATATAGGAGCTCTGTTTGCTGCCACTAACACACTAGAAGTCCTATGGGTGCTGCTGAGAAGAAAATATAGGAGCTCTGTGTGATGCCACTAACACACTAGAAGTCCTATGGGTGCTGCTGAGAAGAAAATATAGGAGCTCTGTTTGCTGCCACTAACACACTAGAAGTCCTATGGGTGCTGCTGAGAAGAAAATATAGGAGCTCTGTTTGCTGCCACTAACACACTAGAAGTCCTATGGGTGCTGCTGAGAAGAAAATATAGGAGCTCTGTTTGCTGCCACTAACACACTAGAAGTCCTATGGGTGCTGCTGAGAAGAAAATATAGGAGCTCTGTGTGATGCCACTAACACACTAGAAGTCCTATGGGTGCTGCTGAGAAGAAAATATAGGAGCTCTGTGTGATGCCACTAACACACTAGAAGTCCTATGGGTGCTGCTGAGAAGAAAATATAGGAGCTCTGTGTGATGCCACTAACACACTAGAAGTCCTATGGGTGCTGCTGAGAAGAAAATATAGGAGCTCTGTGTGATGCCACTAACACACTAGAAGTCCTATGGGTGCTGCTGAGAAGAAAATATAGGAGCTCTGTTTGCTGCCACTAACACACTAGAAGTCCTATGGGTGGTGCTGAGAAGAAAATATAGGAGCTCTGTTTGCTGCCACTAACACACTAGAAGTCCTATGGGTGCTGCTGAGAAGAAAATATAGGAGCTCTGTGTGATGCCACTAACACACTAGAAGTCCTATGGGTGGTGCTGAGAAGAAAATATAGGAGCTCTGTTTGCTGCCACTAACACATTAGAAGTCCTATGGGTGCTGCTGAGAAGAAAATATAGGAGCTCTGTTTGCTGCCACTAACACACTAGAAGTCCTATGGGTGCTGCTGAGAAGAAAATATAGGAGCTCTGTTTGCTGCCACTAACACACTAGAAGTCCTATGGGTGCTGTTGTGGTGCAATGCTGTGCTAACAGCACTGCGGTTGGTACTACTGCAATACTGTACTAACAGTAAGCACGCACCAGACTAATCCCCAGCAGCAGCTAATAACACACTAACTGTGCAATCAGCAGCAATGAACGATCAATGACTTAGGTAGCAATGGTTTAGCAAAGAAATAGCCAATGGTTTAGCAAAGAAGAGCAAATCTTTCAGTATCAAGCAAAGACAGAATCAGCAGACTAATCTCTCCTAAAGCCGGAACTCATGTGACCGGGGCCGATGGCGTGGCGGCCTTTTAAATGGTGGGGCGTGTACTAAAGCCCCTGAGCTGTAATTGGCTACAGGCGTCCTGCCTGTAGCCAATTATTGCTCTCCGAGTTTCGGGCGCTGTGATTGGCCAAGCATGCGGGGTCACAGTGCATGCTTGGCCAATCATCAGCCAGCAATGCACTGCGCCGGCCGCGCCGGCCGCAATGCATTGCGGGGCCGCTCGCATCACACGAATGTGATGCGAACGGCCCAAATAGTTCTGGGCTCGACGAGCGAGCGAACGCCCGATGCTCGATTCGAACATGGGTTCGAATCGAGCACCGGGCCCATCCCTATTAATGATGTTGCTCAGCAGTGATGTCTGCCTTGCAGATGGAACATACCCTTGAAGTTTTTACTTTTATGTTCTTGTCTTCATTTCTGCTATCTTTATTCACTTTGCATGGCTTTTTGGAGATCTAATAAATATTGATTATACAAAAAAAAATAAAAAATGGTGCAGGTACTTTTTCCCTGTGTTTTTAGGAGGCACGGCAGCCCATTCAAACAAATGGGCTTGCCATGCCTGCACAAAACACGGCTCACAAAGCCTCACAAGTGTGAACCAAAGGTTTTTAGTGTATTTTATGTGTGGCCCAAGACAATTTCTCTTCTTCCAGTGTGGCCCAGGAAGGTTACCCCTGCCCTAGACTGTTTCCTGAGCCAGAGGAGCGAATGTTGCCGTCTGCCTGGCTGCTGTTGCACAAAAGGGAAAAGAACCCGGGACACAAATCAGCAGCCCTTGCAGGGGTAGAGCTACATAAGTGTAGCGCCCTCTACCATAGGTAGGTGTTAGAGGTGAGGATTTTTGTGATAGCTACCAGGCAGGTAAATTTAGGCAGGCCTATGCTTCATGCTATTGTATACATTTTTCGACCATATTTTTTTCCAAAAAACAAACAAAACGCCGGAGCTCAAAAACGCAATTGCAGCGTTTTCGCGCGTTTTTTAACGCTTCGCGGTTTTTTATGCCTAACGCCAAGGAAGCTTAAAAACGCCTATGCTATTTGCAGCTCAAAAACTCCTAGGTGGGCATGAAGCTATAGACTAACATGGACAGGCGTTTTTAAGCTGTAAAAAAACGCTCAAAAACTCGGCTGTAAAAATGTCCGTGGGCATGAGGCCTTAGTCGTAAACACTCCACAAATCTGGCCTTCATGGAAGAGTGGCAGGAAGAAATACATTGTTGAAAGAAAACCATAGAAAATCACATTTGCAGTTTGCGAGAAGCCATGTGGGGGACACAGCAAACATGTGGAAGAAGGTGCTCTGGTCAGATGAGAATTAAATTTAACTTTTTGGCCTATAAGCAAAACGATATGTGTGGCAGAATCTGCACATCACCCTGAACACACCATCCCCACTGTGAAACATGGTGGTGACAGCATCATGTTGTGGAGATGCTTTTTTTCAGCAGTGAAGGGGAAGCTGGTTAGAAAGAAAACCTGTTAAGCCTTGTACACACGATCGGAATTTCCGATGGAAAAAGTCAGACGGACTTTTTCCAATCGGATATTCCGACCATGTGTATGCCCCATCGTAAATTTCCGAGGAATTCCGTCAGAGTTTAGATAGAGAACATGTTCTCTTTTACTCCGATGGAATTCCGTCGGAATTCCGATGTGATTTTGGCCGGGGAAAAGTCTGACCGTGTGTACGGGGCATCAGAGTCTGCAAAAGACTTGAGACTGGGGCGGAGGTTTACCTTCCAGCAGGACAACGACCCTAAAAATACAGCCAGAGCTACAATGGAATGGTTTAGATCAAATCATATTCCTGTGTTAGAATGGCCCAGTCAAAGTCCAGACCTAAATCCAATTGAGAATCTGTGACAAGACTTGAAAATTGCTGATCACAGACGATCTCCATCCAATCTGACAGAGCTTGAGATATTTTGCAAAGAAGAATGGGCAAAAATGTCCCTCTCTAGATGTGCAAAGCTGGTAGAGACATCCCCAAAAAAAACTTGCAGCTGTAGTTGCAGAGAAAGGAAGTTCTACAAAGTATTGACTCCGGGGGGCGCCATACAAATGTACCCAACACTTTTCACATATTTATTTGTAAAAAATATTTCAAACCATTTATCATTTTCCTTCCAATTCACAATTATGTGCCACTTTGTGTTGGTCTATCACATAAAATCCCAATAAAATACCGTAGCGCCCTCTAACATAGGTAGGTGCTGGAGGTAAGGTGTTTTGGGTGATAGCTGCCAGGCAGGTAAATTTAGGCAGGCCTATGCTTCAGGCTAGGCCTGTTTGTTTTTGATCTGGGGGCATGGAGTGGTTAGTGTAGCAGTGGGTGTGACCACCTATCTTTCAGTTCTTGGGCGCCTTCCCTGCTTCCAGGGAGAATGTTCTGGAAGAGGGGCAGGGCTGGGAATTGGAGTGACAGGGAGCAGGATTGACAGGGGGCAGGCCTCCTACATAATCTCAGGTCCAGCCCACTGGAGGGGAGTTGTCGGCTGGGTGAAGTGAAGAATGGAGTGTTAGACTGCAGCAGGAGGCTCATCCCCATCTGAAGGGGGGGGGGTGCAGGCCTCAGGGGAGGGGCTCAGGAGCTGGGAGGGAGCCTCTCCTTACACGGTCCGGGTAAATTCTTCATGATGGACTTAGGGCAGGAGAAGTTTGGTGAGTGAGGCACAGTGGATATCTGGAAGAGGCATGCCAGGGGAGCTGGGTGCAAGGCCAGAGGAAAGATTGTGGGGTTCTGTGACAAATCGATGTGGCCTGAGGGCACAATATTTGCAAGTTCGGCTAGCTGGGATCAGTAGTCCATCTATCATTTATTTCTGCTAAGTAACTAGGCCTTCAAGAAGGGGTACTGCAGGGCAGGCCCCTGGCCTTTTAGAAGTCAGCAAGTTCAGTAATAGCCAGGGATTATTCAGAGTGACCCCTGGTATAGTTCAAGATGATGGGACGGAAAGACTAACGTTGTGACAGGGAAGTTTATGCAGGAGGAGAAGAGTCATGAGAGTAAAGCCCTGTACACACGGGTGGGAATCTCGTCGGGAAAAAAAAACGTTGGTTTTCCCAACGAGATTCCTGGCAAGCTTTTCTTGCTCGCTGAGTGTACACACGGCACATTCAAAAGAACCGCCGTTCTTTTGAATGGCAAGAACACAGTGACGTCATCGACTACGACGAGCATGCGCTCGTCACATTCGATGCCGTCGCCGCCATCTTGCTTCACCCTACACTACCCTTGTAAGCTACCACGCATGCGTCAAAGTCTCATCGAGCATGCGTGGGTTTACCTGGAGACAGGTAAGCATACACACTCACGGTTTTCTCGTCGGGAAACAGGCCGACAAGAATCCCGACGAAAAAGTAGAGAGCAGGTTCTCTATTTTTCTCATCGAGATTCCCGGCAGTTTTCCCGATGAGAAACCATACACACGAGCGGTTTTCTCTGCAAAAAAGCTCTCCCAGCAGTTTTCTTGCAGAGAAAACCGGCCCTGTGTATGAGGCTCAACAGTCTGCAGGAGTTTAATCAGCAAAGTCACAATGACCATTTCCAGTTCAAATCGCAATCGTTATAACATGGCAAATGTGATCTGTTCTATGGCCATCCCATACCCTTTCCCCAACCAAGTTGGAACTGAATTTATTCACTCTTGAGAAGAGGAGAATAAGAGGGGATATGATTAACATGTACAAAATATATAAGGGGTCCATATAGTGAACTTGTTGAGTTATTCACTTTACGGTCAACACAAAGGACAAGGGGGCACTCTTTACGTCTAGAGGAAAAGAGATTTCACCTCCAAATACGGAAAGGTTTCTTCGCAGTAAGAGCTGTGAAAATGTGGAATAGACTCCCTGCAGAGGTGGTTCTGGCCAGCTCAGTAGATTGCTTTAAGAAAGGCCTGGATACTTTCCTAAATGTACAGAATATAACTGGATACTGACATTTATAGGTAAAGTTGATCCGGGGTAAATCCGATTGCCTCTTGGGGGATCAGGAAGGAATTTTTTCCCCTGCTGTAGAAAATTGGATCATGCTCTGCTGGGGTTTTCCGCCTTCCCCTGGATCAACTGTGGGTATAGAATTAGGTATATGGGATTGTACGATATTTTTTTTTTTTTTATGGTTGAACTGGATGGACTTTGTCTTTTTTCAATCTGACTAACTATGTAAGTTATATCCCCCAAATAAACATAAACAAAAGAAAGCAAAATGACTGTTCATTGTCTACTGGAGAGTGATTTATGGAAGTCTGGCAGCAGGGTAAATATATGTGTGGGTGATAGTAACTAGTAGCAACCAACCGCTACAATACATTTTCATTTTTGATTGTAACATGACAAAACTTGGAAAATTGCAAGGGGTATGAATACTTTTTCAAGGCACTATATAAGATTATGGTGACTGCTTACTCTAAGCACATACCTAGAAACCATTAAATGTGTGAATCTGCCAACCTCTCCCCAGCCTTCGGCCAGACACAGAGCTGATTGATTATGTAGCAACTTGTAATGAAATTTTGAATTACACATTGATACATTCCTTTGATCTCATCTACCTACACATTTCAAATACTTGATCTGCCACCCAGTCTGGGCTATAAATCCACATTCGTATTGTTTCTAGGGCGTTTTTCATTATATTAAACTCATCCACCTAAAGCGGTAGTAACCCCCCCCCCAAAAAAAAAATACTGCAAGACAATAGCATAATGTGCTAGTATGCATTGCACCCCCCTAGATCCAGCCATGACCCCTGACATCCCTAAAAAGGTGCTCTAGTCCTGGAAACATGAACCACTTCCATGTCACCAGACTCACAGCTGTCATTCAAGGAACATTCTTTAGTATTCTCCTTTATTTGTACCCTGACTGCTGCATAAAAAGGCTATGTAGAGAGGTGAGGGGAGAGGCAGAGGAGCTGGACCAGCACAGACAATAATTAAACACTACCAGAAGATGAGAGGGCTGTGATGTGCAGAGAAGGGCTGGAAACTGTTTTTTTCGGAAGAAATTACATTTTTTTGCAAGATCAGAGGTACATTGAAAGTGAATAGAAAAGAATTGATGGAAAGGGAAAACGCTGCAAGCATTGACAATTACTGGTTTTCATAATTTCACCAGCAATTTAGTAAAGTTGGTGACAGGGTCTCTTTAAATCATCAGAATGTCATTTGAATACCCCGATGCTGCAGAGTGAATACAAGATATGAGCTGGCACCTGTTCCAGATATGTCGCAATTTAGATCACAGGCATGTATAGACCATGCAAATTGTGGTAGTTATCAATTTCCTAGCAAGTCACCCTATAATTAGCCAGCTTGGGCCGGAGGCTGGGGAGGGGCTCACGGCAACTTCACAGGACTGATAATATCTATAAAGACAATTGTATTAGATACCAAGGGGTTGATTTATTTACTAAAGGAAAAAAGACTGTGCACTTTGCAAAGTGCAGTTGGTCCAGAACTTAGTAAATGAAGGTGAGCCCCACTGGATGACTTACATCATCCAATCATGTGCAAGCAAAAATTCCTTTTTTTTTTTTCCTTGCATGTGATTGAGTATTTTTTGCAAAGTGAAGCCTTGCCTCATTTACTAAGCTCTGGAGCAACTGCACTTGCAGAGGGCAACTGCACTTTGCAAAGTGCACAGTCTACTTGGCATTATTAAATCAACCCCAAATGTCATCTGCTCTGCACAGTAATCGTGTCCCTGGCCATTTCGCCCCAACAGCCAGCCATGCCTTTCTGCCTGTGGTCCACATCTCAGATCTCAGTTGTGCCCCCCAAAGTCCCCTTGACCACCCCCCTCCACCCTGCATGCTCTTCCCAGTTGCTGAACTTCATTTCCATACCAGCACTGTACACAGCTCCTCCTCCCCACACTACACACAGCTGAAATCACATTCTTTTACTTACAGCTACGATCTGCACAGGGTGTATCTGGCTACTGCAGCTACACTGCCATTCCGACCCGGGAATTTCACAGGTCAGAGCGGCAACATAGCAGCCAGCTACACCTTGTGCAGATCATGGCTCTGTGTAAAGAAATGTGATTTCAGCTCTGTGTAATGTGGGGAGGAGAAGCTGTATACCGTGCTGGGATGGGAAAGGAGCTCTGCCAAGTGCCGTTCCAGAGGTGAACCCTATCTAGGGTTGCCTCCTATCCAGGATTCACCCGGACAGTCCGGGTTTTGAATCATGTGTCCGGGTTTCAGGCGGGCTGAAACCCGGACACAATATTCAGAGAGAAATGTGGCTCGGAACAGGGGCTGACAGAAGGGTGAGGGGGCACTATATACACCACATTACTATTATTTTTGGACTGTCCAAAGGTCTCCCAGATCTGTTACAATCTTATAGTGTATGCTAAAAAAAAAAAAAAAATTGATGTGCGCCACTAAAGTGTTCAGGTTTGACTTGAAGAAAAAGTGGCAACCCTATCCCTGTCCTCTGACTCTTCAGAGGTGATCCCCGTCCTCTAACTCTTCAGAGGTGATCCCCGTCCTCTGACTCTTCAGAGGTGATCCCTGTCCTCTGACTCTTCAGAGGTGATCCCTGTCCTCTGACTCTTCAGAGGTGATCCCTGTCCTCTGACTCTTCAGAGGTGATCCCTGTCCTCTGACTCTTCAGAGGAGATCCCTGTCCTCTGACTCTTCAGAGGAGATCCCTGTCCTCTGACTCTCCATCGGTGATCCCTGTCCTCTGCCCCTCCATCGGTGATCCCTGTCCTCTGCCCCTCCATCGGTGATCCCTGTCCTCTCCCTCTCCATCGGTAATCCCTGTCCTCTGCCTCTCCATTGGTGATCCCTGTCCTCTGCCTCTCCATCGGTGATCCCTGTCCTCTGCCCCTCCATCAGTGATCCCTGTCCTCTGCCCCTCCATCAGTGATCCCTGTCCTCTGCCCCTCCATCGGTAATCCCTGTCCTCTGCCTCTCCATCGGTGATCCCTGTCCTCTGCCTCTCCATCGGTGATCCCTGTCCTCTGCCTCTCCATCGGTGATCCCTGTCCTCTGCCTCTCCATCGGTAATCCCTGTCCTCTGCCTCTCCATTGGTGATCCCTGTCCTCTGCCTCTCCATCGGTGATCCCTGTCCTCTGCCCCTCCATCGGTGATCCCTGTCCACTCCCTCTCCATCGGTAATCCCTGTCCTCTGCCTCTCCATCGGTGATCCCTGTCCTCTGCCTCTCCATCGGTGATCCCTGTCCTCTCTCTCTTTAGTCGTGATCCCTGTCCTCTCTCTCTTTAGTCGTGATTCCTGTCCTTTGCCTTTCCAGCGGTGATCCCTGTCCTCTGCCTCTCCATTAGTGATCCCTGTCCTCTGCCTCTCCATCGGTATTCCCTGTCCTCTCCTTCTCTAGTGGTGATTCCTGTCCTCTCTCTCTTTAGTTGTGGTTCCTGCCCTTTGACTCTACAGCGCTGATCCCTGTCCTCTGCCTTTCCAGCGATAATCCCTATCCTCTCTCTCTTTAGTCGTGATTCCTGTCCTCTCTCTCTCTTTAGTGGTGATCCCTATCCTCTCTCTCTTTAGTCGTGATTCCTGTCCTCTCTCTCTTTAGTCATGATTCCTGTCCTCTCTCTCTCTCTTTAGTGGTGATCCCTATCCTCTCTCTCTCTCTCTTTAGTTGTGATCCCTGACCTTTGCCTTTCCAGCAGTAATCTCTGTCCTCTACCTCTCCATCCGTGATCCCTGTCCTCTGCCTCTCCATCCGTGATCCCTGTCCTCTGCCTCTACATCCGTGATCCCTGTCCTCTGCCTCTACATCCGTGATCCCTGTCCTCTGCCTCTACATCCGTGATCCCTGTCCTCTGCCTCTCCATCCGTGATCCCTGTCCTCTGCCTCTCCATCCGTGATCCCTGTCCTCTGCCTCTCCATCCGTGATCCCTGTCCTCTGCCTCTCCATCCGTGATCCCTGTCCTCTGCCTCTCCATCCGTGATCCCTGTCCTCTGCCTCTCCATCCGTGATCCCTGTCCTCTGCCTCTCCATCCGTGATCCCTGTCCTCTGCCTCTCCATCCGTGATCCCTGTCCTCTGCCTCTCCATCCGTGATCCATGTCCTCTGCCTCTCCATCCGTGATCCCTGTCCTCTGCCTCTCCATCCGTGATCCCTGTCCTCTGCCTCTCCATCCGTGATCCCTGTCCTCTGCCTCTCCATCCGTGATCCCTGTCCTCTACCTCTCCATCCGTGATCCCTGTCCTCTACCTCTCCATCCGTGATCCCTGTCCTCTGCCTCTCCATCCGTGATCCCTGTCCTCTGCCTCTCCATCCGTGATCCCTGTCCTCTCTCTCTTTAGTCGTGATTCCTGTCCTTTGCCTTTCCAGCGGTGATCCCTGTCCTCTGCCTCTCCATTAGTGATCCCTGTCCTCTGCCTCTCCATCCGTGATCCCTGTCCTCTGCCTCTCCATCCGTGATCCCTGTCCTCTGCCTCTCAATCCGTGATCCCGGTCCTCTGCCTCTCCATCCGTGATCCCTGTCCTCTGCCTCTCCATCCGTGATCCCTGTCCTCTGCCTCTCCATCCGTGATCCCCGTCCTCTGCCTCTCCATCCGTGATCCCCGTCCTCTGCCTCTCCATCCGCGATCCCCGTCCTCTGCCTCTCCATCCGTGATCCCCGTCCTCTGCCTCTCCATCCGTGATCCCCGTCCTCTGCCTCTCCATCCGTGATCCCCGTCCTCTGCCTCTCCATCGGTGATCCCCGTCCTCTGCCTCTACATCGGTGATCCCTGTCCTTTGTCTCTCCAGTGGTGATCCATGTCCTCTCCCTCCTCTCCAGCGGTGTTCCCTGTCCTCTGTGTTGGCCCTGTCCTCTGTCCTGCCAATGGTGATCCCGATCTTCTGCTTCTCCAGCAGTGATCCCTGTCCTCTCCCCCCTCTCCAGCAGTGTTCCCTATCCTCTGTGTTGCCAGCGGTGATCTCTGTCCTCTGTCCTTTCAATGGTGATCCATGTCCTCTGCTTCTCCAGCAGTGATCCCTGTCCTCTGCCTCTCCATCGGTGATCCCTGCCCTCTCCCTCTCTAGTGGTGATTCCTGTCCTCTCTCTCTTTAGTCATGGTTCCTACCCTTTGACTCTACAGCGGTGATCCTTGTCCTCTGCCTTTCCAGCGACGATCCCTATCCTCTGCCTTTCCAGTGGTGATCCCTGTCCTTCTTCCTGCCAGCAGTGGCCCCTGTCCTCTGTCCTGCCAATGGTGATCCCTGTCCACTGCTTCTCCAGCAGTGATCCCTGTCATCTGCCTCTATAGCAGTGGCAGCTGGTGCTCAATATTTGGGGGGTGGAAAACAAACCTGCCCCCCCACGTGAGACGGATGGGAAGGTGGCAAACAGTGGCCTTACGTTAGGAGGCCGATGATGAGGTGGTGCTAGATCCAGGATAGGACTCCTGGAAGCTTAAATAGGCTGTTGCTGCCCCTCCACCCCTCCACCTGCTGCTCCTCACTCCAGCTTACCGAGGGAAGAGCCGGGGTTGTTGCTTCTCCTCCCGGCCAAACAGGCGTTGCCTCTCCTCCTGGCCAAACAGGAAGTGAGTCCTGAGACCGGATTGGCCTGGGAGTCTTAAGACTCCCGGGCCAATCCGGTCTTAGGACCGGCTTGGCCTGGGAGTCTTAAGACTCCTGGGCCAATCCGGTCTTAGGACCCGCTTCTTGATTGACCTGGAGGAGAAGCAGGAATACATTAGCAAATATTATTGTCACACAACTGGGTGGGCTCAGGTTGCAATGCTCTGTGCCCCGAGCCCACCCTTTTTTTAAGCCAATTAGAGCCTCAGGCTCTAATCATGTGCTTCAAAAAGAAAAAAAAAACATTGAAATCCATGCGTCCGGCGCCCCACGTGTAGATTAGGGGCTCCTGTCCACCTCCCTGCTTACCCCTGTCCTCAGCTTGTCCCCTGCTGACCTTCCATCCTTTGCGCTGCTGACCCTCTGTACATTGTACCAGATTCTGAGAGCTCCAGTTTTTGTGAACCTCCCCCTAGGTGTGTTACATCGACGATATCTTTCTTTTCTTTTTTTCTGAGCTGCAAAGATGAATGTACAGAATATTGCTGAGCCGTGTTCAGGTTGTGTGTGAATATGTCATTGTATAGACACACCTATAGGCGTGGAATGTCAGCTCCAGGCTACGTAACGTCTGTACAATATATAAATATCTATGGACAATTCCTGATTCTTGTTAGACTGTATCCACCTTGTCAAGCATGCTGACCTGCGTCAAACACTCAAATTCCCCTCCATGGATCTGCAGGCTCATACCGTTCCAATGGTTGGGTGGTGGTGGTGGTGGTGGGGGGGGGGGGGGGTTATACAAAAAAACAATTTCTGGGCACAGACTTTGTTGCAGCGATCATAAGATTTAACGTGTGTCATTTTCAAAGTGTAGTATCAGATTTCTGCTGAGAATGGTACAGGGTGTAGTCATTATTGGACCCCCCCCCCCCCGCCCTCTCTGTGGAATGGTACGGCCCTTTAGGTATATAAGCCCAGGTACTGGCTGGTTTGCATCAGTCTGCTGAGAACTTTGCAAAAATGAGTTGTGGAGGTCAGCGGCTTGGGGGAACAAGTCCAGGGAGAACACCTACTAAAGAAGAACAAGCCATCCTTGACAAGGTAAGTGGTTGGGGAGGGGGAACCAATCCTAAAGGGCGTGATCACAATCTGTATGTTGATCTGCATTGTGATGCTGAGAAAACAATTGTTCTCTATGTGTCCTGTTCACGCCATACAAGTGTGTTGGGGTGTATTGCATGTCTGCAGTTTTATGCAATGCACAAAAATTTATTACAATGTGTCAGCATTGAGGTTAACTAAAGGTTTTTTTTTTTTCCTCTCTTTAAATAAAAAAAATAAAAAAATAAAATTTAAAAAAGGGAAGCACTGCAATGCATCGGAACATCATGCACACAGTGGCGGTGCGTCCATAAGGGGCGCACGGGCACCGCCGCTCTCTCCTGCCACCTCTCTATCACCAATAGATAGATTCATGCATCACATGAATCTATCTATTTATGGCCGCCCCAGGCACCCCCTATTCAGGCGCCCAACATCTGAATTACAGCGGTGGGGTATTTTTTGGAAGTACCTGATTAGAGCCATAGGCTCTAATAGGTGTCCAAAAAGGTGACCTGCGAGCGCCATGCTGGACGCTCGCAGCTCACTCAGCTGTGTGTTAGGAAAGCGAATATTCATTTACTTTCCTAACACTGAACCGCCTCTTTGCCAATCAGGTGCTCGGGTCTGTTACCTGTCACCTGATAGGCATCCAATCACAGCGCCTGTCGTTTCAGCCAATCAGGCATCCAATCATAGGAGGGGACAGGCGGGAGAAGACATTGAGGAAGACATGGAGGACACCGCCGTCAGCCGCTGCCCACCCAAGACAGGGTAAGTGCCGGGCACACGGCGGGCGGGGGGCACAGTGGCTACGTTTGGTACAGTTGTTGTGTTTGATGGGCACAGTGAGGCTGCAATTGATGGGTGTTTTTTTCAGTTTGTTTGTGCCCCCCCAAAAAATTTTGAGCACCAGCCGCCACTGGTGCACAACAAACACCAGTGAACCATAATGTGTCCCCACTGGTGTGAACGGGCCCTTAAAGGACCTGACATGTATGTTTATTGGATTGATTTAGTCCTATAGCTTAGCTAAAATTTACACTGGAGGAAGCACTGCAAATACCAATGACTGCCTATATATTATGCATGGATAGCCCTCAGAAAAGCTTCTTAAGACCCTTCTGGATCCCTAAAATGGGAAACCACATTATTTTTGAGATTTTATTTATATACCGGTATTTTTTTCTTGGACAAGGTTTAATTTTGCATTCAACTTCTATGCCTCTGCACATTTGCTGTTCCATATTTCTGATCCTGTAACAAATGTACAGATTTGTAGTTTGGCCAATAGAGAGAGCTTTCTATTGCACTGCAATCACTCTGCCTTCCTGGTGTAAAATTGTACAGAAAAATTGCATTCACACGGGCAATGCATTGCTTTCATCAGGACAGAGCGGACCCTGAATTTGGCCATGCAGCTTACAATCTGATTGTACAGTTACCCCAAAACAATGAGAGGAATCACCTAAACCCAGCCCACTCAAACTGTACTTTACCCCCTGTCTACAAAAGTATGTTTTTAAACTGTCTTGTATGCAAGATGTTAAAGCCAGTGGCGGCTGGTGCTAATAATTTTTTGGGGGGTGCAAAAAACTGAAAAAAAAAACCCCATCAATTGCTGCCGCTGTGCCCATCAATTGCTGCCGCTGTGCCCGTCCGCCAGTGTGCCCATCAATTGCTGCCAGTGTGCCCATCAATTGCTGCCAGTGTGCCCATCAAAAGAAAGGGGGCGGCCCTTATGGACGCACCGCCACTGGGTAAATTTGTGAGCTTGATAGCAATTAAAAGCCAGCAAGGGGCTTTTGGGTAAGTGATCTGGGGGGGGGGCTCTTATGGGGTTCGGAAGGTGTGCCCTAAGATCTGTGCTTGCTTAGCTGCAGTGGAGGGCAGGGCAGATATTGAGGGGCCTAATAGACCTCTGATTTCTCCATAAAGATAACCCGTCACTTGCCCAGTGCTATCATATAGGAGGCTTGTCAGCTTATATTTGATAGCAAAAAGGTTAAGGAGTGAAACTTTTTTTTTTTTTTTTTAATAAAAAATGTAAAAAAAAAACACCCCAATTTAAATGCACAGCATTGGGCAAGCATGTGTATGTAAGCATATATTGCGCCACACATGAGGTATTACTGTAAATGCCAGTGTGAGATCTAGGGCCGAACAGTGCCTTGAATTAAAATGTCATACCCCTTGAAATTTCCCAATTTTGTCATGTACAACCAAAAACATAAATGTATTTTATTGGGATTTTATGTGATAGATCAACACAAAGATAAATGGTTTTGTGTGGTGTACATTTGTATTCACCCCTCTTTACTCTGATACTCCTAACTAAAATCTAGTGGAACCAATTGCCTCAATTTAATCTCAGTATAAATACAGCTGTTCTGTGAAGCCCTCAGAGGTTTGTTAGAGAACCTTGGTGACCAAACAGCATCATGAAGGCCAAGGAACACACCAGACAGGTCTGGGATAAAGTTGTGGAGACGTATAAAGCAGGGTTAGGTTATAAAAAAAAAAAAAAATCCCTCTCCCTCTCCTCCTATTAGTCGTGCTCTCCACAAATCTGACCTTTATGGAAGAGTGACAAGAAGAAAGCGATTGTTGAAAGAAAGTCAGAAGTCCAGTTTGTGAGAAGCCATGTGGGGACACAGCAAACATGTGGAAGAAGGTGCTCTGGTCAGATGAGACCAAAATTTAACTTTTTGGCCTAAAAGCAAAACGCTATGTGTGGCGGAAAACTAACACTGCCCATCACCCTGAACACACCATCCCCACCGTGAAACATGGCGGTGGCAGCATCATGTTGTGGGGATGCTTTTCTTCAGCAGGGACAGGGAAGCTGGTCAGAGTTGATTGGAAGATGGATGGAGCCAAATACAGGGCAATCTTAGAGCAAACTTGCAAAGCCTCATACACACGATCCTATTGTTGGCAGGGGATTGTCTGATGACAGACTGTTGGCCTAAAATCCAAACATTAGTACGCTCCTTCAGACAATTGTTGTTCAACTTTCGGCCAACAAATGTTGGATGGCAGGCTAGTAAATTTTCGGCTGACAGATCTTTTGTCAGATTTTTGTATCGTCTGTAAAGCCTCGTACACATGACCGAGTTTCTCGGCAAGAACCAGCAAGAAACTTGCTGGCAGAGCTTTCTTGCCGAGTAAATCGGTCGTGTGTACGCGGCTATCATGTTTCTCGTCAAGAAAACCGACAAGAATCTCAACGAGAAAAATAGAGAACCTGCTCTCTTTTTTTTTTTTCTCGTCAGCATGTTTCTCGACGAGAAAAGTGTGTGTAAAAGTGTGTGTGCGCGCGCATGCTCAAAATGACTTTGACGCATGCGCGGTAGCTTCCTAGGCATAGGTAGGGTGAACCAAGATGGCGGCGACGGCATCGAATGTGACGAGCGCACGCTCGTCGTAGTTGATGACGTCACCGCGTTCGCTCGATTCAAAGAACCGCGGGTTCTTTGAATCGAGTGTGTGTGTACACTCGGCCGGGACCAGTTTCTTGTCCAAGAAAAACGACAAGTTTTTTCCTGACGAGATTCTCGGCCGTGTGTACGAGGTCTCACACAAGTCCAAAGCACAAACGCGCATGCTCCTAATCAATGTTTACGAAACACGACATAGCAGAAGGTGCCCAAAGGGTGGCGCTCAAGAGCTAAAATTCCACATAGCATGTCACTATGTTCATATTTGTTGGCCGACGATTGTGTGCCGTTAGTATGCAAGACAAAATCCAGGCACACGCCCTTTGGACAAAAGTCTGACTCTCGGTTGGCCAAAAAATCAGATCGTGTGTACGCGGCTTTAGAGTCTGCAAAAGACCTGAGACTGGTGTGGAGGTTCACCTTCCAGCAGGACAACGACCCAAAACATACAGCCAGAGCAACAATGGAATACTTTAGATCAAAGCATATTCATGTATTAGAATGGCCCAGTCACAGTCCAGACCTAAATCCAATTGAGAATCTGTGGCAAGACTTGAAAATTGCTGATTACAGACGCTCTCCATCCAATCTGACAGAACTTGAGATATTTTTACAAAGAAGAATGGGCAAAAATGTCCCTCTCTAGATGGGCAAAGCTGGTAGAGACATCCCCAAAAAGACTCGCAGCTGTAATTGCAGTGAAAGGCGGTGCTACAAAGTATTGACTCCAGGGGGCGCCATACAATTGCCCCCCCCCACACTTTTCACATATTTATTTGTGAAAAAAAATGTTAAATCATTTTCCTTCCACTTCACAATTATGTGCCACTTTGTGTTGGTCTATCACATAAAATCCCAATAAAATACATTTACGGTTGTTACATGACAAAATGTGGAAACATTAAGGGGTATGAATACTTTTTCAAGGCACTGTATCTAGCCACCCTGAGTGATAAGAACCTTCAGGCTGGTGGGACAGAGATGGAATATTAGATTCTGATCCTTGCAATAGTCGGGCGATTCCTGCCTGGCTAGGTGGAGGTAAAGGGTGCTTTTGGCAGTCAGATCTCATTTCCATATGGAGGTGGAAAATGTACATATGGAGAGATGTGTAAAACTTCATGGGATATTTCCCTGGCTGTGGGAACAATTCTTCTCGGAAGGTTTCATCACCTGGAACAGGTTGTTACTTGCTGCTAATTATATCATTAAACTGTATTGACTAAATACAACTAAGCACAATAAAATGTAGTCACGGTATTATACTATATTGTCAAAAGTATTGGGACGCCTGCCTTTGCACGCACATGAACTTTAATGGCATCCCAGTCTTAGTCCGTAGGGTTCAATATTACATGGGGTTGAGGTCAGGAGTCTGTGCAGGCCAGTCAAGTTCCTCTACCCCAAATTCGCTCATCCACTGCGCACTGATGGACAAAGGGTAATAGCACAATGGTAGATGATGGTAAAATAGAGGAGTGGGATGGATTGAACTTGTTTCCAAAAGTTTGGTAACAAAGTTTATTGAATGTGTAGCGCACAGACCCCTCTCCTACCTGCATTACCTTGGCTCCTCGCAGGAAGAGAGAGGCACACGGCACTAACAGGCCATACCCTCCTGTGAGGAGGTTGAGCGGTGTTGTTGTTGGGTCTTTCCACGTCCAGAACAGGAAAGCCTCCAGAGAATGATTCTCACCTCTAATTTGTATAGAGACAAGTCCTTGACTTCCCCAGTAATATGAATGTCCACACCAGCTGCAACTCCAACTCAGAGTTTATTTCTCTCTTGGCAAAGTAACAGTCTCTGATAAGGAAAGGTTGGAGCAAAGGACAGGGCAGCATAAGGTGTAGGAGAGGTCCAGGCACAAAAACAATCACTTCACTGCTTGGCTTCTCGAACAGACTCAGACCAAATGGATAGTCTCTCTTTAGGACGGGACTAGCAGCCAAATGGCCCTCTAACTTAGGCACTTGGTCTCTGCCACAGACCTGGTGGAACTTGGTCTCTGCCACAGACCTGGTGGAACTTGGTCTCTGCCACAGACCTGGTGGAACTTGGTCTCTGCCACAGACCTGGTGGAACTTGGTCTCTGCCACAGACCTGGTGGAACTTGGTCTCTGCCACAGACCTGGTGGAACTTGGTCTCTGCCACAGACCTGGTGGAACTTGGTCTCTGCCACAGACCTGGTGGAACTTGGTCTCTGCCACAGACCTGGTGGAACTTGGTCTCTGCCACAGACCTGGTGGAACTTGGTCTCTGCCACAGACCTGGTGGAACTTGGTCTCTGCCACAGACCTGGTGGAACTTGGTCTCTGCCACAGACCTGGTGGAACTTGGTCTCTGCCACAGACCTGGTGGAACTTGGTCTCTGCCACAGACCTGGTTGCATCAGAGGGGGGCGGGGTCACCCGCACGTCACTGGGGAAGCCCGGGTTTCCCCTTGCATCAGAGGGTGACGGGTGGCTCCGTTCTCAGCTACATAAGAGACTTGTCAGGCTGCCGGGATTCCCGGGGTGTCTCCGGTGGAGACAGGATGCTTGCTGTTCCTCGATGTGCTGGACATCTTCGTTGGAGCCTGGAGAGGAGAGATGACCCATCGCTGGACCCCAGAGAGATCACCCATCGCAGGATACCGACAGCGTTAGAGTGGAGACCGAGAGTGGATTACCACCGCTGGAATCCTTTTTTTTTTTTTTCCTTTTAATAAAGGACTTATCCCAACGGTGTCTGTGTGGTGTGTGTTTTTTTTTTACACTTTCTTTGTGAAATGGTAGGGGTACAATGTACCCCTTACCAATTCACATGGGGGGGGCGGGATCTGGGGGTCTTCCAGATTCCGATAAGCCCCCCGCCCGCAGACCCCCACAACCACCGGGCAAGGATTGTGGGGACATGGTGCTTTGAGGGGTCACAAACCCCCAAAGCATCCTCCCCATGTTGAGGGCATGTGGCCTGGTACGGTTCAGGAGGGGTGGCGCTCCCTCTTTTCCTGCGGCCTGCCAGGTTGCGTGCTCGGATAAAGGGTCTGGTATGGATTTTTGGGGGAACTCCCCGCCATTTTTTTTTTTTATTTGACGCAGGGTTCCCCTTAATATCCATACCAGGCCTGGTAATTGAATTTGTGGGGACCCTGCTTTTAATTTTTTTATTTTTTTTTCCTTCAGAAATGACACTTTGTGCAGGGACAGTTCTAAGCACGGGAAACAAGCGCTACTTTACAGGCATACTTTACACACACCCTAGGTACGAAATTTAAAGGAATATTTCACTTTTATTGTTTCACTTTAAGCATTATTAAAATCACTGCCCCCGAAAAAATAGAAGTTAAAACTTTTTTCATTGATACATGTCCCCTGGTGCAGGACCCGGGTCCCCAATCACTTTTTATGATAATAACTTGCATATTAACCTTTAAAATTAGCACTTTAGATTTTTCATGTTCGAGTCCCATAGACTTTAACGGTGTTCGAACAAATGTATTGCCTGTTCGCATGTTATGATGCGAACCGAACTGGGGGGTGTTCGGCTCATCCCTAGTCCCCGGCAGCGGAGCCCTCCTTACATTGGTGTCCCCGGCAGCGGAGCCCTCCTTACATTGGTGGCAGCGGAGCCCTCCTTACATTGGTGGCAGCGGAGCCCTCCTTACATTGGTGGCAGCGGAGCCCTCCTTACATTGGTGTCCCCGGCAGCGGAGCCCTCCTTACATTGGTGTCCCCGGCAGCGGAGCCCTCCTTTCATGCATCTGTCCCCATCAGCGACAGGTACAGTTCCCGGCTTTCTCGTGTGTTAAGTGGAGAGGGTAAAGGGGCCTCCGAGCCATGAAACCAATCTGCTTCAGTGGTACAAGAGGATTGTTTACTTGTACACCAAAGAGAGAAGTGGATTGGCTGCCCCCCCCCCCCCTTCTCCACTGAACACACAGGGAAATAGTCCTTGTGGAGGCGGCCATCTTTTTTGTAGCCCGACGACCGTTTTTTGCCTAAAACATTCCCGATTTCCTGGGACAAAGGCAAAATCCCGGGAATTTAATCGGGACCAGGGTCCCAAAATCAGAATTGTCCCAGGAAAATCTGGACTGTTGGCGAGTATGGACCACCCCGTCTGGCACCAACAACCATGGCTTGTTCAAAGTCCCTTAAATCCCCTTTTCTTACCCATTCTGATGCTCAGTTTGAACTTCAGCAAGCCGTCTTCACCACATCTAGATGCCTAAATGCATTGAGTTGCTGCCATGTGATTGGCTAATTAGCAATTTGTGTTACCAAGCAATTGAACAGGTGTACCTAATAAAGTGGTGTGTGTGTGTACTAGGTTTCACACAACAGCGCTAAAATATAAATGCATAAAAAGACCCGTGGATCATGCCACTGAAAAAAGTCCAGCACGTATAAAGAAATAACCAGTTCAGAGTACTATGGTGAGTAATAAGACAAAAGAGTCCAAGTCAGCACTTTCCACCACCAGAGACAACAATTGGAATGCACCGTGTGATAAATAAAACCCCTTAGGCCCCTTTCACACGGAGGTCCGTTCAGGTCCGCCTGTCAGTTTTTTAGGCGGACCTGAAACGGATCCTCCATGCACCCCTATGGAAGCACGGATGTCAGCGGAGACATGTCCGCTGACATCCGCTCCGCTCCGCTCCGCCAAAGTGTGACGGAGGAAAACCCTAATTTTCCTTCCGTCAGCGGAGCGGATCGGATGACAACGGACTCTACGGTCCGTCGTCATCCAATTCCCCATAGGGGAGAGCGGCGCTCTGACAGGGCGGTCCCTGCACAGTGTGCGGGGACCGCCCAGTCATCCGTCGGCTCAGCGGGGATCAACGGAGCGATCCCCGCTGAGCAAGCGGAGCTTCACGGGGCGGATCTGCACGGATCCGCCCCGTGTGAAAGAGCCCTTAGGGGTTCACACTTACCAGAGGTAAGATATATAAATGAGCCTTAATATAGGGGAAACATCAGCTACTCTGTGTAGTCAAATCTTCTTCAATCAGGGTACACCAGTGTGGATGGGCTCCAAACCGACCATAAAATAAGGAAGATAACACAATAGTGTAATTCTGTTTATTTCAAATCTGTTATCCCACCAGTAGGAGACCCCTTTATCCAAACTATGTACATAAAACAGCAGTAAAATAAGCAATGAATGGCCCAAGAGGGCGCTATCACCATTTCCAGCGTCCTATGGAGAGTGTTTGTGTCCTCACGGATCCTGCAGACACTTCCCAATGGTAGCTGTGAGCGGTGGAACGCACGCTTGGAGCGCAGACGTCACTTCCACTTACGAAACGCGTCAGGCGTAACCACGACTACCCGTGACCCGGAAGTGACGTCTGCGCGTCAAGCGTGCGTTCCACTGCTCACAGCTACCATTCGGAAGTGTCTGCAGGATCCGTTAGGACACAAACACTCTCCATAGGACGCTGGAAATGGTGATAGCGCCTTCTTGGGCCATTCATTGCTTATTTTATTGCTGTTTTATGTACGTAGTTTGGATAAAGGGGTCTCCTACTGGTGGGATAACAGATTTGAAATAAACAGGATTACACTATTGTGTTATCTTCCTATTTTATGGTCGGTTTGGAGCCCATCCACACTGGTGTACCCTAATTGAAGAAGATTTGACTACACAGAGTAGCTGATGTTTCCCCTATATTAAGGCTCATTTATATCTTACCTCTGGTAAGTGTGAACCCCTAAGGGGGTTTTATTTATCACACGGTGCATTCCAATTGTTGTCTCTGGTGGTGGAAAGTGCTGACTTGGACTCTTTTGTGTTATTACTCACCATAGTACTCTGAACTGGTTATTTCTTCATTAGGGATGAGCTTCGTGTTCGAGTCGAACATACGTTCGACTCGAACATCGGCTGTTCGATCGTTCGACGAAGATCGAACGATTTGGGCCGTTCGCGCCAAATTCGAGTGACGCGAACGGCCCACAATGCACTACGCCATCGCAGTGTCATCCAGGCGCTGTGATTGGCCAAGCATGCACTGTGACCCCGCATGCTTGGCCAATCACAGCGCCGGCAGCGAGGAGAGCAATGATTGGCCACAGGCAGGATGCCTGTGGCCAATTATTGCTGAGGGTGTTTAGTACACGCCCCACACTATAAAAGGCCGCCAGCACGGCGGCCTAGTGTAGTGTGTTCCGGAGCAGGGATAGAGCAGCATAGGCAGGGACAGTGACTGTTATTTCTTTCTTGCTTAACCTGGATTCCTTTAGTTTAGGGAAAGAGAAGGATAGGTAGGGAGAGTGTCAGTGTGTTTTGTGCTTGTGCTATAGTGTGCTTAAAAAAAACATTTATTCTAGGGACAGAAAACTGTAGGTAGGGACAGTGTCAGTTTCTTTCACTCTGCAAGTCCTTGTTTCCAGGGACCTGGAAGGACAGTGAGTGAATTGTCCTTGTGCTATATTGTGCTTAAAAAAAACATTTTTTCTAGGGACAGAAAACTGTAGGTAGGGACAGCGTCAGTTTCTTTCACTCTGCAAGTCCTTGTTTCCAGGGACCTGTAAGGACAGTGAGTGAATTGTCCTTGTGCTATATTGTGCTTAAAAAAAACATTTATTCTAGGGACAGAAAACTGTAGGTAGGGACAGTGTCAGTTTCTTTCACTCTGCAAGTCCTTGTTTCCAGGGACCTGTAAGGACAGTGAGTGAATTGTCCTTGTGCTATATTGTGCTTAAAAAAAACATTTATTCTAGGGACAGAAAACTGTAGGTAGGGAGAGTGTCAGTTTATTTCACTCTGCAAGTCCTTGTTTCCAGGGACCTGGAAGGACAGTG
Source organism: Rana muscosa (assembly GCA_029206835.1). Taxonomy (NCBI): domain Eukaryota; kingdom Metazoa; phylum Chordata; class Amphibia; order Anura; family Ranidae; genus Rana; species Rana muscosa. Next base: position 678,973 of record JARGYO010000077.1, read on the forward strand.
AGTGAATTGTCCTTGTGCTATATTGTGATTAAAAAAAACATTTTTTCTAGGGACAGAAAACTGTAGGTAGGGAGAGTGTCAGTTTCTTTCACTGTGAAAGTCCTTGTTTCAAGGGACAGAGAAGGACACCTGAAGGTAGCCCTTATTGCTTTTTTCCCATCTCCCTGCAGGCCATCTATTAGAATGTCTGGAAGGCAAACAAGGAGAGGCAGACAGTCAGGAGGCAATAAAAGAGGGCAAGCAGGCTCTGTGTCTGGGGGCAACAGTGCTGGTCGTGGACGCGGTGCATTGTCATCAGCACATGGCCATGGGACACGCTTGTCCTTCTTTTCGGCAGCTGGACATGTTGAGCCACATCATGCCGAAGACTTGGTAGAGTGGATGACCAAGCCCTCCTCCTCCTCCTCATCCTCTCTCACCCAGGCTCAGGGTACTGGAAAAGCAGCTGCCAAAGCGTCGTCTTCCCTGGTATCAATGTCAGACAAATCATCAGTCACTCCTTCCCTAGACCCACCATGTCCTCCTCCTGAGGAGTCCCCCGAACTGTTTCAGCACAGTGTTGGGTACATGCTCCAGGAGGATGCCCAGCGTTTCGAAGGGTCTGATGATGAAACCCAGCTAGAGGAAGGCAGTAGCGTGAGAGCAGACAGAGGGGATGCTCAAGAAGGACACCAATCTGGCAGTCATGTTCCAGCAGCTGCAGCATACTGCCAGATTGGCTCCAGTGATGAGGAGGGAGGGGATGATGAGGTCACTGACTCCACGTGGGTGCCTAATAGGAGAGAGGAGGAGGAGGAGGATGAGGAGGAGGCACATCTCCAACGAGGCAGGATGCCCTTTGGTGGCCAGCGTAAGGGCAGTACACCGACGGAATCACACCGCAGAGCTCCGCCTGTGCAGGGCGCTGCCTCTGCCCGTCATTCAAAAAGTTCTTTGGTGTGGGCCTTTTTTGAGGCTAGTGCATCAGATCGCACAGCTGCTGTTTGCAACATATGTCTCAAGCGTATATCGCGTGGCCAAAACATCAGCCGCTTGGGTACCACATGCCTGACCAGACATATGTTGACCTGCCATGCAGCTCGTTGGCAAGCCTACCTCAAAGACCCACACCAAAGAACAAAGCGGACCTCTCCTTGCACCGCATCAGCTGGGATCTCCAACCCCACTATAACTTCAGTCCTCTCTGAAACATGCACTGAGAGGAATGAAGGTGTAGAATTAGGTGTGTCACAGCCAAGTACTTGCGCCCACTCTGCTAGCAGTACACCGACGTCCGATTCTAGCAGGCAAATTTCCCTGCCCCAGCTGCTGGACCGTCAAAAGAAGTTCACTCCCAGCCATCCACATGCCCAGCGGTTGAATGCTAGCTTGGCTAAAGTGCTAGCGCTTCAACTGCTGCCTTTTCAGTTGGTAGACTCGGCCCCCTTCCGTGAGTTTGTGCAATGTGCAGTTCCTCAGTGGCAGGTTCCCAAACGCCACTTTTTCTCACGGAAGGCTATTCCGGCTCTCTACCGGCATGTGGAAGGCAATGTCTTGGCCTCGCTGGACAGGGCGGTCAGCGGTAAGGTGCATATTACCGCTGACTCATGGTCCAGCAGGCATGGACAGGGACGTTACCTTTCTTTCACGGCCCATTGGGTCACTCTTTTGGCAGCTGGGAAGGATTCAGGACAAGGTGCAGTAGTGTTGGAGGTTGTCCCACCGCCACGCCTCCAAAATGCTACTACTGGTTGTGACACACCTCTCTCCTCCACCCCCTCCTCTTCTTCTTCCTCCATGGCCTCTTCCTGTGGTTTGTCCTATGAACCAGCGGTGCTCCGTAGCCGTTCACGGGGCTACGCAAGTACGCAGGCAAAAAGATGCCATGCCGTGCTTGCGCTGGTGTGTTTGGGGGACAGAAGCCACACTGGGGCAGAGGTCCTGTCTGCTCTGCAGGGCCAGGCCGAGAGGTGGTTGACGCCACGCCAGCTTAAGCCAGGAATGGTGGTTTGCGACAATGGCACCAACCTCCTCTCCGCCCTCCGACAGGGACAACTGACCCATGTGCCCTGTGTGGCTCACGTCCTTAACCTGGTGGTGCAGCGCTTCTTGGGCAGGTACCCGGGCTTACAGGATGTCCTGAGGCAGGCCAGGAAAGTCTGTGTGCATTTCCGCAGATCTTATAATGCCAGTGCTCGCCTGGCTGAGCTGCAAAAGGAGTTGAACCTGCCCAAGAACCGCCTTATATGTGACATGCCCACCAGGTGGAACTCAACGTTGGCCATGCTGCAGCGGCTGCACACGCAGCAGAGGGCCATCAATGAGTACCTGTGCGACTACGGCACCAGGACAGGGTCAGGGGAGCTTGGTTTTTTTTCTCCACGCCAGTGGGGCATGATCAGGGATGCATGCACTGTCCTGGCACCATTTGAGGAGGCCACGAGGATGGTGAGCAGTGACAGTGCATGCATCAGTGACACTGTACCTCTTGTCCACCTGTTGGAGCACACGCTGCGTGGAATAATGGACAGGGCACTTGAGGCAGAACAGAGGCAGGAAGAGGAGGACTTCCTTGCCTCTCAAGGCCCCCTTTACCCAGACAGTGTTCCTTCTGTCCCACCCATCGCACAGGAAGAGGAGGAGGAGGAGGAGGAGGAGGAGGAGGAGGAGGAGGAGGATTGTGTCAGCATGGAGGTGGAGGCTGGCACTCAGCATCATCAGCAGCAGTCTTTTAGGGATGATTTACAGTCCCAAGAAACCAGTGGACTTGTACGTGGCTGGGAGGAGGTGGCTGCGGATCATGTCGTCCTTAGTGACCCAGAGGACTCCGGAGCGAATGCCTCAGCAAAACTACGCTGCATGGCCTCCCTGATCCTGCAAAGTCTGCGGAAGGATCCTCGTATTCTTCGGATCAAGGAGAGGGACCATTACTGGCTGGCCACTCTCCTTGATCCACGGTACAAGGGTAAGGTTGCGGACCTTATGTTACCGTCGCAGAGGGAGCAGAGGATGAGACAACTCCGGGAGGCCTTGCAGAAAGGTCTGTGCAACGCGTTCCCAGAGACTGGGAGGTTGCAAACTCCTGGTCCTGGACAACGAGTTGCTGAGGCTTCGGCCAGTCAAAGAAGGAGCGGTGGGGAAGGTGGCCGTCTGACCGATGCGTTCAGACAATTCTTTAGTCCGCAGCCCCAAAGTATGATCGGTTCCAGCAACCATCGCCAGCGTCTGATAAACATGGTGCAGGAATATCTAGGGGCAAGGTCAGACTTGGACACCTTCCCCACCGAAAATCCTCTGGCTTACTGGGTCTTGAGGATGGATCACTGGCCAGAGCTTGCACAGTATGCAATTGAGCTACTGGCCTGTCCTGCATCCAGCGTTCTTTCGGAACGCACATTCAGTGCTGCTGGAGGATTTGTCACGGATCACAGGGTGCGCCTGTCCACCGACTCGGTTGATCGACTGACTTTCATCAAGATGAACCAGTCTTGGATCACCACCAGCTACCACACACCTGATGCTGATATAACAGACTAATTGATTTTAACATGTCACATCCCTTCAAGACTGATGCTGATGCTGAGTGCCTGTGCTGTTATGTTGACTGGCTATCCTCCTCCTCCGAGTCCTCAATGATACGATTGATGATGATAGCTTGTAAGATCATTTTTGTTTATGGGTGCCGCCACCAGTGCCTAACGCCCAATTTTTCAGCCCCTGTTTAACAGGGGCGTGTAATTACAATTTTTGAAGCAATACTTTGCAACAGGGCTCATTGCTGTGCTCCAAGTACAGTATCTGTGAGGAGTTGCAGTGTTGTGCCACCAGTGCCTAAGGCCCAATTTTTCAGCCCCTGTTTAACAGGGGCGTGTCATTACAATTTTTGAAGCAATACTTTGCAACAGGGCTCATTGGTGTGCTCCAAGTACAGTATCTGTGAGGAGTTGCAGTGTTGTGCCACCAGTGCCTAAGGCCCAATTTTTCAGCCCCTGTTTAACAGGGGCGTGTCATTACAATTTTTGAAGCAATACTTTGCAACAGGGCTCATTGCTGTGCTCCAAGTACAGTATCTGTGAGGAGTTGCAGTGTTGTGCCACCAGTGCCTAAGGCCCAATTTTTCAGCCCCTGTTTAACAGGGGCGTGTCATTACAATTTTTGAAGCAATACTTTGCAACAGGGCTCATTGGTGTGCTCCAAGTACAGTATCTGTGAGGAGTTGCAGTGTTGTGCCACCAGTGCCTAAGGCCCAATTTTTCAGCCCCTGTTTAACAGGGGCGTGTCATTACAATTTTTGAAGCAATACTTTGCAACAGGGCTCATTGCTGTGCTCCAAGTACAGTATCTGTGAGGAGTTGCAGTGTTGTGCCACCAGTGCCTAAGGCCCAATTTTTCAGCCCCTGTTTAACAGGGGCGTGTCATTACAATTTTTGAAGCAATACTTTGCAACAGGGCTCATTGGTGTGCTCCAAGTACAGTATCTGTGAGGAGTTGCAGTGTTGTGCCACCAGTGCCTAAGGCCCAATTTTTCAGCCCCTGTTTAACAGGGGCGTGTCATTACAATTTTTGAAGCAATACTTTGCAACAGGGCTCATTGCTGTGCTCCAAGTACAGTATCTGTGAGGGGTTGCAGTGTTGTGCCACCAGTGCCTAAGGCCCAATTTTTCAGCCCCTGTTCAACAGGGGCATGTAATTACAATTCTTGATCTAATAATTCACAGCAGGGCCCATTGCTGCACCCACCAAGAGTAACTGTCAGGGCTTACAGTGTTGTGGCACCAGCACCACCATCAAAGGCCCAATTTTTACTACCACTGTTCAACAATTATATGTAATTAAAATTCCTGATATAATAGTTGACAGCAGGGCGTTCCAGCACCAACCAAGAGTAACTGTGAGTGCTTACAGTGTTGTGCCAACACCAACAACTAAGGGGCCTATTTCTGCAGAGTATATACGGCAGGTCCCTACTTTCAAACATCCAACTTACAAACGACTCCTACTTGCAAACGCAAGAAGACAACAGGAAGTGAGAGGAAATCTACCACTAGGAAGGAAAATTCTCTCCTGTAAGAATAAATATGGGAGAAAGGTGTCTCCTCTGTACTGATGCTTTATCAGCAATCCTTGTTTCAAGAAAAACACCACATTTCAAAAACAGTTGTCATTGGGACGGAAAGTGAGGTGAAATGTTCTGAACAGGGGCACAGACAGCAAAACAAATGTTACAGGGGTGATAACCCTTACCTATGTTTTCCAAAAAGTTTAAAAATAGATTTTTGGTCTGGAGCTACACTTCAACAATGTACCTGTTCAAAATTACAAACAGACTCTACATAAGAACAAACCTACAGTCCCTGTCTTGTATGCACCGCCTGTATAGGGCTGTTCAGAGTATATAGGGCCTTTTTTATTTTATGTGCGGGGTTCCCCTTAATATCCATACAAGACCCAAAGGGGCTGGTAATGGGCTGGGGTAGGGGGGGGGGGGTCATGGGGTAGCTATGCCATTTTTCTTAAAGAATTTCATCCATATTACCGGGACCAGACATTACATTAAAGCCGCAAGCAGTTTTAAATGGCTTTTTTTTCCTTTAGAAGTGTCATTTTGTGCAGGGACAGTTCTAAACACGGGAAACACGTGGCACTTCACAGGCATACTTTAGACACCCCCCAGGTACGATATTTAAAGGAATATTTGACTTTTTTTTTTTCACTTTATGCATCATTAAAATGACTGCTTCCGAAAAACGACCGTTTTTAAAACTTCTTTTTGCATTGATACATGTCCCCTGGTGCAGAACCCGGGTTCCCAAACCCTTTTTAGGACAATAACATGCATAATAGTTGTTATAATTAGCACTTTAGAATTCGAACGTTCGCATCCATTGTATTTAATAGGGTTCTAATGTTCGTTCGAACTTTCGGTCCGTTCGCGGGTTCTGGTGCGAACCGAACCCGGGGGTGTTCGGCTCATCACTATTCTTCATACGTGCTGGACTTTTCTCAGTGGCATGATCCACGGGTCTTTTTATGTATTTATATTTTAGCGCTGTTTTGTGTGAAACCTAGTATTCAGTATTTTTTCTGTGTTTATTGTTTTACCACTTGTTTTTTTATTTACCTATTTTTAAACAGCTGCTTTACCTTTTTAATGTATTTTGTATAAAAATACTTTGAATTTCAGTGTTCAGGCTGCCTTGCATTTTGCAGGATTGAACTGGCGCTAAGTGTGTGTTCTGTCAGGCCTCTTTATAACATACATACATACATACATACATACATACATACATACCTTCCTATTTAGTCAGATTATATTTAGAGGTATGTCTATTTGGAATGGTCTTATGCCCTGTACACATGACCGGATTGTCCGTCGGAATAAAGTCCAACGGAATTCCGCTGAGGCTCTCTTGCATACACACGGTCGCACTAAAATCCGACCGTCAAGAACGTGGTGACGTAAAACACTACGACAAGCCGAGAAAATTAAGTTCTATGCTTCCGAGAATGTGTCGCATTGTTTCCGATCATGCATGGTTTTTATTTTGTTTACAAACGGTTTATTGAAAAATAAGTCTCAATACAATTTAACTGTACATTGGTAAGAGGTACAAACATAAAGATGGGTGCATAAAACATCAGCATAATGTATAAGGAGCAGTGGTATAAGAGGGAGGGATACAAATGGTGGGATTTATAATTTAATCATTGATAAGACATTATAGAGGTATAAAGACCTTGTGGATTTGTTTATTGATAAAAAAATAAAATAAAAAAATCAACATTGTACTATTATAGTTCAATGAACCAACAGAGATAGATCCCAAGGTTTCCGTTTTTTTTTTTTTTTTTTTTTTATCATATGTGTCCATAGTATCGAATAAAGTGTGAGGAATATGTTCTAATAGCTTGATGGCCAGCATGCGATTCATAATTTAAGACCATGGCACAGTAGAGGAACGCCAGTTGAGAGCTACAGCCCAGTGTATTGAGCTGAACAATGTGTGTATTAGCCTGGTATGTGCTATAGAAATATCTGGCATAGGATAGAAAAGGAGGCACATTTTTAGATGTCGGTTCAATTCTTCTACCTATTCTATTTTGATTCTAGCTTGTTGCCATGTAGTTTTAAGGTGTGTCCAGTCCCAGAATGTATGTGTGTGTGTGTGTGTGTGTGTGTGTGTGTGTATAAGGGAGCCCTGTACTGGGCATCCTCTAAAGCAGTGGTCTCCAAACTGCGGCCCAGGGGCCGGATACGGCCCTTTCCTTGCCTTTATCCGGCCCTTGGGGCACTGATGTGAGACACTATTCTGACATCTAACACCAACAATGGGGCACCGTTTCTTCTACTGACTTCAATAATGAAGCACAATTACTCCCTATGATGCCAAAGACGGGGCAGTATTTCTCCTAACCTAATACCAAAGTTGGTGATGTTTACTCGTACTGATGCCAGAAAAATTTCCACACCCAGAACCGGCCCTCCTAAAGTCTAAAGGATGGTAAACCGCCCCTTTTGTTTAGAAAGTTTGGAGACCCCTGCTCTAAAGCATAGGGGAGAGGTTGTTGGATAGAATATGTTGATTCTGTCTGGGGTGAGGTACCACCTTTACTGGAGTTTGATGGCGGATTCCCTGATGGCAGCTGTCTTGGTGCATTTTCGTAAATTATTGATCATAATGTCCCATTGTTTTATAGAGAAGGATTCATTCAAATCCGATTCCCACTAGGACATTTGACGTGTTTTTGTCTGGTGTGTTGTGTTCATTTAAGCTTTTATAAATTCTGGATATTAAACCCCTATCGTGGGGTGAAGTAAGACAAATTTGTTCAAATATCGTGAAAAGGGGTTTGGAGGGTGAGTGAGAAGTATTTCTGGTAGAAAAGCTGGATGTTGTTGTCAGAGTTCCGTTTCTGTAAGTTTATATTCTGTTTGCAACTCTGAGAATGTACGAAATTTTTTGTGAGTGATTTTTAGGTTGGATAGTTTGAGGAGTTGCCATATAGTATTGTAGCGGGTGGCTATATTTAAGGGAAGCATCTGAGTGATAATGGCTCAGATGCAATAATTGTTAGGGTTCATGGACCAATTTGTGCCAGTGGAGGATATCAATGGTGTCCAGTTCCCTGCGGCCTATAGTTGGCACTGTCACCATAGGCCGGGGTTGAACCACCATTGGAGGGCTGTGCCTTTTTGTGTCCCCTTGCGGCAGTAGTACAGCGGGGCGGGGAACCTGCTGTGCCTGCTGGGAGAGGGTATAAAGTGGACAGACGTCTTCCGCTCGGGGTCCACACCCAGGCACCTTCGTCCTGGGGGTGAGTGATGGTTGTCTCCGGGTGCCCTGGGCCCGGAGACTGAGCTGCTGGTCCACCCCAGGCACCTTCAGTCTGGGGTGAGGTACTTTGAGAGAGGCCCGGGGCCCAGTACCTTTGACTGGGTCCCACAAGGGATCGAGGGCTCCTAGGGTACCCGAATCTAGGACGAGGAGGCCAGGGAGGTTACCCTTCCCGAAGACCCAGTACAGCATGGCTGGTGGCGGTGGGGCCTCTGGTAACTCTCCGGATGGATGTCCTTTCCCTGACAGGGGTCAATACTTTCAGAAGGTAATCCACATTCTCATGGGCTGTGGCAGAGACCCATCGTAAATCAGGTCTGTGGCAGAGACCCAACAACCGGGTCTGTGGCAGGGACCCCCTCATGGTCGGTGGCAGCGACCGTGCGCCAAGCTTGTTTGTGCTATCCAGAACAGGAGAAAACTCAAATTCAAGTTTTTGCCTGGACCTCCTTCCCACCTTATCTGACCTGTTCCAACCCGTCTGCTCCTAACCACCTTGCGCCCGCCGTACGAGAATATACGGCCGCAAGGTGGTTGTCAAATGCCGGGAGGCCGTTATTATACGGCCTCCTCTATTTGGCCACTGGGGGCGCGCGAGCGCCGCCGGCAGCGCGCGCACGTGCCCGGCGCTTTACTGCAATGCCGATGCGCGTGCCTGGCGGCCGCGATGTCCGCCAGGCACCCGCGATCGGGGGTTACAGAGACAAGGACATGGATCTCTGTGTGTAAACACAGAGATCCATGTCCTGTCAGGGAGAGAGGAGACCGATGCTGTGTCCCTTGTACGTAGGGACAACCATCGGTCACCTCCCCTCACAGTAAAAATCACTAATAGGGAACACATTTAACCCCTTCCTCACCCCCTAGTGTTAACCCCTTCCCTGCCAGTCACATTTATACAGTAATCAGTGCATATTTATAGCACTGTTCGCTGTATAAATGTGAATGGTCCCAAATTAGTGTCAAAAGTGTCCGATGTGTCCGCCATAATGTCGCAGTCACAAAAAAAATCACTGATCGCCGCCATTACTAATAAAAAAAAAAATATATATAAAAATGCCATAAAACTACCCCCTATTTTGTAAACGCTATAACTTTTGCGCAAACCAATCAATAAATGCTGATTGCGATTTTTTTTTTTACCAAAAATATGTAGAAGAATACGTATCGGCCTAAACTGAGGAAAAAAATATAAAAAAAAAAAAAATTGGGATATTTATTATAGCAAAGTGTAAAATATTGCTTTTTTTTCAAAATTGTCGCTCTATTTTTGTTTATAGCGCAAAAAATAAAAACCGCCGAGGTGATCAAATACCACCAAAAGAAAGCTCTATTTGTGAGAAAAAAAGGACGTCAATTTTGTTTGGGAGCCACGTCGCACGACCGCGCAATTGTCATTCAAAGCGTGACAGTGCTGAAAGCTGAAATTTCGCCTGGGCAGGAAGGGGGTATATGTGCCCAGTAAGGAAGTGGCTAAAGAGACTGTTTATTGTGCTACTGAAAATAAACAAGTGTTGGACCTTTCAGTTGGTGTGGACAGTTGCTTACTGGGGAGAAATAAGGACTTGTCTCTGACTACCACAGAGACGTGATCAGCACTGGAGGTTTTGTACACTGGCTGCAAGCAGGCCCAGGAAACTAACACCGCTCAACCTCCCCATCCAGGAGGGTACGGGCTTGTGGTGCGGTGTGCCTCATTCTTTCCTGCAGAGGAGCCAAGGAGAAGAACAGCAGGTAAAGGCTGGGGTTGGTGCGCTACAGTATATTGATTTGAGTTTAGGTCGGGGGGGGGGGGGGGGGGGTAAAAAGACGGTCCCCCTAGGAAAGAGGCTAGGGGAGGAATCTCTGATGAGATGTTAAATGCATGCATGGTTTTTAATCCGTCAGAATTGCATACAGACGAGTTGATTTTCCGATAGCAATTTTGTCCGTCGGAAAAATTGAGAACATGTTCTCTATCTAAGTCTGTCGGAATTTCCGAAGGAAAAAGTCTGATAGGGCATACACACGGTCGGAATATCCGCTGAAAAGATCCCATGAGGCTGTCTCCCGGGGGTTTGATCATATACATTCGTCGGCAATACTTTGCTGGCTTGGCTCTCTTACTAGACGGGCTCCATTGTCCATTATCTACCTGGTCTGTTTCTTTTACCTGGACAATACATGGAATATATAAGCCTCTATTCGGTATCTACCCCCGTCAAACCAGTTCCACTTATCTATTGGAGACTTTTTCTGCTTATTATACTTGGTATTTCCTCTACTGGACTTCCCATATATAGGGAACTGTTTATCCCATAGTATCTTTGTGCAGATTCTCTACTTGCCTAAATTGATTACTCTCCATATTACCCCTTTTGGAATTCTCTCCGCCTGTATTTCCTTCCATATTCGGATGGGCGCCTACCTATGCAAGGTTGTGTTCTCTTAAGATATTGAGATTTGTTCCTTTTTTGTATTCTTTTGCTGTCTGTCCCGACGAAGCCTCACGGCGACACGCGTAGACGACGCATAAGGGACTCTACTCATACTGTTTTATCCTGTAATGGTTTTATAATTCTTTGAATATCGTGTTAATGTTTCCATTTTTTTTGTAATAAATATATTTTTTTGACAATTCTATTGCTATTGTGTTGCCTCTAAAGTCCGACCTTTGGTTACTGCTCCTGAGTAGCCTCACATTTTTTTTAAAGTACCTGCATTGTTCAGACTTTTTAGATTTGTCACTGCAGGACCTGCAGTGACGATGGCCCCTTTCACATCGGGCCGAGCGGAACAAGCGGATGACAGGTCCGTGCCCAGTGCGGGCCTATATACAGTATATCGGTCTTTCCAAAGCTGACGCACTTTGTTTCTTTTCAGGTGAAAGATCTATTTGTGAAACAGTCCGGGACAAAGCCCAGCATATTTAAGGCAATCCTCGTCAGCACTCAGGTTGTTGCCGGCACAAATTACTTTTTCAAGGTAATGTTGGTTTTATGCAACATTGTCACCATTCTGTACCAGAGGAGCTTACGCTCTAATGTCACCACTACAGTTACACTTATTATTATTATAAATGTTTTATAGCTCTGACATATATACCACAGTGCTGTACAGAGAACACTGAGCCAGTCACATCAATCTCTGTACCAGAGGAGCTTACACTCTAATGTCCCCTCATATTTTTGCTTGTTTTCATAAACCTTTTTACATCTGTCATGATCCAGCCAGGGAAACAGAAAATTTAGTGGAGCCGGACTGTGGCCAGTGGAAGTAGAAAATACCCGAGCCAAAAAATTACATAGTGCCTGTAGTCAGTAGAAGGAGGAATAGTGCCCCATCGTTGGTGTCAGTGGGAGGAATAGTGCCCCATCGTTGGTGTCAGTGGGAGGAATAGTGCCCCGTCATTGGTGTCAGTGGGAGGAATAGTGCCCCATCATTGGTGTCAGTGGGAGGAATAGTGCCCCATCAGTGGGGCTGGATAAAGGCAAACAAAAAGCCACATTCAGCCCAGCGGCCGCAGTTTGGAAGCCACTGATTTCGAATATACAGGACATACAGTTTGCAGAGTTGGTTTAGAATATGCATCACATTATACCAGTACAGTGTTGGAGAGGCCAAATCTGTATATCCTCAACGCGGAGGTGTCATTTATAATCTGTGCGCTTCATTGGACACCAGCCAATGTGCCTGCATCCCAAATTAGATTAAAGTTTTCACTTAGCATGTGAGATAAATGTGAGCACTCAAGTCTTCAAAATTTTGGAAAAATGTAGTAATCCTCTACTGTCCAGTGTACAATTACAAAACCTTCTGTAAAGGTCTGGTGGCAGAGAGTAGTGATCGGACGTTAAACATGCTAGCTTTATGGTAAAATATGGGACATTTGTTACCATTGGCCTTGTCACACTGGTACAAGTTCCGAGGCGTAAAACATCGGCTTGTGGTTACACATGGCAGAACAGGTAAAAACCATTACTATTGGATCCATAATTCTCTTTGAAGTTTGATCTTCACAATCCCACCCGTACTAACTGAGTAATATGTAGCAGCCAAATCCATCCAATCGGATAGTCTAATGCCGCGTCCACACGCTCGGAATTTCCGACAAATGTTCGATGGGAGCTTGTTGTCGGAAATTCCGACCGTGTGTACGCTCCATCGGACATTTGCTGTCGGAATTTCCGACAACAAAAATTTGAGAGATGGTTCTCAAAATTTTCCGACAACAAAATCCGTTTTTCGTAAATTCCGACGCACAAAATTCCACACATGCTCTGAATCAAGTACGAGACGGGAGCGCTCGGTCTGGTAAAACTAGTGTTCGTAATGGAGATAGCACATTCGTCACGCTGTAACGGACTGAAAAGCACGAGGATGAATAGAATCGTCTCTCACCAAAATTCTACTAACACGACTGGTATTGAACTTCCCTTTTAATAGTGCCGTCGTACGTCACCGCGTTCTTGGCGTTCGGAATTTCCGACACCATTTGTGTGACCGTGTGTATGCAAGACAAGTTTGAACCAACATCCGTCGGGGGAAAAAAAATCCACGGTTTTGTTGTCGGAATTTCCGATCGTGTGTACGCGGCATAAGTAGTTGGCAACTCCCTTTGCTCTCCAAGATAAATAAATGGGGAAATCTGCTATCCAATCAGGGTAACTGAAGGCTCCCATCTATGTTGGGGGCTATGGTCCTCATGTTTCTCCCAAACAGGAAAATTAATACAGTTGAACCTCGGATTATGAGCCTAATCCGTTCCAGGAGAATGCATGTAATCCAAAGTACTCGCATATCAAAGCGAGTTTCCCCAATAAAGTCAATGGAAACGAAAATAATTTGTTCCGCATTGACTTCAACGGCATGCAATACCGCATGCGGATAGAGGCGGGGGGCGCCGTAGAGCCTCGGAAAAGGCCCGAGGACACCTCGGCAAACCTCGGAAAGACTTTGTTCCCGAGATTTTCCAAGGTCAGCCATGCTGTCCTCGGGCCCTTCCGTGCATTTCCGAATGGCGCAGATCAGCGACGCTTGGCTCCAGTGCCCCCCCCCACCTCAGGCCAAACGCGGTACTGCACACTGCTTTGGCCTGAATCGTGCTTGTTTTGTGAGATAACACTCGCAAACCGAGTTACGATTTTTAAAAATACAGTGCTCGTATTGCGAAACGCTCGTTACTCGCAATACGAGGTTCCACTGTATTTCAATATGGTTTTCTAGTAATGGCCTGGAGCAAATGTGCAACTTGGAGGAGGGCCAGCATGACTGGGGTGGGCAGTGAGGCGGAGAGAATGCTGGTGATAGGAAGGAGGTATCTGGAGGTATGGGTGTCCCTTCCCTTACTAATCATACAATGGTAACAATGGTTTTAAGTTGGTTGTTGTATCTGGTAGGAAGTAACTGGTAATTGTCCCTGAGCTGGTGTAATATGCGGCGGGGGGGCCTTTATGGGGTGACAGATACAACCAGTTGGTTGAGTAAAAATTGCCCTTCAAAGACCTTAGCCCGGGTAGGTTAGGCTGAGGTTCTTTGGTTTAATGGTCATGTAAAAATTGTATTATATGCATTACGATTGTTTATGGTGTGATTTGTTTTTCATTTGTTGTAATAAAAAGGCTGCTATATGGCCATTCAACCCCAAAATTAATATGTGTCTTCTGGTCAATGTGGGGGGTGTGAAGGAATGGGGTGTTGGTTGTTTAATTTTCCAGGAAGCGAGAGCCTCAGTAATCTGCACATCCCTCAGTCATGTGTATGTCTGTCTTTCTTTTGTAACTATCTATGCACTGCCCTTCTAGGGATGGATATTTATTGAATGTAAAATTAATTGGCTTTCATTTCATTGCTCTAAAGCGGGGGTCTCCAAACTTTCTAAACAAGGGGCCAGTTTACTGTCCTTCAGACTTTAGGGGGGGCCAGACTGTGGCCAGTGGGAGTAGAAAATGTCCTGGTGTTAGTGGGAGTAAAGCCCCGTACACACGGTCGGAATTCCCGACAGAAAAAGTCAGATGTGAGCTTTTTCGTCAGGAATTCCGATCGTGTGTATGCTCCATCTGACTTTTTTTCTGTCGGAAATTCTGATGGACTTGGATAGAGAGCAGGTTCTCTATTTTTCCGTCGGAAATTCGGACGGAAGTTTTCCCGTTGGAAAGTAAACATGTGCATTAGTTTTTGTCTGAATTTCGGGTGTTTTCGTTATCGTTTTAACAAACGAAAACGAACATGCAAAATCCGAAAGATCCGACATAAAAAAATGCTTTATTTTCGTTGCTACAACAGTTCAATGTAGATAGAAGATTCAACATGACGCTGACAATCTGTGTCTATAGAACCTGTGGTCGAATGTGCCTAACTCTATTAGTCTAAGATTATTCTACACAGAGAAAAGATTCGACATTATAGAGACAGTGTTGGGGTAGACCATTCGACATGAACGACGAAGATTTGACAAAGCAGCGAAAAAAGGTACAAACGTTGAATCTGTCATTGAACGTTTATGGTGTCTGTCGAAAGTTCTAACGCCGCGTACACACTATCATTTTTCCCGTCGTTAAAAAAAAAAAGTAATTTTTCCCAAGAAAAACGATCGTCTGTGGGCTTTTTTTTTTTTTTTTCCCCCGACGGGAAAAACGACATTAATCACGACGAGAAAAATTAGAACATGCTCTAATTTTTCTCGTCGTGATTCCCGCCATTTTTTCCCGCGGCCGTTTTCCCATAGGGAAACACTGCCACGGAGCCTACACACGGTCGTTTTTCCCCCACCAATAAAAAAGTCGGGAAAAACGGACGTGTGTAGGGAACCAAGCCGTTCCCTCGTTTTTCCCGACGGTGTTTTCACCGTCGAGAAAATCGATCGTGTGTACGCGGCATAAGAATATTCGACGGTGCAGCTAAACTGTACGACGCTGCAATCGTACATTTCCGGTCAAATGCTCCGCCCATAGGCTATAGAAGAATTTGAATGTTGGCTGACTAGTAATAGTAATTTATAAATATTTATGTCATACAACATTAGAATTCTTCTATAGCTTATAGGCGGAAACATTCGACCGGAAATGTACGATTGCGGTGCCATACAGTTTAGCTGCTCCGTCGAATCTTCTTAGAACATTCGACAGACGCCATAAGCCTTCAATGACAGATTCGACCGTAATTCGGATTTTCGGACTAATGCATTTTTTTAACGGAACAAAATAAATACGAATTTCGGGAGTAACTAAAGAAATTTATTTTTCAGGCGAAAACAAAATTCCGAAACAAAATATTTCAGTGTGCATGTGTCTAATGGAAAGTGCAACCGTGTGTACGCGGCATAAACAATCCCAAGTCTCTAGTGGGAGGAATGGTGCCCCATCGTTGGTGTCAGTGGGAGGAATGGTGCCCCATCGTTGGTGTCAGTGGAAGGAATGGTGCCCCATCGTTGGGGTCAGTGGGTGGAAGGGTGCCCATTGATGATATCAGTGGGAGGAATAGTCCTCCAGTGTTGGTGCCAGTGGCAAGAATTATGCCCCCATAGATGTCAGTAGGAAGAATAGTGCCTCAAGGGCCGGATAAAGGCAAGAAAAGGGCCACCTTTTTTTTAGAAGGTTTTATGATTGTACACTGCACTGGATGGCAGTTGAGTTATTGCATCTTCAGAATTTAGAGAAATGTAATACAAATATTTTGTCTCCGATCCTAAGACAACTTTATACTCTGTGCTTATTTTGGATGCAGACACATCGGCTGGTGTCCAGTGGGGCACACAAGACCTGAATGTCCATCTCCGGTGAAGATATACTGTATGGCTGAAACATTTGGCTTCTCCTTGACACTGCACTTGTAAATGATATGCATATCCTGACTTGACTCTGGACAATCTATTGTTAGAATGTCCTGTATATTCTGAAATAACATCTCCCTGGATCTTGACTGAAAAATAAGCAAAAAGATGATCCAGACCTTCTCTCATTTGGCTGGATCAGAACACCCACCATACCATCAACCCCGCTGCCTCCAGCCTCAGCGCTCTGAGAACCGTTGTGTCTAAACTTCCACCTCCCAAGCAATTATCATCTGCTTCTAGGCAGGGCTCCCAGCCTGAAAGGGTCTCCACAACCTCCAACACAGGCAATGAAAAGGCGAGTGCCACAAAAATCAGCTAAAAATGCTTCAAAATCTAATTTCAATGCGAGTAAATACATAATCAAAAAATCCAACACGTTTCAGCCGTTAGGCCTTAGTCATGGCTCATTAGCTTCAGTGCTCTCCCTTAGACACCATCTTACCGCTCCTGCTATTTCTCTTTGCCTCCAGCTCCAGTGCTCTCTTCTGCACCAACATCCACCCTGTTCCTCACCCCCCTCCATCCAATGCTGTTGCTGTCTGCTCCTCACTCCCCTAAATCCAATATTTTGGTCCCCTGCTCCTCACCCCGCTCCATCCAATGCTGTTGCCATCTGCTTTGCAATCCCCCCCCACCATCCAATGCTATTGCCTTCTGCTCCTCACCCCCCCACCATCCCATGCTGTTTCCTTCTCCACCCCCCCACCATCCAATGCTGTTGCCATCTGCTCCTTACCACCTCCATCCAATGCTGTTGCCATCTGCTCCTCACCCCCCCTCATCCAATGCTGTTGCCATCTGCTGCTAACCCCCTTCCGTCCAATGCTGTTGTCCCCTGTTCCTCACCCCCCTCTGTCTACTGCTGTCCTTTGCTTCTCAACCCCCTCCATCCAATGTTGTTGTTCCCTGCTCCTCAGTCCTCACCCCCTTCAATCCAATGCTGTTCCCTGCTCCTCACCCCCTCTATCCAATGTTGCTGTCCCCTGCTTCTCAACCCCCTTCCATCCAATGTTGTCCCCTGCTCCTCAACCCCTCTCCCTCCAATGCCGTTTCCTTCTGCTCCTCACCCCACTTCATCCAATGCTGTTGCCTTCTGCTCCTCACCCCACTTCATCCAATGCTGTTGCCTTCTGCTCCTCACCCCCTTCCGTCCAATGCTGTTGCCTTCTGCTCCTCACCCCCTTCCGTCCAATGCTGTTGCCTTCTGCTCCTCACCCCCTTCCGTCCAATGCTGTTGCCTTCTGCTCCTCACCCCCTTCCGTCCAATGCTGTTGCCTTCTGCTCCTCACCCCCTTCCGTCCAATGCTGTTGCCTTCTGCTCCTCACCCCCTTCCGTCCAATGCTGTTGCCTTCTGCTCCTCACCCCCTTCCGTCCAATGCTGTTGCCTTCTGCTCCTCACCCCCTTCCGTCCAATGCTGTTGCCTTCTGCTCCTCACCCCCTTCCGTCCAATGCTGTTGCCTTCTGCTCCTCACCCCCTTCCGTCCAATGCTGTTGCCTTCTGCTCCTCACCCCCTTCCGTCCAATGCTGTTGCCTTCTGCTCCTCACCCCCTTCCGTCCAATGCTGTTGCCTTCTGCTCCTCACCCCCTTCCGTCCAATGCTGTTGCCTTCTGCTCCTCACCCCCTTCCGTCCAATGCTGTTGCCTTCTGCTCCTCACCCCCTTCCGTCCAATGCTGTTGCCTTCTGCTCCTCACCCCCTTCCGTCCAATGCTGTTGCCTTCTGCTCCTCACCCCCTTCCGTCCAATGCTGTTGCTTTCTGCTCCTCACCCCCTTCCGTCCAATGCTGTTGCCTTCTGCTCCTCACCCCCTTCCGTCCAATGCTGTTGCCTTCTGCTCCTCACCCCCTTCCGTCCAATGCTGTTGCCTTCTGCTCCTCACCCCCTTCCGTCCAATGCTGTTGCCTTCTGCTCCTCACCCCCTTCCGTCCAATGCTGTTGCCTTCTGCTCCTCACCCCCTTCCGTCCAATGCTGTTGCCTTCTGCTCCTCACCCCCTTCCGTCCAATGCTGTTGCCTTCTGCTCCTCACCCCCTTCCGTCCAATGCTGTTGCCTTCTGCTCCTCACCCCCTTCCGTCCAATGCTGTTGCCTTCTGCTCCTCACCCCCTTCCGTCCAATGCTGTTGCCTTCTGCTCTTCACCCCCTTCCGTCCAATGCTGTTGCCTTCTGCTCTTCACCCCCTTCCGTCCAATGCTGTTGTTCCCTGCTCCTCAGCCACTTCCATCCAATGTTGCTGTCCCCTGCTTCTCAAGCCACTTCCATCCAATGTTGTCTCCTGCTTCTCAACCTCTTCTAAAATCCAATGTTGTCCCCTGCTCCTCAACCCCTCTCCATCCAATGCTGTTGCTGTCTGCTCCTCACCCCCTCTCCATCCAATGCTGTTGCTGTCTGCTCCTCACCCCTCAATCTAATGCTGTTCCCTGCTCCTCAATCCACCCTTCCACAGTCACAGCACCTCCTTCACACCCTAGTTCCTGTGTCATCCACCACACACTCTTGATCGTGGCATCTACCCCCCGCCCCCCCTCACCTCTGCTTCAAATAACTGACATATTCCACAGTGATGTACAGAGAGCACTAATCCATTCACAACAGTCTATGTAGATGAGGAGCTTAACTTTATTCTCACCAGTCACACACGTTTTTTTTCATGTTTTTTTAGGTCTGACACAACCCACAGTGCTGTACAGACAACATGGCGTCAGTTCCTCATCTGAGGAGCTTGCATTCTAATGTTCTCAACAGTCAAACACTATCATTATCTATGGTGCTGTATAGACAACATTGCACCAGTTGCGTCAAATCCTTGTCCCAGAGGAGATTATACTCTTAAGAGCCACCAGAGTATCTCCCAATGGTTTTTGCTGATAGGGCGCTTTATATGATGACCAAAAAAAAACCAATGACTTATAATATCAGTGAAAATACAAAATTTAAGTTGTAATTGTTTTTAATGAATGTTTTTTCTGATCTTCTCAGGTTGAGACTGGAGCTAACACTTATAGCCACGTTAAAGTGTTCGTACCTCTGCCTCAAAAAAACGAGGAACCATCTTTGACGGCATTGCAGCTGAATAAGACAAAGGATGATAAACTGTTTTATTTCTAAGATGGAGATGATGACGACAATAAATTATATCCCGGATGATCCTTCTGTATCCAAAATTGTCCTGTAATCCTCTTCATCTCTCCTTTTTTGGCAGTTCCTTCAATTCCTTCCCCTCATTCCCATAGTGTCCTGGCACCTCAGAGCTACGAAAGACAAATTTACTTCTACTATGTCTAAATTTCAAGTAAAATTCCCTGTTAACTGTTTGTGGGGCGGGATTTACTATCAGAAAAGGCAGGCTTGAGCCTGTAGGTTTTGTTACTCTAAATAGGTTGTTCGGGTAAGCTGGTCCATACAAACTATTTCCATTTGAAATTGATACCGCTTGAATGCCTCAATCTGTTATCCCAGCTGACTGGACAGAGTGTTTGCAGGTGCTGGTTGGGTTGAATACTGGCTTGTCAGACACATTGAGGACTACAACAAAATGGCGCCCGTCCACACACTGCCTCAGCACATGGTGAGCTCCTTTTAGTAAAAAATGGCTTGGCCTCTTACCTATGAGAGTAACCCCTCTAATATGTATCACCCAGTAGGCGCCTAATTGTAGAGGTCATTACTAAGAAATGTGTCTGCTTTCAGCACCGTAAGAACTTTGTATTCATTGGCTACATACATTGTACAGTGGTAGGGGACTTCTTGCCCCGCATCTGGAACAAAATAGAGCGTGGCTCAGTCATTCACAGGAAGCCTTCTATTTTTATGAATGAATAGAAGGCACTTATGGCTGAGATAGAGACCTGTGACATCATCAACCCATCTCTCTACCTTAGCCAAACAGAGGAAGCCTTCTATTAAGAAAAATACAAATCTTCCTGTGAATGGCTAAGCAGTGCTCTATTTTGCTCCAGGTGCGGGACAAGAAGTCCCCCTTACCACTGCTAGAGCACTATACCATATAATGTACATACCGTAGCAGCTGATGTATACAAAATGTGCTGGCAGCGGCCACATTTCTTAGTAATGGCCTCTATGATTAGGCCCCTACTGGACGAAACATGTTAGAGGCAGTTCTCCCATAGGTAGGAAACAAAGCTCCAGCCACGTTTTTACTGAGAGGAGATCACTTTATGCCAAGTCAGTGTGTGGACAGGTGCCATTTTTTGCAGTTCTTGATGTGTCTACTGGAAAAACATGTTAGAGGGGGTTCTCCCATAGGTAGGAGACCAAGCTCAAGCCATTTTTTACTAAGAGGAGATCACTTTATGCCAAGGCAGTGTGTGGACGAGTGCCTTTTTTTTTTTGTAGTTCTTGATGTATTTACTGGACAAAACATGTTAGAGGGGGTTCTTCCAGGGGTAGGAGACCAAGCTAAAGACATGTTTTTACTAAGAGGAGATCACTTTATGCCAAAGGAATGTATGTGGACGGGTGCAATTTATTTTATTTTTTTTGTAGTCCTTAATGTGTCTGCCAGTATTCAACCCATCCAGCACCTGCAAACACTATGGTCAATCAGCTGGGATAACAAATTGGGGCATTTGAGCGTCATCAATTTCAAATGGAAATAGTTTTGTTTGGGCCAGCTTAGTACCATATCGATGCCGAAACACAGAGCTGTATAATGTATACTGCATACGTTTATACAGTCGGAGCATTTCTTTTGGAAATAGCTGATTTTGGCCAAGCTGGCCCAAAACACTATTCAAATGCCACCAACATTATTCCTGTGTCCATGCATATGTAACCTGAAACGCATACGGCCCTAAATGGGAGTACCACTTGGTACAGCGTCCATCCACTGCATATTTCATCTTTGTTGACAGGTTACTGGGATTTGGGCAGCATGCTGCACCTGTGCATCCTGGGTGCCAAAAAACACTCATATGTGATGCACATGGGCATAAGCGCTAGTGTGCATGTGAACTAAGTGAGGCTGGAGCTGCTTTTATTATCTGCTGTTGAAATGTCCCTCTTCCTTTTTTATATCCAACCTGACTCTAAACTTAAACACTAATGCCGCGTACACGCGGTCAGAATTTCCGACAACAAATGTTCGATGGGAGCTTTGTTGTCGGAAATTCCGATCGCGTGTAGGCTCCATCGGACACTTGCTGTCGGAATTTCCGACAACAAAAATTTGAGAGCTGGTTCTCAAATTTTTCTGACAACAAAACTTTGTTGTCAGAAATTCCGAGCGTGTGTACACAATCCTGACGCACAATTCCACGCATGCTCTGAATCAAGCAGAAGAGCCGCACTGGCTATTGAACTTAATTTTTCTTGGCTCGCCGTACGTGTTGTACCTCACCGCGTTCCTGACGTTCGCAATTTCCGACAACATTTGTGTGACCGTGTGTATGCAAGACAATTATGCGCGTCGGGACCCTTCGGGGTAAGACCGCGCTATATTAAGATACCTCTCAACATCCGTCGGAAAAAAATCCACGCTTTTGTTGTCGGAATGTCCGTCTGTACGCGGCATAACAGTGTATATATAACTTTGATAACATGTACCTATTTGTAAAATCCTGTTCAAATTTATATCTTGTTGACTGTAACTAAAAATGCAATAAAATATTTTTAAAAAATGGGTGTTTGTTGCATACATTGGCATATACAGGTAAAGCCACATTGGCGCATCAATTTACCTCTAAAATGTGTAGTTCCCAACTTTATCCTGGTTCTTCCTCTGCCTTACATATTTGATAAAATGGTTATTTTTCTAAAATTATTTCTTTTCTTGCTAAGCCCCCCCCCCCCCCCCGCGCCCCTCCTGGGAAGTCCATGGAGTCCACTACCATGACATTTCCATGCATGTGCCTCCAGTCTTTAGCAAATACTGGAAGAAAACAAAAGAAACAGCGCAACCGCATAGTGTAGCATTAAAAAATACATGTCAATTTATTGAAAAATAGATATACGTGCAAAAAAGTATGCAAACGTAGGGCATGGCATGAAGGTGACTTGAGAGCCAGAAATGTCTGAGGGGCAGCCAGAGAACCACCGGCTGGTAATGCACTGTTCTGAAGATGGAGAAAGCCGCTGTCACTGCAATCGGTGTTCAACCCGGGACTGGAATCCCCAACGTCACTGTAGACACAGGATGCGTTTCGAAGCCGGTAAGCTTCTTCATCAACCTTGAGGCTTTGAAAAACACATCTTACTCTTTCGTCCATGGACCGACACAGCTTCTCTATTGACAAAGTGGGTATTATCCGTTAATTAGGAGTGACTAGGCAGAAAAACTTGTAAAAAGTGTTGCATCACACCTTCTACAGTACCGCCCAGGGGGCGGACCCTCTGGGTATACCCTCTCAGTCTGCATCTTCGCAGATCAGTTTTTTTCTGTCTAGCAAGGAGTAGGACATGGGTCCCTTCGGGCCCATTGGTCCGGGAAAAAAAAAAATATATATATATATATATATATATATATATATATATATATATATATATATATATAATTTTTTTTTTTTTTTTTTTTGCTACAATTTGTTGTTTCCTGCGATCTTCGATCAACTGCCGACTGGGTGACAGGCTGGATCCTCGATCCTTGTAGTCTCCCCAGTTTCGGCCATCGAGCGTGTGCCGACCCTAGCTACGCGCTGGGTTTTCCACGACATGCCCGTCGCTCCACGGGTGGCCGGTGAGCTTACGCTCCAGGGCCTGCATCGGACCGCTCAGCTTCGGCTGACCTTACGGCCGAGTCGCAGCAGCCTGTCCGGTGAGCGTCATGCTCCAGGGCATACATATGATCGTCCCTTCTGGGTCCAATCACAGCATGCCTGGCCAACAGTCACCTTCCGTGCGCGGACAATGATCTGTTTGGAATGTCTTCCAGCAGAATACATGCAGGATAGGTAAGTAAAACTCCCCTGCCTCGGCTGGGTGATTTAGCTGGACATTCCTGGAGAGATCAAGTAAGTGGTTGTGGCCCCTTTCTTCCCTCTCTCCCTGCCTTTCCCTCCTCCCTGGGCTTCTAGCTAAAGGTTGCTGGGTGCTGGGGGTCACCTAGGGGGTCCCACTGGAGCGGGGCTGGCTGTAACTAACATTTAAAAGAAATGTCATTTTTTCTTACCTGTGTTTGTGTCCTTCCTCCTCCATGCTGTCGGTGGCCATTTTAAGGTGGTCCATGCCAAGTTTGGCCTCTTGTGACTGCCCGGCGGCCATCTTCCTGTGGTTTGGCCACACCCACTGGCCCCTATCAGCTGATCGGCAGCCATGTTTGTCCACCCTGTATGCAGATATTGCCGTTCGGCGGCCATCTTTTTGTGGGCTATGGCTGCTTGACCTCTATCTTCTGTCGGCGGCCATTTTCTTAGAGCCCACATTATCTTCCATACAGACATTTTTGGCAACCATTTTTCGAGAGCCTCCGGCCTCTAGGGTGCATTACACTGGCGCGAAAATTCACACAGGAAGTGCTGATAAAAGAAGCAGACTGACACAGCAGCAGTGGGACAGCATCACGGGCGCAGCATAGCAGTACCTATCCAGGGTGGTGAGTCCTCTGGGTGACCTGGCCTCTCTGCAGCACAGGAGGGTGGCCTATTGATATCTTGCCTGGAGCCCTGTGAGTGTCAGCGTGTGGTCAGCATGGCATCTGAGCCAGATGTCTTCTCCCCTGAAACACCAGATTTAGCAGCTGGTGCCCCTGAGGTGTCTATGAACGCTATGACTGCAATCCTAGAGGCGTTTGCTGCCAGGGTGGAAGCAGCACACGGGAATACAGGGGGTAGTAAACGCCCCATCCCCTGCAAGCTTCTGGGGATAATTCTGATGCAGAACCAGGTCCAGCTACGGCTCGGGGCCCAGATTCTGACGCATCAGAGACTGCAGACCGTGACCGGACAGTGAGAATGACTCAAAGTCCAGGTCAGTATGCGAGACGGCTTTGGTATCTGACCTTATTACTGCAGTGCGGGATATGCTAAAATTGGAAAATACTGCAGAAGCAGCAGAGACTCCGGTCCACTTGGGTTTCATAGACCTGCCCGCACTGCTAAGGTGTTCCCTTGTGTGTCTTTTGATAAACTCTTATACAAGGAATGGGAGAACCCACTGAGGGTCTTTACAGCCCCAAAGAGGTTTGCGGTACGGTACCCCTTTTGAGGAGAGTTTTCTGAAGAAATGGACCTCTCCCCCCCTATAGTGGACCCTCCGGTGTCCAGACTTAATAGAGCCACCACAATTCCTGTAGAAGGGGCTCCTGTTTTCTAGGATCCTGTGGATAAGAAGGCTGAAGCACTCGCTTGCTACCTATACTCAGTGGTAGGCTCGGCAGTACGCCCGGCATTGGCGGGGGCCCTAGTGTCTCACACACTTACTGAATGGGCAAGATTGCTACTCCAGGGGTTAAGGAGCGAGATGCTCCTCCTGATGAGATAACATTGGCCGACCTGTTGGTCCAGGGCCTTAGGTTTGTCTACGAGTCAGACATGAATACTATTCCCCTGCTGTCTAAAACTTTGGATTATGCAGTAGCAATACGCCGCCTGATCTGGCTAAAAGGCTGGTCTGCGGACCAGACTTCCAAGAAAGCCCTGTTGGATCTGCCTTTTAAGGGCGACAGACTTTTGGGGCTTCTCTGGATGACATCATCAAGGATGCCACAGGAGGTAAAAGCACTTTGCTTCGCCAAATTAGCAAGGGTAAGGGGCCACGCCAAGGGCAAGGGCCCTCCTTTACTGCACACAAGTGGTTTTTTCGTCCCTCTAGGGCGACAGGGAAAAGACCCCAGGCCGATAAAGCGCCTGCCCAAGGACAAAAGCGTCCCTGGTCCCGCATACCCAATAAGCCTGCGGACAAATTTGCGTCCGCATGAAGGTCCACCCCCACCCAGCTCTCGGGTGGGGAGACGTCTTCGCAAATTCGCGACTCAGTGGACAGCACTAATCTCCGACAGGTGGGTTTGCGAAGTAATCTCCTCAGGCTACAAGATAGAGTTTCTCTCTTGTCCACCGGACAGATTCAACACCTCCAATCTCCAGCTACTACCGACCCGTCGGGTGGCCCTGTATGGGGCGGTCCAGGGTCTACTGGAACGCGGGGTAGTTATTCCAGTTCCAGAACTGGAACGGGGTTTTTACTCAAATCTGTTCATTGTGCCGAAGAAGGAGGGGGTTCGTCCAAGCTTGGATCTCAGAGCCCTCAATTGCTTTGTGAAGGTACAAAGTTTTCGGATGGAGTCGGTTCGATCTGTAGTCACGGCTCTCCATCCGGGGGACTTTCTGGCCTCCTTGGACATCAAGGACGCATACCTGCATGTCCCCATATACTCCAGACACCAGAGGTTTCTGTGATTTGCTATCGGGAAGGACCACTACCAGTTTGTGGCCCTCCCGTTGGGCCTTGCCTCAGCACCCAGGACGTTCACCAAGGTGCTCGCTCCGATTCTGGCACTTCTAAGACAGCGGGGTATCGCTATCACAGGCTTTTTATACGACCTTCTGCTGAAGGCCCCTTCAAGCTCAGAATTAGAGGTAAGCGTGTCCATTACCTGTCAGACTCTTCGAGACTGTGGTTGGATACTAAACACGCAAAAGTCAGTATTGGTGCCCACTCAACGCCTAGTGTACCTGGGGTTGATTCTGGATTCCTCAGAGGCAAAGGTATTCCTCCCTGTGGAGAAGTTGCAGACCCTCCGGGCTGCAGTACGGCAGCTGACTTCCAGGAATTGGTCGTCACTCCGTTTTTGCATGCGAGTGTTGGGCCTCATGGTAGCCTCCTTCGAGGCGGTCCCATATGTTCAATACCACACTCGAGTGTTACAGAAGGAAGTTCTGTCCAGATGGAACAGATGCCCTTCATCTCTGGATTATCAAATCCGAGTGAGCCACCTAGTCAGGAGATCCCTGGTATGGTGGCTGACAGCACCGGCTGTAATGGCCGGGAAGTCTTTTCTTCTGGTTTACTGGATAGTGATCACGACGGATGCCAGCCTTACAGGTTGGGGGGGGGGGGAGTCTGGGGTGTCCAGTCGGCGCAGGGTCGCTGGACACCAGAGGAAGCCCTCCTGCCGATCAATGTCCTGGAGATCCGGGCGATCAAGCTGTGCCTCTTCAAATGGTCTCAGAGACTGCAAGGGCGTCCAGTCAGGATCCAGTCAGACAACGCCACAGCAGTGGCATATGTCAATCATCTAGGAGGAACAAGAAGCTCAGCTGCAGCATCGGAGATCGCTCGCATCCTGAAGTGGGCAGAGAGGAGCGTACCGGCACTGTCGGCCGTGTACATTCCGGGTGTGGAAAACTGGCAGGCGGACTACCTGAGCCACCAGATGCTGGACCAGGGAGAATGGTCCTTACACCCGGAGGTGTTCCAACTCCTCTGCCAAAGATGGGGCACACCAGACGTAGATCTTCTGGCTTCCCGACTCAATCGGAAGGTATTGAGATTTGTGGCCCGGTCAAGAGACCCATGGGCAGACGCAACGGACGCGTTGGTAGCATCGTGGGGTCAGTATCGGCTAATCTATGCCTTCCCTCCCTTAAGGCTTCTTCCTCTTCTGCTCCGCAGAGTGGAGGCAGAGGGAATTCCAATGATCCTAATCGCTCCAGATTGGCCTCAGCATCCTTGGTACGACGATCTAGTACGTCTGGTAGCAGACGTCCCCTGGCGCCTACCACTACGGAAGGACCTGCTATCGCAAGGTCCCATATTCCATCCTGCTTTACAGTCATTGGCTTTAACGGCATGGCTGTTGAGAACCGGGTACTGAGAGACCGGGGCCTGTCAGACTCAGTAATCTCTACTATGAGAAGTGCTCGAAAACCGTCCTCTAGGAAGGTCTATCACCGCACTTGGAGGGCCTACATCTCCAGGTGTGAGGAAATGAAATGGCATCCGCGTACCTATTTGGTTTCCAGAATCCTGCTGTTTTTACAGCATGGGGTGGACCAAGGGCTTGCCCTAAGTACGATTTAAGGGACAGATATCTGCCCTGGCTGTCTTTTTTCAGCGACCCCTGGCGACTCACTCTCTCGTGAGTACATTTGTGCAGGGGGTCCGACAGGTGGCCCCTCCGGTCCGTCCCCCGTTACCTCCGTGGGACTTGAACCTGGTCCTCTCGGTGCTTCAGAAGGCACCGTTTGAGAATATTAGAGATATTCCCCTGTTGACACTTTCTCAGAAAGTGGTCTTTTTGGTGGCTGTTACGTCAGTTAGACGAGTCTCTGAGCTGGCAGCCTTGTCCTGCAAGGCTCCCTATTTGATTTTCCACAAGGATAAGGTGGTGCTGCGGCCGCAGCCTTCCTTTCTTCCGAAAGTCGTTTCGGCTTTTCATCTCAACAAAGACATTGTACTTCCATCCTTGTGTCCTCAGCCGTCGAATCCTAAGGAGTCGGCGTTGCATTCCTTGGACGTTGTCCGAGCTTTGAGAGTATACATATCTGCTACTTCCCTGTTCCGGAAGTCAGACTCACTGTTTGTTTCGGTGGCTGGTCCCAAGAAGGGCCAAGCAGTCTCATCGGCCACCATCTCTAGGTGGATCCGACAGTAATCCAGGCTTACGCCTTAAAGGGTCAGGCGCCCCCCTTTCCTGTCACGGCGCATTCGACCAGGGCAATAGGTGCCTCTTGGGCTTTCCGACATCAAGCGTCTGTTTCCCAATTATGTAAAGCGGCGACTTGGTCGTCCGCTCACACTTTCACAAAATTCTACAAAATTGATGTAGGTGCATCTTCGGATGCCTCTTTTGGCCGCAAGGTTTTGCAAGCGGCTGTTTAGAGTTGCAACTCCTCCGTTGGAGGAGTGCTGTTTTGTGTTTGGGGTGAAGTTTATTTTTATGCTGTTACCACCCCTCGTTTTTTCTCTGACACTGCTTTGGGACGTCCCACTTTGTCAATAGAGAAGCTGTGTCGGTCCATGGACGAAAGAGTAAATAGGATTTTTTACTCACCGTAAAATCCTTTTCTCTGAGTCCATGGACCGACACAGCACCCACCCCTCCTTTTAAGTTTGTACTGCTTTTTGACGAACTGATCTGCGAAGATGCAGACTGAGAGGGTATACCCAGAGGGTCCGCCCCCTGGGCGGTACTGTAGAAGGTGTGATGCAACACTTTTTACAAGTTTTTCTGCCTAGTCACTCCTAATTAACGGATAATACCCACTTTGTCAATAGAGAAGCTGTGTCGGTCCATGGACTCAGAGAAAAGGATTTTACGGTGAGTAAAAAATCCTATTTTTATCTACAGACAAAAACGCAAAAGAGAGCGCAAAGCCGCTCTAGTGTAACTCAAGTTAAAAATATTACAATGGTCAAACTCGCATTGTGTGAAGGTAGATACAGCGTAAGGATTCCACTGTGGCCGCACTCTTAAAACCACCTCAAGATCTCCACAGGGGAGGGGGGGAGCTGTGGACGTTCAACCTAGCTGCCCGGATCCAGGCAGCACACCCGAGCCTATCCACCACTAGGCTCGACCTGCAGATCCTAATGCAAATGCGCCTGGTCAAGCCGGCGCTGCTCTCCGAGGACACATGAACCCACACAAGCAAGATACAGGGGGGAAGAGAGTGTGGATGTCACACGGTTGTCATAGCAACTGTGTTCCTGTGTCCTCGGAGAGCAGCGCCGCCTGGACCAGGTGCATGTGCAGTAGGATCTGCACGTCGAGCGAGGTGGTGGAGAGCCTCAGATGGGCTGCCAGGATCCGGGGATCTAGGTTGAACGTCCACGGCTCCCCCCTCTGTCCCCTTTCACATGCGTACTTCATACCTTCCAACATTTTGAGATGAGAATGAGGGACACCTATCAGCAAAAGTATTCAGGCATAGGACACGCCCCCTTGCCACGCCCTCTTAAAGGAGAATTGTACAAAAAAAAAGATTGCTTAAACCCCCCCCCCCCCCAAGTGCTTTTTATTTTACCACTACTATTCCTTTATATTGGCTTTTGGAATTTACAAATGCAGCAATTTAGAAATCAGATGAAAGGTTTAGCGCTGGGTAGGGATGAGCTCGGTGTTCGAGTCGAACATACGTTCGACTCAAACATCGGCTGTTCGACCGTTCGGTGAACATCGAACGATTTGGGCAGTTCGCACCAAATTCAAGTGACGCGAACAGCCCACAATACACTGCGCCATCGCAGTGCAATCCCGGCGCTGTGATTGGCCAAGCATGCACTGTGACCCCGCATGCTTGGCCAATCACAGCGCCGGCAGCTAGGAGAGCCATAATTGGCCACAGGCAGGTTGCCTGTGGCCAATTATAGCTCAGGGGGTTTAGCACACGCCCCACACTACACAAGGCCGCCGCGCTGGCGGCCTTTTATAGTGTGTTCCGGCGCAGGGAAATAGTTACATAGGCAGGGACAGTGTCAGTGCTATTTGTACCTCAAACTTGTGTGCAGGGAGAGAGAAGGATAGGCAGGGGACAGTGTCAGTGTCACATTCCTTGATAAACCTTGTGTGCAGGGAGAGAATGATAGGCAGGGAACAGTGTCAGTGTCATATTCTTTGCTAAACCTTGTGTGCAGGGAGAGAGAAGGATAGGCAGGGAGAGTGTCATTGTTGCTAAGCCTCCTGCACATTATACACCTGAAGTTAGCCCGTATTACTGTGTTTTCCTGGTGTGTTACACCAACAGGCATTTGCAGCACTTACAGCGGGCGGAGTGTGCCTCCTGCACATTATACACCTAAAGTTAGCCCGTATTGCTGTGTTTTCCTGGTGTGTTACACCAACAGGCATTTGCAGCACTTACAGCGGGCGGAGTGTGCCTCCTAATCATATTACACCTGAAGTTAGCCCGTATTGCTGTGTTTTCCTGGTGTGTTACACCAACAGGCATTTGCAGCACTTACAGCGGGCGGAGTGTGCCTCCTGATCATATTACACCTGAAGTTAGCCTGTATTGCTGCGTTTTCCTGGTATGTTACACCAACAGGCATTTGCAGCACTTACAGCGGGCGGAGTGTGCCTCCTGCCTCCTGTACCTTATACACCTGAAGTTAGCCTGTATTGCTGCGTTTCCTGGTGTGTTACACCAACAGGCATTTGCAGCACTTACAGCAGGCCTAGTGTGATTCCTGCAAAGTATACTCCTGAAGCTAGGCCTTATTGCTGGTTTTCCCATTTCCCTGCAGGCCATTAGAATGTCTGGAAGGCTAACAAGGAGAGGCAGACAGTCAGGAGCCAATAAAAGAGGGCAAGCAGGCTCTGTGTCTAGAGACAACAGTGCTGGTCGTGGACGCGGTGCATCGCCATCAGCACATGGCCATGGGACACGCTTGTCCTTCTTTTCGGCAGCTGGACGTGTTGAGCCGCATCATGCCGAAGACTTGGTAGAGCGGATGACCAAGCCCTCCTCATCCTCCTCATCCTCTCTCACCCAGGCTCAGGGTACTGGCAAAGCAGCTGCCAAAGCGTCCTCTTCCCTGGTATCAATGTCATCATCAGTCACTCCTTCCCTAGACCAACCATGTCCTCCTGAGGAGTCCCCTGAACTGTTTGAGCACAGTGTTGGGTACATGCTCCAGGAGGATGCCCAGCGTTTCGAAGGGTCTGATGATGATACCCAGCTAGAGGAAGGCAGTAGCGTGAGAGCAGAGAGAGGGGATGCTCAAGAAGGACACCAATCTGGAAGTCATGTTCCAGCAGCTGCAGCATACTGCCAGATTGGCTCCAGTGATGAGGAGGGAGGGGGATGAGGAGGAGGTCACTGACTCCACGTGGGTGCCTAAGAGGAGAGAGGAGGAGGAGGATGAGGAGGAGGCACATCTCCAACAAGGCAGGATGCCCTCGGGGGGCCAGTGTAAGGGCAGCACACCGACGGAATCACACCGCAGAGCTCCGCCTGTGCAGGGCGCTGCCTCTGCCCGTTATTCAAAAAGTTCTTTGGTGTGGGCCTTTTTTGAGTCGAGTGCATCAGATCGCACAGCTGCTGTTTGCAACATATGTCTCAAGCATATATCGTGTGGCCAAAACATCACCCGCTTGGGCACCACATGCTTGACCAGACATATGTTGACCTGCCATGCAGCTCGTTGGCAAGCCTACCTTAAAGACCCACACCAAAGAACAAAGCGGACCTCTCCTTGCACCGCATCAGCTGGGATCTCCAACCCCACTATACCTTCAGTCCTCTCTGAAACCTGCACTGAGAGGAATGAAGGTGTAGAATTAGGTGTGTCACAGCCAAGTACTTGCGGGCACTCTGCTAGCAGTACACCGACGTCTGATTCTAGCAGGCAAATTTCCCTGCCCCAGCTGCTGGACCGTCGAAAGAAGTTCACTCCCAGCCATCCACATGCCCAGCGGTTGAATGCTAGCTTGGCTAAATTGCTAGCACTTCAACTGCTGCCTTTTCAGTTGGTAGACTCGGCCCCCTTCCGTGAGTTTGTGCAATGTGCGGTTCCTCAGTGGCAGGTTCCCAAACGCCACTTTTTCTCACGGAAGGCGATGCCGGCTCTCTACCGGCATTTGGAAGGCAATGTCTTGGCCTCGCTGGACAGGGCGGTCAGCGGTAATGTCATAGAAATCCTGTCAGCTACAGGATTCCTGGACTTCCTGATTCCCAATCTCGGGCACGCGCTTAGCGGGGGCGCGCGCACGCTCCACAAAGCGCGCCAGAAGGGCTATTTAAACATGCCTGTGACAGACAGTCCCTGCTGTCTGTTCTACAGCGTGTAGTACCCAAAGAGACCTGATTCGTGAATTTACCTGCATCCAACCCGGCTTACCTTGACCCTTCCAGTTTCCTGCCTGCCTCTGACCTCCGGCTTTGTTTGACCAATCTTCTGCCTGATCCTCCAGTACCTTGCTGCCAGCCTATTCTACCGACCCTGCTTGCCTGACCAATCTCCCCAGTTGCTGTGTCCTGGTTCCAGTCCAGTCAGCCTCATCAGGTCCAGTTGCTTGTTCCTGGTTCCAGTCCAGTCTGCCTCTTCAGTTCCAGTCCAGTTGCTGTGTTCCTGGTTCCGGTTCAGCCTGCCATACTTCCTGGGTGCCTGGATCCGTCCCAGTCTTCAGACTCTACTCTACCTTGATCCATCCTGCCAGGCACTCGTACCCCTTCTACCTCTGTGCCTCCTGTCTTCAGTACCAGGGGCCGCCGGTGGAAGCCGTAAGAGAGGCCTCCCTCTGCAGATCCAGGCTCGTCACCGTCAGGTACGTGACAGTAGCAGACAGCTATGTCTGAGCCCGGGCAGGGAGCCTCACCTATGGAGGAACTCTGTCGGCACCTGGCAGGTTTGTCTGAAGCAGTCAAGAGTCTT
The DNA here is from genome assembly GCA_029206835.1 of Rana muscosa. Classification (NCBI taxonomy): domain Eukaryota; kingdom Metazoa; phylum Chordata; class Amphibia; order Anura; family Ranidae; genus Rana; species Rana muscosa. The sequence continues at coordinate 711,370 of JARGYO010000077.1, forward strand.
CAACAAGGCTACACCCGCTTGGAAGAACAAGTGCAGGCCCTCTCCAATCCTTCTGCCATCCAAGAGGGGCCCCACGCCTCTGCTTCTACAGCCGGAACAAGTTCCTCACCCACAGTGGTCATGCTTCCTCCTGAACCTAAGGTTCCTACACCCGAAAGATTTTCCGGGGATCGGAGCAAGTTTAGGGCCTTCCAGAATTCGTGTGAACTGTACTTTGCCCTACAGCCCCGTACCTTTTCTCTAGAGGCCACCAAGGTGGGCTTTGTGGTCTCTTTGCTCGCTGGAGACCCTCAGAGCTGGGCTCACCGTCTCTTTGAACAGAAGGATGTATCACTAAACAACCTCGCTGCTTTTTTCGATGCCATGGCCCAGCTATACGAAGATCCCCAACTCTCTGTAACCGCAGAAGCCGCCTTGCGTTCCCTTCAACAAGGACGCAGACCAGCGGAGGACTATGTGGCAGAATTCAGGCGGTGGAGTGCGGATACCAATTGGAATGATGCCGCCCTCCGCCATCAGTTTCGCTTAGGACTTTCCGATTCCTTGAAGGACAAGCTTGCTAGAGTCGGTGTACCACAGACACTCAACCTGTTGATTGATCTAACCATCCAGATTGACCGACGTCTGAGGGAACGGAGGGCTGAAAGGACCACTGGCTTCTCCCGCCCAACCTGGATGCTGCCTCGGGCTCCTAGTCACCTGTACTCGGCTCCTGCTACACCTCCAACTCCCACATCTGACACGCCTGAACCAATGCAGCTTGGGCTCCTTCGTCCATCCCTCGATCCTGAGGAACGCCAGCGCCGCCGAATAAATAATCTGTGCCTGTACTGCGGGGAACCCGGACATCTCGTTAGAACCTGTCCCCTGAAGCTTCGTAAGTTTCTTTCAGTTTCTTCTAACATGACTAACCTACAAGCCAAAACCACATCTCACCTTGCCCTCTCTGTTTCATTACAGCTCCCAGGAAGGACTTTGCAAGTACCCGCCATTATTGATTCCGGAGCATGCAGCTGCTTTATGGACTCAACCTTTGCCATTAAACACCAAATTCCCCTTCGTACCAAGACCCACGGACTTCGTGTCCATCTGGCTGATGGTTCCGTCATTAAGTCCGGACCTGTGACCCAGGAGACCATTCCTATACCCGCTACCATCTTTACCACCTCTGGAACCCACCAAGAATACTTATGTCTGGACATCATCTCTTCTCCGTTGTTTCCCTTGATCCTTGGTATGCCCTGGTTACAAGCCCACAATCCCACTATCAACTGGACTACGGGAATAGTTGCCTTTCCTTCTTCCTATTGCCAGCAGTCCTGTGGCTCATATAAACCTCTTGGGCCGGCCTCGTTACTATGCATTGATACAGAAGATGGCACCCGTCAATCCATCCCAGAAGTTTACCACGACTTTCTTGACGTATTTAGTAAACAAAAGGCAGAGACTCTACCGCCCCATCGGGCCTACGATTGCCCCATCGACCTACTTCCTGGAGCAAAGATTCCGTTCGGTAGAGTCTTCCCTTTAACGGAGGTGGAACAAGGGGCCTTAAAAAATTATGTTGATGAGAACTTGCAAAAGGGGTTCATCCGCCCTTCCACATCCCCAGCAGGCGCAGGCATCTTTTTTGTAGAAAAAAAGGACCACACCCTTCGACCTTGTGTGGATTACCGAGAATTGAATAAAATTACAGTAAAAAATCGCTACCCTCTCCCCCTGGTACCAGAGCTATTTCAGAGACTAGGAACTGCCACCATCTTTACCAAACTTGATCTCCGCGGAGCCTACAACTTGATCCGTATCAAAGAAGGGGACGAATGGAAGACCGCCTTTCGTACCCGGTATGGACATTTTGAGTACTTGGTAATGCCATTCGGGTTGTGTAACGCCCCTGCCACTTTCCAGTATTTTATCAACGATGTTCTACGGGACTTCCTAGACCTCTTCGTTATTGTTTATCTTGATGATATCTTAATTTTTTCTTCCTCCCTTGATTCTCATCGCAGACATGTCAAAAATGTGTTGGGTCGGCTCCGCCAGCATGGCCTGTATGCGAAGGCCGAAAAATGTGAGTTCGGGCAAGAGAGTATATCATTTCTGGGGTTAATCTTTTCCAGCGAGGGCATCAAGATGGATCCTCAAAAGATTACCGCAATCCTGGACTGGCCAGAACCGGTGGACAAGAAGGGAATCCAACGTTTCGTTGGATTCGCCAACTTCTACCGCAAGTTCATCAGGGGGTTTTCAGTAGACATGTGCACACTGAAATATTTTGTTTCGGAATTTCGTTTTCGTCCAAAAAATAAATTTATTTAGTTACTCCCGAAATTCGTTTTTATTTATTTCGTTTTTCGTTAGAAATTGCATTCGTCCGAAAATCTGAATTAATTAAGGTCGAATCTGTCATTGAAGGCTTATGGTGTCTGTCGAATGTTCAAAGAAGATTCGACGGAGCAGTGAAACTGTACGACGCCGCAATCGTACATTTCCGGTCGAATGTTCCGCCCACAAGCTATAGAAGAATTCTAATGTTGTATGACTAGTAATAATTATATTTATTCATTACTATTACTAGTCAACCAACATTAGAATTCTTCTATAGCCTATGGGCGGATGCATTTGACCGGAAATGTACGATTGCAGCGTCGTACAGTTTTGCTGCACCGTCGAATCTTCTAACTTTCGATGCTTTGTCGAATCTTCGTCATTCTAGCTATTTTACTGCTCCTCCTCTTTGGTTACAATCAGCCAATAACATTCATCATCAACTTTATTTTTATTTTACTTCCCCCACCCAATTCCAGCAGTGATCTTTTCTCTCTATGTCAAATCTTTTCTCTCTATAATAACAAATCTTTTCTCTCCTATGTCGAATCTTTTCTCTCCTATGTCGAATCTTTTCTCTCTATAATGTCAAATCTTTTCTCTCCTATGTCGAATCTTTTCTCTCTATAATGTCGAATCTTTTCTCTCCTATGTCGAATCTTTTCTCTCCTATGTCGAATCTTTTCTCTCCTATGTCGAATCTTTTCTCTCCTATGTCGAATCTTTTCTCTCCTATGTCGAATCTTTTCTCTCTATAATGTCAAATCTTTTCTCTCCTATGTAGAATAATCTTGGACTAATAGAGTTAAGGTTAGGCACATTCAACCACAGGTTCGATAGACACAGATTGTTATTGTCAGCGTCACGTCAAATCTCCTATCTATATCGAACTGTTGTAGCAACGAAAACGAAAATAAAGCATTTGTTTATGTCGGATCTTTCGGTTTTCGGATTCTGTGCTTTCGTTTTCGCTTGTTAAAACGATAACGAAAATAGCTGAAATTCGGACGAAAATGCATTCGGACGAAAACGAATGCACATGTCTAGTTTTCAGCTATTATTGCACCCATTACTCAACTCACCAAGCAAGGAACACGTTTTCACTGGTCTCCTGAAGCCCAAGAAGCTTTTGAACGCCTGAAGGCCCTATTTACCTCGGCCTCTATCTTGAAACACCCAGACTCCTCACTACTATTCGTACTTGAGGTAGACGCCTCCGAAATAGAGGTAGGAGCAATACTGTCCCAAAGACAGGGAGTCAAAGCCTTGCTCCATCCAGTAGCCTTCTTCTCCCGCAAGCTTTCTGCAGCGGAGAAGAACTACGACGTGGGGGATCGGGAGCTACTAGCGATCAAGTCTGCACTAGAGGAATGGCGGTACCTGCTGGAGGGCGCGGCTCATCCGATTCTGATATTCACTGACCACAAGAACCTGGAGTACCTGAAAGCCGCGAGAAGATTGAATCCACGGCAAGCCAGGTGGGCACTCTTCTTCTCCCGGTTCTCTTTTCATGTTACTTATCGTCCTGGGGCCAAGAATATTAAGCCTGACGCCCTGTCTCGGATGTTCCATAAGTCCAAGGAGACTTCTCCGCCTGATACCATCCTTGCCCCCGGAAATTTCCTTCTTCTACAGGAGAACCTGTTCACTCAAATCAAACAAGCTTCCACCGGGCAGAGACAGTTCTCCGAGCCGGAATTGCAGGTTAAGGATGGACTATTGTGGTACCAAGACAGAATCTACGTACCTGAGAAATTAAGAGTAACCGCATTAGAACTCTGCCACGACCACGCCCTGGCCGGACATTTTGGCGTTGCCAAGACCACTGACCTGGTACAGCGCACCTTCTGGTGGCCTCGAGTACGTGAAGACTGTAGGAGGTTTGTAGATTCTTGTACAACTTGCACCCGAAACAAGGGTTCCAGATCCAAGGCCTGGGGACTACTAAAACCCTTACCCGTTCCAGATAGGCCCTGGAGAATGTTGTCCATCGACTTCATTGTCGAGTTGCCCCCGGCTGAGAACCATACCACCATCTTCGTTATAGTGGACCGTCTGTCCAAGATGGCACACTTCATCCCTATGAAAGGGACTCCCTCCGCTCCTGAAACCGCACAGGTATTCATCAGAGAAATAGTCAGACTCCACGGGGTACCAGCCAATATTGTTTCCGATCGCGGGGTTCAATTTACCTCTCGATTTTGGAGATCCCTTTGCAAAACCTTGAAAATCGAATTATCGTTTTCCTCTGCTTACCATCCACAGACCAACGGACAGACAGAGAGAACGAATCAGACGCTCGAGCAATACCTGCGATGCTTCTCCTCTTTTGCTCAGGACAACTGGGTTTCCCTACTTCCGTTGGCCGAGTTTGCGTATAACAATTCCATTCACTCCGCTACCTGCCAGACTCCTTTCTTTGCAAACTATGGGTTTCATCCTACTTTTCTGCCTAATTCCCTTCCTGAGTGTCCTGTACCTGCAGTCCAGGAAAAGTTAAATTTTTTCTCGGTCAATAACCAGCTTCTACAAGAGACCATGACCAAGACTCAAGAACGCAACAAGACAATCTATGACAAGAAGAGACGGGGCGAATTATTGTTGGTACCCGGCAACCAAGTATGGCTATCTACCACAAACCTAAGAATGGCATGCCCTTCTAAAAAACTGGGCCCCAAATTTTTAGGTCCATTCCCTGTTAAGAGGAAAATTAATGAAGTAGCTTAGGAATTGGAACTTCCTGACTCTCTTAGAATCCATCCAGTCTTTCATGTCTCTCTCCTAAGACCCACAGTCTCCAATCCGTTTCCAGATCGGAAGCCGGATCACCCTGATCCGATCATTATTGACGGTGAGCAGGAATTCGAAGTAGAAGCTATCATGGACTTCAGGAGAAGAAATAACCAGAACCAATTCCTAATTAAATGGAAGGGCTACGGACCCAAGGAAAACTCATGGGAACCCGAGGAGAATATCCATGCCAGAAGTTTGGTACAGGCTTTCAAAAGGACTCACCCTGGAAGGTTCACCCGGCTGGGCATCCGGAGGCTGCCCCTTGGGGGGGGCAATGTCATAGAAATCCTGTCAGCTACAGGATTCCTGGACTTCCTGATTCCCAATCTCGGGCACGTCCGCGCGCCAGAAGGGCTATTTAAACATGCCTGTAACAGACAGTCCCTGCTGTCTGCTCTACAGCGTGTAGTACCCAAAGAGACCTGATTCGTGAATTTACCTGCTTCCGACCCGGCTTACCTTGACCCTTCCAGTTTCCTGCCTGCCTCTGACCTCCGGCTTTGTTTGACCAATCTTCTGCCTGATCCTCCAGTACCTTGCCGCCAGCCTATTCTACCGACCCTGCTTGCCTGACCAATCTCTCCAGTTGCTGTGTCCTGGTTCCAGTCCAGTCAGCCTCATCAGTTCCAGTCCAGTTGCTTATTCCTGGTTCCAGTCCAGTCTGCCTCTTCAGTTCCAGTCCAGTTTCTGTGTTCCTGGTTCCGGTTCAGCCTGCCATACTTGCTGGGTGCCTGGATCCGTCCCAGTCTTCAGACTCTACTCTACCTTGATCCATCCTGCCAGGCACTCGTACCCCTTCTACCTCCGTGCCTCCTGTCTTCAGTACCAGGGGCCGCCGGTGGAAGCCGTAAGAGAGGCCTCCCTCTGCAGATCCGGGCTCGTCACCGTCAGGTACGTGACAGGTAAGGTGCATATTACCGCTGACTCATGGTCCAGCAGGCATGGACAGGGACGTTACCTTTCTTTCACGGCCCATTGGGTCACTCTTTTGGCAGCTGGGAAGGATGCAGGACAAGGTGCAGTAGTGTTGGAGGTTGTACCGCTGCCACGCCTCCAAAATGCTACTACTGGTTGTGACACACCTCTCTCCTCCACCCCCTCCTCTTCTTCTTCCTCCATGGCCTCTTCCCGTGCTTTGTCCTCGGAACCAGCGGTGCTCCGTAGGCGTTCAAGGGGCTACGCAAGTACGCAGGCAAAAAGATGCCATGCCATGCTTGCGCTGGTGTGTTTGGGGGACAGGAGCCACACTGGGGCAGAGGTTCTGTCTGCTCTGCAGGGGCAGGCCGAGAGGTGGTTGACGCCACGCCAGCTTAAGCCAGGAATGGTGGTTTGCGACAATGGCACCAACCTCCTCTCCGCCCTCCGACATGGACAACTGACCCATGTGCCCTGTGTGGCTCACGTCCTTAACCTGGTGGTGCAGCGGTTCTTGGGCAGGTACCCGGGCTTATAGGATGTCCTGAGGCAGGCCAGGAAAGTCTGTGTGCATTTCCGCAGATCTTATAATGCCAGTGCTCGCCTGGCTGAACTGCAAAAGGAGTTGAACCTGCCCAAGAACCGCCTTATATGTGACATGCTTACCAGGTGGAACTCAACGTTGGCCATGCTGCAGCGGCTGCACACGCAGCAGAGGGCCATCAATGAGTACCTGTGCGACTACGGCACCAGGACAGGGTCAGGGGAGCTCGGTTTTTTTTCACCACACCAGTGGGGCATGATCAGGGATGCATGCACTGTCCTGGCACCATTTGAGGAGGCCACGAGGATGGTGAGCAGTGACAGTGCATGCATCAGTGACACTGTACCTCTTGTCCACCTGTTGGAACATACGCTGCGTGGAATAATGGACAGGGCACTTGAGGCAGAACAGAGGCAGGAAGAGGAGGACTTCCTTGCCCCTCAAGGCCCCCTTTACCCAGACAGTGTTCCTTCTGTCCCACCCATCGCACAGGAGGAGGAGGAGGATTGTGTCAGCATGGAGGTGGAGCCTGGCACTCAGCATCATCAGCAGCAGTCTTTTAGGGATGATTTACAGTCCCAAGAAACCAGTGGACTTGTACGTGGCTGGGGGGAGGTGGCTGCGGATCATGTCGTCCTTAGTGACCCAGAGGACTCCAGACCGAATGCCTCAGCTAACCTACGCTGCATGGCCTCCCTGATCCTGCAAAGTCTGCGGAAGGATCCTCGTATTCTTCGGATCAAGGAGAGGGACCATTACTGGCTGGCCACTCTCCTTGATCCACGGTACAAGGGTAAGGTTGCGGACCTTATCTTACCGTCGCAGAGGGAGCAGAGGATGAGACAACTCCGGGAGGCCTTGCAGAAAGGTCTGTGCAACACGTTCCCAGAGACTGGGAGGTTACAAACTCCTGGTCCTGGACAACGAGTTGCTGAGGCTTCAGTCAGTCAAAGAAGGAGCGGTGGGGAAGGTGGCCGTCTGACCGATGCGTTCAGACAATTCTTTAGTCCGCAGCCCCAAGGTATGATCGGTTCCAGCAACCATCGCCACCGTCTGATATACATGGTGCAGGAATACCTAGGGGCAAGGTCAGACTTGGACACCTTCCCCACCGAAAATCATCTGGCTTACTGGGTCTTGAGGATGGATCACTGGCCAGAGCTTGCACAGTATGCAATTGAGCTACTGGCCTGTCCTGCATCCAGCGTTCTTTCAGAACGCACATTCAGTGCTGCTGGAGGATTTGTCACGGATCACAGGGTGCGCCTGTCCACCGACTCGGTTGATCGACTGACCTTCATAAAGATGAACCAGTCTTAGATCACCACCAGCTACCAAACACCTGAAGCTAAAATAACAGACTAATTTATTTTCAAATGTCACATCCCTTCAAGACTGATGCTGATGCTGAGAAACTGTCCTGTTATGTTGACTGACTATCCTCCTCCTCCTCCTCAATGATCCGATTGATGATGATAGCTTGGAAGAACATTTTTGTTTCTGGGTGCCGCCAACAGTGGCTAAGGCCCAATTTTTCAGCCCCTGTTTAACAGGGGCATGTAATTACAATTTTTTATGCAATGCTTTGCAGCAGGGCTCATTCCTGCACTCCAACTAGAGTATCTGGGAGAGGTTGCAGTGTCGTGGCACCAGCACCAGTGGCTAAGGCCCAATTTTTCAGCCCCTGTTTAACAGGGGCGTGTAATTACAATTTTTGATGCAATACTTTGCAACAGGCCTCATTGCTGTGCTCCAAGTACAGTATCTGTGAGGGGTTGCAGTGTTGTGGCACCAGTGCCTAAGGCCCAATTTTTCAGCCCCTGTTTAACAGGGGCATGTAATTACAATTCTTTATCTAATAATTCACAGCAGGGCCCATTCCTGCACCCACCAAGAGTAACTGTGAGGCCTTACAGTGTTGTGTCAACACCACCACCACCACCACCAAAGGCACAATTTTTCAGCCCCTGTTCAACAGGGGCATGCAATTACAATTCTTGATCTAATAATTCACAGCAGGGCCCATTCATGCGCCCACCAAGAGTAACTGTGAGGGCTCACAGTGTTGTGGCAACACCAACATGTAAGGGGCAAATTTCAGCTGAGTATATACGGCAGGCCCCTACTTTCAAACATCCAACTTACAAACGACTCCTCCTTGTAAACGGAAGGATACAACAGGAAGTGAGAGGAAATCTACCCCTAGGAAGGCAAATTCTCTCCTGTAAGAGTTAATATGGGAAAAAAAAGTGTCTCTTCTCCACTGATGCTTTATCACCAATTCTTGTTTCAATAAAAACCCCAAATTTTCAAAAAACATTTGTCATTAGGACGGAAAGTGAGGTGAACTGTTCTGAACAGGTGCACACTGCACAGACAGCAAAACAAATGTTACAGGGGTGATAACCCTTCCCTATGTTTTCCAAAAAGCTTAAAAATAGTTTTTTTTGTCTGGAGCTACACTTAAACAATGTACCTGTTCAAAATTACAAACAGATTCTACATAAGAACAAACCTACAGTCCTTGTCTTGTATGCATCGCCTGTATACGGCTGTTCAGAGTATATAGGGCCTTTTTTATTTTGTGTGCGGGGTTCCCCTAATATCCATACAAGACCCAAAGGGGCTGGTAATGGGCTGGGGTAGGGGGGGGGGGGGGGCTGTGATGGGGTAGCCATGCCATTTTTCTTAAAGATTTTCATCCATATTACCGGGACCAGACATTACATTAAAGCCGCAAGCAGTTTTAAATGGCTTTTTTTCTTTTAGAAATGTAATTTTGTGCAGGGACAGTTCTAAACACGGGAAACACGTGGCACTTCACAGGCATACTTTAGACACCCCCCAGGTACGATATTTAAAGGAATATTTGACTTTTTTTTTTTTCACTTTATGCATCATTAAAATGACTGCTCCCGAAAAACGGCCGTTTTTAAAACTTCTTTTTGCATTGATACATGTCCCCTGGTGCAGAACCCGGGTTCCCAAACCCTTTTTAGGACAATGACATGCATAATAGTCGTTATAATTAGCACTTTAGATTTCAAACGTTCGCATCCATTGTATTTAATAGGGTTCTAAAGTTCGTGCGAACTTTCGGTCCGTTCGCGGGTTCTGGTGCGAACCGAACCCGGGGGTGTTCGGCTCATCACTAGCGCTGGGAAACATTTTTTGCATTTTATACACATCTATATGGATATGGCCAAAATGAGGGTCAAATGAGGAGGAAAGAGGGACAATGCTCCAAATCAGGGACAGTTGGAAGCTATGGTACTTTTGTGAGTGCGTTTGTTTCTCAATAAATTGTCGTGTTTTTTTTTTTTTTTTTAAATGCTATACTATGGGGTTGTGCTGTTTCTTTTGTTTTCTTCCAGTAGTTGGAAAGTGAGGGCCCTCTCTGGTCTTCTAGCTTCTAGTTTAAGCATTGTTTAGGCAATCCTACACAAACCTTTTAATACTGTTGGTACATATCATTAGTTGGGTCATTCATTAATCATTATTATCCACAATTTTCATCCCTTGTTTCTTATTTGGTACTTTTATTTTTTTACCCATTTTGTATGATCCATCCATTTGGTAGATTCATTACAATTACCATCCACGTTATGCCTGGTTTATGAGACCACTCCTGAGTGCTGTAGTTTGTCTGGGCTTGACAAGCTCATTCATTCACATAGTTATTATTATTTAGGCCTCTAGCATCTGCAGCACATCGGTGCTAGGGTGCCCACGTGTCCCGGATTGCCCAGGACTGTCCCACAATTGACATGGCTGTCCTGGGTCCCGGGCACCTTCATTCCGGGACAATACAATGTCCCGGAATGAAATGGAGGACACAGCCTCCCCCTACTAACAAGTACATTTCTGGAACTGGTTGCTAGGGCCGGCGCTGCCTGACATCTTGCAACCAGTGACAATTTACTCTCAGACAGTGAGACCGGGAGCGAGGCCTGCACCTAGTGTAGCACTGCTGTCCCCACCCACCTTGGCGCCTCCTCCTTCTCTGGCATCCAGCGGCATGCAGCAGGGACTGGTGTGATCTTCACTTTCCAGATAGTGACGCCACTCCTTTCCTTCTACGCACGCGGCTCATGCAGAGGGAGTGACAGCAGCACTGCATCTGGTGGCAGGCTATGGGTGGCAAGCGGCACTGCATCTGGTGGCAAGTGGCACATTCACCTGACAAATAACCCGCCGCCAACTTCCCCATCAACCCTGAGACTACATTTCCCCCCACCCCCCCTCATCTTTTTTTGGGGAATGTGAGAGAGGGGGTGTGTCCCTGAATGGCAGTTTGGAAATGTGGCCACCCTATTTGGTGCACACACGGGGATATAATGCATGCACACACATGGCACCGGTATCTACAAGGTCCCAGATACCAGAACCCAGCAGCATGTGCGCATATGCAGGAATTTCCTGTGGTAGGCCCCAGAGGCTTGTAGCACAAGTGTGCATGCTTGGGATACGTAAATATAGTAGGGTGTAAGAGAAGCTGCAGGTCAAGAAAGTTGCAGGAATGGAGTTCTGCTCAGCAAGGCACCAGAAGTCTAACATCACTTAACCACTTCCGGACCGCCGCACGCCGATATACGTCGGCCGTTTAAAGAGGGATATCTCTGTTGTGGCAGCAGCTAGCTACCGTAACCCAGGTATCCTCTTCTTCAGCCGGCGGTCCGGTTTCCGATAATAGTGGTCTCTGTGGCAGATTCGCCCCAAGATCACCATTATCAGCGGTGGGAGAGGGCCCCCCTTCCGTGCCCTCCACTGCTTACCGGAGCCGTCGGCAGCAGTGGAGGCGATCGGGTCCTTCTCGTTGCTGGGTATGGAGACGCGTGAGGGGAACCCGTCTCCATACCATAGCAGGGCGGAAGCGATGTCAAATGGGCACTTCAGCTCTTAAACAGACATTTAAAAAAAAAAAAATTAAGATGACAAAATTATATATTTTTTTATTGCATTTTAGTGTAAATATGAGATGCAAGGTCTTTTTAACCCCCAGATCTCATATTTAGGAGGACCTGTCATGCTTTTTACTATTACAAGGGATGTTTACATTCCTTGTAATAGGAATAAAAGTGACCCATTTTTTTTTCTTTTTTTAAAAGAACAGTGTAAAAAATTTAAATAAAAGGTAAAATAAGAAAAAAAAAATTAAAAATGTAAACGCACCCCGTCCCGCCGAGCCCGCGTGCAGAAGCGAACGCATACGTGAGCAGCGCCCGCATATAAAAAACGCATATGTGAGGTATGGCCACGATCGGTAGAGCAAGAGCAATAATTCTAGCCCTAGAACTCCTCTGTAACTCAAAACATGCAACCTGAAGAATTTTTTAAACGTCGCCTATGGAGATTTTTAAAGGTAAAAGTTTGTCGCCATTCCACGAGCGGGAGCAATTTTGAAGCATGACATGTTGGGTATCACAATTTACTCGGCGTAACATCATCTTTCATAATATAAAAAAAAAAATTGGGCAAACTTTACTGTTGTCTTATTTTTTTAATTCAAAACGTGTATTTTTTCCAAAAAAAGTACGCTTGTAAGACCGCTGCGCAAAAACGGTGTGACAAAAAGTATTGCAAAAACCGCCATTTTATTCTCTAAGGTGCTAGAAAAAAAAATTAGAATGTTTGGGGGTTCTAATTATTTTCTAGCAAAAAAAACTTGGTTTTAACTTGTAAACACCAAATCTCAGAAAGAGGCTCGGTCCTTAAAGTGGAGTTCCACTCAAATTTACAACTTTATCTTATAGGATTCAGTAGGTTGCGTAGATATTACATTGTCACTTCAATAAAAAAAAATTCCATTCAAATACCTTATTAATTAGCTCTGAAGGGCTACTTACGGTCTCTCGCTCCCACGGGAGTAGGCATGTATCCGGCTGTTCCCCGTCGCCGCACTGTCTCCTGGGTGTCATGCATCCCAAAAGACCCCGAGATAAATACAGTTATTTATTGATAACGATTTGTTCAGAGGCAACCGGACCTCTTCTTTAATTTAATTAAATTTAATATTTATGTAGCGGGACCTCACTCTCCCTCTTTCCCTTTTGTGAGTGGCTTGTGTCTAGGGGTATCTGGGAGAGGAGAGTGCAGGAACACTACGCCAAGCTCTCCCTTCGTGTGTATAAGAGGGTTGAGCAAAGTTATTTGATTTACCTCCCGGGTCTGTCCACTGCATACGAAGCCTCAGTTATTCCATGGAGATGTGTCTGCCAATAATAGAGCCCCACACCAATCGAAAGTCCAACACTCCTTTAATTCTCTTACAATACGGTGAACTCACTCAGTTGAACTTCCAATAACAGACGAACATGGGGGTGTGAGAACGAGTAGGCCCAGGCACAACTGAACTCTCCTATTCCTTTTCTAGCGACTAGGCCTGGCGCACGGTCTCTGCCACCGACCGTGAGTTTTGGTCTCTGCCACAGACCGGGTGAACTGTTGTGGCCCCTGCCACGGGCCTAATAGCAAGTCTCTGCCACTGACCTGATTGGAATAGCTGGACCGCTGCCACCGGTCATTGAACGTGGACTAAACTTCTTCTTTGAATTTGGCCCCTGTTCGGGAAAGATATCCCTCCGGGCGGTCTCCAGAGGTTCACCCGGCACTGGCAATCTGCTGCACCAGGTCTTCGGGTGAGTCCCTCCTCCGGTCCCTTACGCCTCTGGATTCGGGTGCACCACTCCCGGGGCCCCCTAGGATGATCCCTCCCTCGCGGGACCCAGCGGAAGGTACTGGGCCCCAGGCCTCCGGCTGAGTACCTCACCCCAGACTGAAGGTGTCTGGGATGGAACACGAACTCCAAGTGTCCAGGCCTAGGCCGCCTGGACACCGACCGCAACCGCAGCCCTCAGGCTGAAGGTGCCTGGGACTCCAACCTCGTGGTGAAGATAAAAAAGGGTAGAGAAAAAGGAAGCGCCACCTAAGTGCAGTATTAAAAGATTATTTTAATGACACAAATATCAATCACACTTACAGGAAAGGAAGCAAAGGAAGGCTCATCTGTAAAGATCCTGTAGTCCTCGTCCCGGATCCATGGGCTGCACAGATGTAGAAGATGCAGAGTAGGAAACAGGAAATACAAAGGCTCATCTGTGTGTCAGTGGTCTGTAGGGAAGCTTCAGATCCAGATCCGTTTTTCTATGCAGAGATGGTAAACTGCAGTCGTTTTCAGTGGCGGCTGGTGCTCAAAATTTTTGGGGGGGCGCAAACAAACTGAAAAAAAAAAAAAATCAATTGCCGCCACTGTGCCCATAAAACGCAGCCACTGTGCCCAAACGCCACCAGTTTGCCCCCTCAAATACAGCCAGTTTGTTTCCATATACAGCCAGTGTGCCCCCATATATATATAGCCAGTGTGCCCCCATATACAGCCAGTGTGCCCCCATATACAGCCAGTGTGCCCCCATATACAGCCAGTGTGCCCCCATATACAGCCAGTGTGCCCCCATATATATAGCCAGTGTGCCCCCATATACAGCCAGTGTGCCCCCATATACAGCCAGTGTGCCCCCATATACAGCCAGTGTGCCCCCATATTCAGCCAGTGTGCCCCCATATTCAGCCAGTTCCCCCCAAATGCAGCCAGTGTGCCCCCATATACAGCCAGTTCCCCCCAAATGCAGCCAGTTTGTCCCCCATAATACAGCCAGTTCCCCCATATTCAGCCAGTTCCCCCATATTCAGCCAGTTTGTCCCCCATATACAGCCAGTTTGTCCCCAAATGCAGCCAGTGTGCCCCCATATACAGCCAGTGTGCCCCCATATTCAGCCAGTTCCCCCCAAATGCAGCCAGTTTGTCCCCCATAATACAGCCAGTTCCCCCCATATTCAGCCAGTGTGCCCCCATATACAGCCAGTTACCCCCAAATGCAGCCTGTCCCCCCCCCCAGCCCTGCACTTACCTTCCTCGGTCCGTGCCGTCCTCGATGTGTTCTCCCGCCCTCGATGTCGCTTCAGCCAATCAGGTCACCGGTAACCAGATCCGGTGAACCTGATTGGCTGAAACCTCCACACAGTCTTCTCCCAGGAACGCACCCCCGTGCGTACCTGGGAGGAGTTTTTGGAAGCCGAATACAGCGTGAGAGCTGTATTCGGAAAGCCTATCAGAGCCGCTGGCTCTGATAGGCACTTCCAAGCCACACCCACCGCCGGCCGCCGCTCTAATTCATATGGCCGGCGCTCACCAGGAGGCCGGCTATATGAATAGTGGGCAGCGCGGCAGCGGTGACAATACACAGATTCATGCAATGCATGAATCTATGTATTGTCTTTCAGTGGCGGTGCGGGAGCGAGAGGGGGCGGCGCTCCGGCGCCCTCTATGGACGCACCGCCACTGGTCGTTTTGCTGTTCAGCCTGGAGCAGATCCTGTGGCCATCAGGAAGAAGCTGTGGCTGAGGTCACGGGATCACTTCCGGGGGAGGATTGCACAGAGTGAGCAGGGTTGGATAGGCAGGCTACGCGCTCGGAGTCACTGCTCCTTCTATTGGCCTGATAGGAAGCTGAAAGAACTGGTGCTTTTAAGCCTGTGCTGGAGCCGTGGGACTACAGGTCCCAGTGTGGACCAAAAAGCAGCAAGAAACCAACTATAAAAAAAAAAAAAGAAGGGCTACAGCACCTGGTATTCACAGGCGGTCTCCCATCCTGGTACTAACCAGACCCGACCCTGCTTAGCTTCCCAGGTCAGACAAGAGCGGGCGCTTTCAGGGTAATATGGCCGTGGGCAATAAATACGTGGACTGACAAGGAATATAAACTAAGTACGGGGCATATTGGTAAAAACACTGGGATATAAAAGGACTACACGTATGTATAAAATATATAAAAAAAATAAAAAGGGTTAAAAACACCATCATTAGACTATTATAGTTTTAAAACACCATCATTAGACTATTATAGAGGACACAATAGGAACAGTGTGCTTACATAAAGCAGTGAGCCAATATTATAGGAAGCCTATTCGAAAGAATTTACAACACACATAACAGGGAAACTAAGTGGCATAAAATGTCAATATATAGTAAAATTGCAGCAAAATATAATATTGGAAATGGGCCAAATTGTGTGAGGAAATACTTTAACCATAGTCACAATTTGGCAGCTAGTACTAACCATGGTAGCAGATCAGACAGAAAGTCTCCATAAGGAGAAGAGATGGGGGACATAAAGAGATCTGGATGATTCGCCACTCGTAAATATGTGTATGTCCATACAAACACACATACATGTATAAAAACATTTGTCGTCGGAGTCTTCACCCGTAATACGTGGGAACCCCAAAGACCATATCTGCGTGATACGTGATAACCCCAACTACCAAGGCCTGCGGTGTGCCTTGGCCTAGCTGGACGGTACGCCTAAAAGAGGGCATACCCTGAGTAAATGTAAGAGAAATGAATGAGTATAAAATGAATGAAATGAGAAAGGGGGAACGGGAGGGTGGGACCAAGAAGACGAGCCGACGAGGGACAAGCCAGAGGAGGAGGGAGATATACTCCCTCAGACTCCTCCCACAAATCCAGGCTGGCCTCCGGCCAGCCTTTCAACTTGTCGTCGGAGTCTTCACCCGTAATACGTGGGAACCCCAAAGACAATATCTGCGTGATACGTGATAACCCCAACTACCAAGGCCTGCGGTGTGCCTTGGCCTAGCTGGACGGTACGCCTAAAAGAGGGCAAAAAGACACAAAGATAGGTAAGTAATAAGCTTTAATGAACAGGTAACACTTAATTCAACAACACGGCAAAAGCTCTGCGAACTTCCGTGTGAGGTTCGGGAATGTACCTGCTATAACAGGAGGACCTCCAGCGCCCCATGTGTTTGATGATGTACGAAGGGACCCCCTGCTTAGAAGCTGCTGATGCAGCACCGATCCTGAAAGAATGCCCGGAGAAACGTTTAGGATCCAAATCTAATTTGGCAAGCAAGATCCTGACATGGCTAACAAATTGTTTGGAAGTGATAGGCTGCGTAGGGAAGGGGAGCAGAGGATCATTCACGGGTGTTGAGAATAAACGGCAAAGAGAGTCGAGCACTTCGACCGGGCACCAACCGTTGTGCGTGCGGTAGTACTTAACCACAAACCCCTGACCAATTTGCCTATTCTTATTATTTGGAAGCTGCAGCTCATAATGCTCAGGAAATCTAGAAAGACTACCTCTGAGCAAAACAGGTGCATGACAGCTGGATTTGGACACTTCCCCGGGTCGGAGAAACCCGAAGAAACAGAGGTAAACTGCCGCCTTGAGAACTAAACTGGGACCTGTGCCAAAAGGGGAAGTGGAGAGCATATCCGACATGTCACGGAAAATCTGCCCGGTAATGGGTTGGCGAGACAACTGGGAGAACCCCTGATTTCTTGTATACCCCTCAGTATGGCTTTCAGAGGGTGAGCAGCAAAAATGGATGGACTGTCAGGCGCATGCAGGGACCTGAAATGCTGAATACCTGATAAATACAGTTTGATAGTACTGGCCGATAATGCCAGCTCACAGTGGCAATACGCAGTAAACATCATGATGTACTTGGTATCCTCTGGGGAACTGCAAGGATGTAAGGACATGAACCTAAGGAACGTCTTCCAACCCGTGGTATATGCTCTCAGCGTATTTCTGGACAAGGACCTGTTGGCCAGATTGATCGCCTGAGACCAGAAAGTATTCAATCCATGACTAATAGTGAGTGATGGGGGATTGGCTGGCCCGTCCGATCTGCTGCCGGATGCTGTAAGAAAAATAGCGGCATGTTAAGACGGGACAAAGCATCAGCTGCACCATTGTGATCCCCACTAACGAACTCACCCCGGAAATGGAATTTGTAGGTCAAGCCCAACCATGTCAACTTACGCATGAAGGACATGATTACCAGGGACCCTGATCTTCCTTTATTGATAATTTTGGCTGTAGCCAAATTATCCGTAAAGAAAACGACCGAGTTGCCTGACCAGCCAGGACCCCATGTGACAGCTGCCGCCAAGATTGGGTAAATTTCAAATAGTGCTGACGTGAGGGCAAATTTTGGCAGAAGGAAAACCTCGGGGGGCCAGCGGCTGGCCAACCACTCCTGGCCAAAAATGGCTGAAAACCCGACTGAAGCGGCGGCATCTGAGAACACATGCGGAGAATTACTAGTAGGATGCGGGATGAACATGGAGATGCCATTCCACCCGCACAGGAACCGATCCCACATGACTAAATCGGCACGGGCATCCGCTAGTAATTTGACTGGTGACTCAGAATCATGACACTGGGGGAGAAGAGCCAGCAACCTCGACACAAATGCCCTACCCTGCGGAATGATCCTCATGGCGTGATTCAACATCCCCAAGAGAGACTGTAAGTCCCTCTTGGAAGATACCGGGGAAAGAACAAAGAGATGAATGGAGCGGCGTATCCTGACTAATTTCTCCAAGGGCAGACTAGCAACCATAAGATTGGAGTCAAGCGTAATCCCTAAAAAGGTGATGATTTTTGCTGGACCTTCCATCTTATGCGTAGCTAATGGGACATTCAATTCTGAAAATAGCCCTGTAAGCACCTGCAGATCCCTGGGCGGGACACCGGGATCTTCCAACAGCAGAAAATCATCCAGATAATGAATTACCCTCTGACAACCACTGCAGTAACCCAGAATCCAATGAAGAGCCTGGGCAAAGGTGTCAAACAAGTACGGACTGCTTTTAGACCCAAACGTTAATTTGGTGGCAAAAAAATACTGCCCGCGCCACTTGATGCCATGCCATTGCCAGAGAGCAGGACTGATAGGAAGCAGCTTGAATGCATCAGAGATGTCAGCTTTGGAAAGCCAAGCACCCCTACCTAACTGCAAAATGTGCTGGATTGCCAAATCTACTGATGAATACTTTAGAGAAAACTCCTCGGAGGGGATGAGAGAATTGAGACTAGGAATGTGAGATGAATGAGGCGCGGACAAATCGTAAATCAAACGGAATTTATTTGAGAATTTTCCACAGACAACCCCGACGGGATTGACCCTCCACATGCAAAAAGGTGATGACAGGAACGGACCGATCAAGAACCCCTTGGACAATTCAGCCTGCAGTAACTCATCGACAATATCAGGGTGGTTCTCAGCTGACAATAAATTGTTGCACTCGAACGATTCTGTAGGAAGGGTAATGAGCCCAGTATGGAAACCTGAAGACAACCCTTCCAGCAAAAACTGTCTGAACGCTGGTGAAGGATGATCACTCAGGAAATCCCCCAACAAGGAGACATTGACTCGGCACAGTCATGAGGTACCGACGGCCTTGACCAGGCAAGCGGACTTGGGGTGGGCTCTGAAGCAGTTGGAGCAAACGTGCAACAACCTGCATTGGTTGTAATTGCAACCAGTATGGTTATAATTATTGCACAACTGAGCCTTCCCCAGATACCGGATGGGTCTACCCATTTTGTCCACCTGCCCTGGGAGACCCGCAGATCCACCAGCCGACTGTTTGGAGGTCCCTATCTGACTAGGGGACTCACAATTCGGACACCAGGCAGTGGTGTGAGCCGATGATTGACAGTTGGCACATACAGGGGATCTTTGACCAGCGAAATGCCTGCAAAATAATTCCATGTCAATGGAGCCCCACCATGACACCACTTGGAACTGAGCCCAAGTGGCCGCCACCTTTGCCGCAAAGGACCGATGATAATCGTAGAAGATTGAACCACCGTACTTATGCGCCAAGTCCACAACCTTATGAAGGTATAGATCCAATTCTTCCCTCCTCCCTGGACTGACCGAACAGATGATGTCTCTAAAGATGCCGAAGGCCAGCACAAACTCTGGTACACTGAGTTTGCGACTGAGCCTAGGATCTTTGGTCTTGAGCACCACCGACACCTCCCCACAAGCAAATGACTTGTTTTCAGACACATCCTGGGCCGCTATGAGTAGGGAGGCTAGATTGACATCCTTCCCTTCCAAGATATCTTTCTTGATACTGGCAGGGATGAAATGGGCCGGTGACACCGACGGCAGAGCCGCAGACGGTGAAGGCATCACTGAAGGTAAAGACATATTACCTGTAGCCGGGCTCAGGAGAACAGGGGCTGAGGGGGCCGCAGGCACCTCCGAGCTGGCTGATACTGCTGCACCAGCCGCCCGGGCCTCAATCACCTCCATCCTATCCTGTAACTGCAACATAGAGGTGGAGAAAGAATTTAACATCGCATGGATTTGCGTCAAGGAGTTGTGCACCGAAGCGTGTTCCGCACTGGTAGACGGTACTGGTTCAGCAGAAGGGAAACATAACCTAAAAAGTTCCGCTTTCCTGGCAGTAGATGGGAAAGAAATGCCCTTGCGATGTAGCTCGGCCATAATCCTAGGCACAGTCCAACTCCTTAATGAAGGTGAACTTCCATGATTTGAACCCCTACGCGGAGTAGGCGGGATGAACGGGAACTCGTCGCTTTCTGTCACATGAGACATAATGAAATCTGAGGAAAAACAAACTACAGCAAAATAAGAATGCATGGACCGCACCAACCTAACTAAGTCTGAACACGTGAAACATCAGTGGTAGACCAATAGCGCGTGAATTAAGCTAAGTGACACAACCAATCCTAAGATGTATGGAATGAGTGAGCCCGAGAAACCTGCAGCGCAATAACAGGCAATTAAAAACGAACACTCAGGGCTACGATACCCACAGACCGTGGTGGGTAGATATGAACGTAGAGAATGAAAGGTGCAACGTATGATGAGTGATGTACAGGCGAGAAGATTGTGGTCCAACCAATCACTTAAAAACGAAACCTCAGCCTGTACGGATCTGTAGACGTGACAGACCCTGAAAGCAAGTGAACCTAACTAAAAACTAACTGAAATCCGTGACAGGAAACATACACACGTACCTTGATACTGAGAGAAAAACTCTGAAATCCACCTGAAATAACACCACATGTACCAGAAATGAGGCAATCGAATGGTCGGAAACCATGAACAGAAGTGAAAGCGGAAAACAGACAGAAATGACGAACAGAACGGCATACCCCAACGTACGGAGCTTGATGAAATGCCCAATATGACAGGAAACCATCCTATGACAGCAACATGCAAAGGACCTGTGGCCGCCCAAGCTCCACGAACCCCCCCCTCCTGTCAGCCACAAAGCAAGGAGCCTGTGAGACTACCTAGCTGGGAAGTTAACTAGCTGCTGCGCCCACCCAGTAGACCAGACCGATTGCCAAAACAAATGACGAAATTACCCAGAACATGGCAGCAACATAAAATTCCCCTTTTTTTTTTTTTTTTTTTACAACACTTGCATGACAATTTAAGTGCTGACCGGACCGGCCCTGCACCAACCCCACCACAAGATGCCCCCCCCCCCAGTAGCAGCTGAACCAGCCTGCTGCTACATGGCCGTACTGAACCGACCCACTTGCCTGCCCCCCCCCCCTTCGATGTGATGCCGATCAGCAGCATGATAGGACACTTACAAAACCCAGCATGAAGACAGTGACAGAGCAAAGCACCCTTCCCCTCTGCACACGCTACATGCCATGCCTAACATCTAGCCCTTGGTGCTGCAGTACAGGCATGACCGTGAACAGAGGCACCCACCAAACACCCCCGCCCCCCCCGGCCACGCACGTGGCGCCTTGAAGCAGAGTCTCTACAGTACCCTCCTGCGACCTGATGTCCCCCCTATCGTATTGACGTGGCGGCCGACATGCCGCATGCCCCCAAGCGTATGACCAGACGCGTGTGGCCCCCCTATCGAACCGGTGCCCCCCCCCCCGTACCTGCAGCCCAGCGCTGTGGGCGAAAAAGAAACCCGGAGCTCCCACGCGACGATCCTCTGTGTGCGGACGGCACCCGGAAATGACGACAGCTGGCGGGGCGGAAATGACGCTCGTCGGCTGAAACCACCAAGAAGACGAGCCGACGAGGGACAAGCCAGAGGAGGAGGGAGATATACTCCCTCAGACTCCTCCCACAAATCCAGGCTGGCCTCCGGCCAGCCTTTCAACATATAAATATATACATAAAAACATATGCATAAATATTTGATAATAATAATAATAGATAAACTATATATATATTACACATAATAATATAAATGTGCAAAGGTACGTATGATATACACACATATATATATACATACACATACATACGCGTGCATAAACGCACACACATTATCTGTAAAAATCACATGAATACGATGTATATGCACACATAAAAAGGATCTATACAGAGGAGAGCAGGATAGGAGTTGGATTCATAGAAGTGTATGAACCTCAATCTCCTCGTTTAACCCCCCAGGGGCCAAAGTGCCCAAGGAATATATCCAATATGTTTCTTGCTGACACAGGCGTTTATACCGCTCAGCGGCGGTGTAGGTGGCAGGGATGGACTCAACCACCCACACCCTGAGGCCAGCTGTTGATTAGCCGTGGTGGGTGAGAAAGTGCTTGGGAACACTGTGATGGTCACAACCCTTTTCGATAAACCGCCTGTGCTCGCCGAAACGTGCCCTAAGTGCCCTAATAGTCCTGCCGACATAGAAAAGTCCACACGGACAAGTAAGGCAGTACACGACATACTCCGTGGAACAGTTATAAAATTCTTTCAGGGTGTAATTTTTCCCCCTCATGGTAAAAGTTTTCTGTCCATGGTGTACGAACTGACAAGTCAGACAAAGGGGTTTCTTACACTGGTACATCCCTCTAAGGGGTACGAGGACTAATCGTGATGGAGTAGGTTGGGCTGGCTTACTTTTACTGGGTGCGATTTTACTCTTAATATTTCTACATTTTCTATATGCCACTTTGGGTTTAGTATTAATAGTGGTTTTTAGATGGGGGTCCTCGACTAAAATGGGCCAGTGTGCAGCCAAAATCTTTTCCATATTTTTGTACTTATCATGGAACTGCGTGATAAAACGTGTAGGTGGCTTAGAAACGGATGTTAAAATACGTGGGCCTGTGGGTGTGTTGCGATAGTCGTTAAAAGCATTATTAATCAGTGCATCAGGATAGCCTTTCTCTAGGAACTTCTGGGAGAGCAATTGGCCGTGGGCCTCATAATCAGAGTCTCTGGTACAGTTCCTACGTAGACGACAGAACTGGCTGCGGGGAATGTTATTGACTCATCTAGGGTGATGACAACTATTATAATGGATAAATGGGTTTCCTGCAGTAGGTTTATTACCGTATTTATCAGCGTATAACACGCACCGGCATATAACACGCACCCCAAGTTTAGGAAGGAATTTTAGGGAAAAAAACTTTTAGGAGGGAAGTTTAAGGGAAAAAAAACCTTACATTTAAATGCAGCCTTACCAGTGTCCGTTGCAGCCTTGTCAGTGCAGCCTTGCCAGCAGTGTCCATTGCAGCCTTGCCCCAGTGTCCATTGCAGCCTTTGCCCAGTGTCCAGTGCAGCCTTTGCCCAGTGTCCAGTGCAGCCTTTGCCCAGTGCAGCTTTACCAAGTGTCCAGTGCAGCCTTTGCCCAGTGCAGCCTTTGCCCAGTGTAGCTTTGCCCAGTGTCCAGTGCAGCTTTACCCAGTGTCCAGTGCAGCCTTTGCCCAGTGCAGCCTTTGTCCAGTGTAGCTTTGCCCAGTGTCCAGTGCAGCTTTACCCAGTGTCCAGTGCAGCCTTTGCCCAGTGCAGCCTTTGCCCAGTGTCCAGTGCAGCTTTGTCCAGTGCAGCCTTTGCCCAGTGTCCAGTGCAGCTTTGCCCAGTGTCCAGTGCAGCCTTTGCTAAGTGCAGCCTTTGCCCAGTGTCCAGTGCAGCCTTGCCCCAGTTTTCAAAATTGGCGCCGCCGAGATCGCCGCAGAGACTGGACGGAGTGGGGCGAACGCTGCCGAGAACGCAGGGACTGGGCGGAGCCGAGATACACATAGCCGAGTGTACTCGGCTCTAGTCGGCTCTTCTCGGCTCCGCTCACAGTCACGCCGAGTCCCGCCCTATGATGGACATAACACAGGTCCAATGGCGGGACTGGGCGTGACTGTGAGCAGAGCCGAGAAAAGCCGAGTACACTCGGCTATGTGTATCTCGGCGGCGATCGCTGCGCTCCGCTCAGTCAGCGGAGATCGCCGGGATCAGTGGGTATCGGCGTATAACACGCACCCATGATTTTCCCCTGATTTTAAGGGGAAAAAAGTGCGTGTTATACGCCGATAAATACGGTAAATTTTTTTGCATAAATAGTGCCATTCTCGTGACAAAGCTCAAGATCTAAAAATGCTAGAGTATGTGGATCAGCCACATGAGTAAAGGATAGGCCCAAAGTGTTGTGATTACAGTACTGTACAAAGCCATCAATATCGTCAGCAGTGCCATCCCAGATAATCACTATGTCGTCAATATATCGACCATAGTATTAGGGATGAGCTCGGTGTTCGAGTCGAACATACGTTCGACTCGAACATCAGCTGTTCAATCGTTCGACGAAGATCGAACGATTTGGGCCGTTCGCGCCAAATTCAAGTGACGCGAACGGCCCACAATACACTGCGCCATCGCAGTGCAATCCCGGCGCTGTGATTGGCCAAGCATGCACTGTGACCCCGCATGCTTGGCCAATCACAGCGCCGGCAGCTAGGAGAGCCATAATTGGCCACAGGCAGGTTGCCTGTGGCCAATTATAGCTCAGGGGGTTTAGCACACGCCCCACACTATAAAAGGCCGCCAGCGCGGCGGCCTTGTGTAGTGTGTTTCGGCGCAGGGAAAGAGAAGGATAGGCAGGGACAGTGTCATTGTGCTATTCTTTGTGCTATTCTTGTGTGTAGGGAGAGAGAAGGATAGGCAGGGAGAGTGTCTGTCATATTCTTTGCTAAACCTTGTGTGCAGGGAGAGAGAAGGATAGGCAGGGGACAGTGTCAGTGTCATATTCTTTTCTAAACCTTGTGTGCAGGGAGAGAGAAGGATAGGCAGGGAGAGTGTCAGTGTCATATTCTTTGCTAAACCTTGTGTGCAGGGAGAGTGTCAGTGTCATATTCTTTGCTAAACCTTGTGTGCAGGGAGAGAGAAGGATAGGCAGGGGACAGTGTCAGTGTCATATTCTTTGCTAAACCTTGTGTGCAGGGAGAGAGAAGGATAGGCAGGGAGAGTGTCAGTGTCATATTCTTTGCTAAACCTTGTGTGCAGGGAGAGTGTCAGTGTCATATTCTTTGCTAAACCTTGTGTGCAGGGAGAGAGAAGGATAGGCAGGGTACAGTGTCAGTGTCATATTCTTTGCTAAACCTTGTGTGCAGGGAGAGAGAAGGATAGGCAGGGAGAGTGTCAGTGTCATATTCTTTGATAAACCTTGTGTGCAGGGAGAGAGAAGGATAGGCAGGGGACAGTGTCATTGTTGCTAAGCCTCCTGCACAGTATACACCTGAAGCTAGCCCTTATTGCTGTGTTTTCCTGGTGTGTTACACTAACAGGCATTTGCAGCACTTACAGCGGGCAGAGTGTTCTTCCTGCTAAATATACACCTGAAGCTAGCCCGTATTGCTGTGTTTTCCTGGTGTGTTACACTAACAGGCATTTGCAGCACTTACAGCGGGCGGAGTGTGCTTCCTGCTAAATATACACCTAAAGCTAGCCCCTATTGCTGTGTTTTCCTGGTGTGTTACACTAACAGGCATTTGCAGCACTTACAGCGGGCGGAGTGTGATTCCTGCTAAATATACACCTGAAGCTAGCCCGTATTACTGTGTTTTCCTGGTGTGTTACACTAACAGGCATTTGCAGCACTTGTAGCGGGCGGAGTGTGCTTCCTGCTAAATATACACCTGAAGCTAGCCCGTATTGCTGTGTTACCTGGTGTGTTACACTAACAGGCATTTGCAGCACTTACAGCAGGCGTAGTGTGCTTCCTGCTAAATATACCCCTGAAGCTAGGCCTTATTGCTGTGTTTTCCTAGTGTGTTACACTAACAGGCATTTGCAGCACTTACAGCAGGCGTAGTGTGATTCCTGCAAAATATACACCTGAAGCTACCCCGTATTGCTGGATTTCCCATCTCCATGCAGGCCATTAGAATGTGTGAAAGGCAAACAAGGAGAGACAGACAGTCAGGAGCCAATAAAAGAGGGCAAGCAGGCTCTGTGTCTAGAGAAAACAGTGCTGGTCGTGGACGCGGTGCATCGTCATCAGCACGTGGCCATGGGACACGCTTGTCCTTCTTTTCGGCAGCTGGACGTGTTGAGCCGCATCATGCCGAAGACTTGGTAGAGTGGATAACCAAGCCCTCCTCATCCTCCTCATCCTCTCTCACCCAGGCTCAGGGTACTGGCAAAGCAGCTGCCAAAGTGTCCTCTTCCCTGGTATCAATGTCATCATCAGTCACTCCTTCCCTAGACCCACCATTTCCTCCTGAGGAGTCCCCCGAACTGTTTGAGCACAGTGTTGGGTACATGCTCCAGGAGGATGCCCAGCGTTTCGAAGGGTCTGATGATGATACCCAACTAGAGGAAGGCAGTAGCGTGAGAGCAGAGAGAGGGGATGCTCAAGAAGGACACCAATCTGGCAGTCATGTTCCAGCAGCTGCAGCATACTGCCAGATTGGCTCCAGTGATGAGGAGGGATGGGATGATGAGGTCACTGACTCCACGTGGGTGCCTAATAGGAGAGAGGAGGAGGAGGAGGATGAGGAGGAGGCACATCTCCAAAGAGGCAGGATGCCCTCGGGGGCCAGCGTAAGGGCAGCACACCGACTGAATCACACCGCAAGAGCTCCGCCTGTGCAGGGCGCTGCCTCTGCCCGTTATTCAAAAAGTTCTTTGGTGTGGGCCTTTTTTGAGTGGAGTGCATCAGATCGCACAGCTGCTGTTTGCAACATATGTCTCAAGCGTATGTCGCGTGGCCAAAACATCAGCCGCTTGGGCACCACATGCTTGACCAGACATATGTTGACCTGCCATGCAGCTCGTTGGCAAGCCTACCTTAAAGACCCACACCAAAGAACAAAGCGGACCTCTCCTTGCACCGCATTAGCTGGGATCTCCAACCCCACTATACCTTCAGTCCTCTCTGAAACCTGCACTGAGAGGAATGAAGGTGTAGAATTAGGTGTGTCACAGCCAAGTACTTGCGGGCACTCTGCTAGCAGTACACCAACGTCCGATTCTAGCAGGCAAATTTCCCTGCCCCAGCTGCTGGACCGTCAAAAGAAGTTCACTCCCAGCCATCCACATGCCCAGCGGTTGAATGCTAGCTTGGCTAAATTGCTAGCGCTTCAACTGCTGCCTTTTCAGTTGGTAGACTCGGCCCCCTTCCGTGAGTTTGTGCAATGTGCGGTTCCTCAGTGGCAGGTTCCCAAACGCCACTTTTTCTCACGGAAGGCGATTCCGTCTCTCAACCGGCATGTGGAAGGCAAAGTCTTGGCCTCGCTGGACAGGGCGGTCAGCGGTAAGGTGCATATTACCGCTGACTCATGGTCCAGCAGGCATGGACAGGGACGTTACCTTTCTTTCACGGCCCATTGGGTCACTCTTTTGGCAGCTGGGAAGGATGCAGGACAAGGTGCAGTAGTGTTGGAGGTTGTTCCGCCGCCACGCCTCCAAAATGCTACTACTGGTTGTGACACACCTCTCTCCTCCACCCCCTCCTCTTCTTCTTCCTCCATGGCCTCTTCCTGTGCTTTGTCCTCGGAACCAGCGGTGCTCCGTAGGCGTTCAAGGGGCTACGCAAGTACGCAGGCAAAAAGATGCCATGCCGTGCTTGCGCTGGTGTGTTTGGGGGACAGGAGCCACACTGGGGCAGAGGTTCTGTCTGTTTTGCAGGGGCAGGCCGAGAGGTGGTTGACGCAACGCCAGCTTAAGCCAGGAATGGTGGTTTGCGACAATCGCACCAACCTCCTCTCCGCCCTCCGACAGGGACAACTGACCCATGTGCCCTGTGTGGCTCACGTCCTTAACCTGGTGGTGCAGCGGTTCTTGGGCAGGTACCCGGGCTTACAGGATGTCCTGAGGCAGGCCAGGAAAGTCTGTGTGCATTTCCGCAGATCTTATAATGCCAGTGCTCGTCTGGCTGAGCTGCAAAAGGAGTTGAACCTGCCCAAGAACCACCTTATATGTGACATGCCCACCAGGTGGAACTCAACGTTGGCCATGCTGCCGCGGCTGCACACGCAGCAGAGGGCCATCAATGAGTACCTGTGCGACTACGGCACCAGGACAGGGTCAGGGGAGCTCGGGTTTTTTTCACCACGCCAGTGGGGCATGATCAGGGATGCATGCACTGTCCTGGCACCATTTGAGGAGGCCACGAGGATGGTGAGCAGTGACAGTGCATGCATCAGTGACACTGTACCTCTTGTCCACCTGTTGGAACATACGCTGCGTGGAATAATGGACAGGGCACTTGAGGCAGAACAGAGGCAGGAAGAGGAGGACTTCCTTGCCTCTCAAGGCCCCCTTTACCCAGACAGTGTTCCTTCTGTCCCACCCTTCGCACAGGAAGAGGAGGAGGAGGAGGAGGATTATATCAGCATGGAGGTGGAGGCTGGCACTCAGCATCATCAGCAGCAGTCTTTTAGGGATGATTTACAGTCCCAAGAAACCCGTGGACTTGTACGTGGCTGGGAGGAGGTGGCTGCGGATCATGTCGTCCTTAGTGACCCAGAGGACTCCGGACTGAATGCCTCAGCTAACCTATGCTGCAGGACCTCCCTGATCCTGCAAAGACTGCGGAAGGATTCTCGTGTTCTTCGGATCAAGGAGAGGGACCATTACTGGCTGGCCACTCTCCTTGATCCACGGTACAAGGGTAAGGTTGCGGACCTTATCTTACCGTCGCAGAGGGAGCAGAGGATGAGACAACTCCGGGAGGCCTTGCAGAAAGGTCTGTGCAACGCGTTCCCAGAGACTGGGAGGTTACAAACTCCTGGTCCTGGACAACGAGTTGCTGAGGCTTCGGTCAGTCAAAGAAGGAGCGGTGGGGAAGGTGGCCGTCTGACTGATGCGTTCAGACAATTCTTTAGTACGCAGCCCCAAGGTATGATCGGTTCCAGCAACCATCGCCAGCGTCTGATATACATGGTGCAGGAATACCTAGGGGCAAGGTCAGACTTGGACACCTTCCCCACCGAAAATCCTCTGGCTTACTGGGTCTTGAGGATGGATCACTGGCCAGAGCTTGCACAGTATGCAATTGAGCTACTGGCCTGTCCTGCATCCAGCGTTCTTTCAGAACGCACATTCAGTGCTGCTGGAGGATTTGTCATGGATCACAGGGTGCACCTGTCCACCGACTCGGTTGATCGGCTGACCTTCATAAAGATGAACCAGTCTTGGATCACCACCAGCTACCAAACACCTGAAGCTGATATAACAGACTAATTTATTTTCAAATGTCACATCCCTTCAAGACTGATGCTGATGCTGAGTGACTGTCCTGTCATGTTGACTGACAATCCTCCTCCTCCTCAATGATCCGATTGATGATGATAGCTTGGAAGAACATTTTTGTTTCTGGGTGCCGCCACCAGTGCCTAAGGCCCAATTTTTCAGCCCCTGTTTAACAGGGGCATGTAATTACAATTTTTTATGCAATGCTTTGCAGCAGGGCTCATTCCTGCACTCCAACTAGAGTATCTGGGAGAGGTTGCAGTGTCGTGGCACCAGCACCAGTGCCTAAGGCCCAATTTTTCAGCCCCTGTTTAACAAGGGCATTTAATTACAATTTATTATGCAATGCTTTACAGCAGGGCTCATTCCTGCACTCCAACTAGAGTATCTGGGAGAGGTTGCTGTGCCGTGGCACCAGCACCAGTGCCTAAGGCCCAATTTTTCAGCCCCTGTTTAACAGGGGCATGTAATTACAATTTTTTTATGCAATGCTTTGCAGCAGGGCTCATTCCTGCACTCCAACTAGAGTATCTGGGAGAGGTTGCAGTGTCGTGGGACCAGCACCAGTGCCTAAGGCCCAATTTTTCAGCCCCTGTTTAACAGGGGAGTGTAATTACAATTTTTGATGCAATACTTTGCAACAGGGCTCATTGCTGTGCTCCAAGTACAGTATCTGTGAGGGGTTGCAGTGTTGTGGCACCAGTGCCTATGGCCCAATTTTTCTGTCCCTGTTTAACAGGGGCATGTAATTACAATTCTTGATCTAATAATTCACAGCAGGGCCCATTCCTGCGCCCACCAAGAGTAACTGTGAGGCCTTACAGTGTTGTGTCAACACCACCACCACCACCACCAAAGGCCCAATTTTTCAGCCCCTGTTCAACAGGGGCATGCAATTACAATTCTTGATCTAATAATTCACAGCAGGGCCCATTCATGCGCCCACCAAGAGTAACTGTGAGGGCTTACAGTGTTGTGGCAACACCATAATGTAAGGGGCAAATTTCAGCAGAGTATATAGGGCAGGCCCCTACTTTCAAACATCCAACTTACAAACGACTCCTACTTGCAAATGGAAGGAGACAACAGGAAGTGAGAGGAAATCTACCCCTAGGAAGGGAAATTCTCTCCTGTAAGAGATAATATGGGAAAAAGGTGTCTCCTCTCTACTGATGCTTTATCACCAATCCTTGTTTCAATAAAAACCCCACTTTTCAAAAACATTTGTCATTGGGACGGAAAGTGAGGTGAAATGTTCTGAACAGGGGCACAGACAGCAAAACAAATGTTACAGGGGTGATAACCCTTCCCTATGTTTTCCAAAAAGCTTAAAAATAGATTTTTTGGCTGGAGCTACACTTAAACAATGTACCTGTTCAAAATTACAAACAGATTCTACATAAGAACAAACCTACAGTCCCTGTCTTGTATGCATCGCCTGTATACGGCTGTTCAGAGTATATAGGGCCTTTTTTATTTTGTGTGCGGGGTTCCCCTTAATATCCATACAAGACCCAAAGGGGCTGGTAATGGGCTGGGGTATGGGGGGGGGGGGGGTGATGGGGTAGCTATGCCATTTTTCTCAAAGATTTTCATCCATATTACCGGGACCAGACATTACATTAAAGCCGCAAGCAGTTTTAAATGGCTTTTTTTCCTTTAGAAATGTCATTTTGTGCAGGGACAGTTCTAAACACGGGAAACACGTGGCACTTCACAGGCATACTTTAGACACCCCCCAGGTACGATATTTATAGGAATATTTGACTTTTTTTTTTTCACTTTATGCATCATTAAAATGACTGCTCCCGAAAAACGGCCGTTTTTAAAACTTCTTTTTGCATTGATACATGTCCCCTGGTGCAGAACCCGGGCTCCCAAACCCTTTTTAGGACAATAACATGCATAATAGTCGTTATAATTAGCACTTTAGATTTCGAACGTTCGCATCCATTGTATTTAATAGGGTTCTAACGTTCGTGCAAACTTTCGGTCCGTTCGCGGGTTCTGGTGCGAACCGAACCCGGGGGTGTTCGGCTCATCCCTACATAGTATATTACCTGGGCGGCAAAGGGATGGTCAGCTGCAAGGTGCATGCTCTCCCAAAACCCCATCGTGAGGTTGGCCTAGCTGGGGGCGAAATTGGCCCCCATAGCTGTGCCATGGACTTGTAGATAATGAGTACCCTCTGACTCAAAATAGTTGTGTTTCAAACAGAAAACTAGGGATTCCAATATAAAATTAACTTGCCGAAAATTAAGAAGGGGGTCTTTAGCTAAAAAGTGTTCAGCGGCCCTTAGACCTATATCGTGTGGAATTGATGTGTATAATGATGACACATCAAGAGAAAGCCACCAATAATTTTTATCCCATGTATAATGTTTAAGCATATCGAGCAAATGTGGTCCATCACGTATATAGGAGGGAAGATCCTGTGCCAAGGGCTGGAGAAATTGATCAATATAAATAGAAAAGCCACTAGTGACACTTTCCATGGCCGCTACTATAGGGCGGCCCAGGGGATTAATAAGATCTTTATGGACTTTCGGTAGATGGTAAAAATAGGGCACTTTATAAAAATTCTTAATTAAAAACGAGGCTTCAGATTTGGAGATAATATTGTCCTTGAGGGCTTGATAGGAAAGTTGGGTAGCTTTAAGAGCAAACTGTGAAGTGCTAGGTAAGTCTTACTGTCAGACAGTAGTCTGCGTGATTCACGGGCATAGTCGGTTCTATCCTGAATTACTATGCTGCCCCCTTTATCAGCGGATTTAATAACAATCGCTTCATTTTGAGTCAGTTTGTCTAGGGCCTTAAGTTCTAATAGTGAGAGATTGGACTTAGAATAAGTGTGTTTGGAATCGGCTTTGCACATTTTGATAAGATTTGCATATACAACCTGGTAAAAGGTTTGTAAATAGGGGCCTTTATGATAAGTAGGATTGAAAATTGATTTGGCCCGCAATGTAGTATGTCTGACTGGGGGTGAGGTAGGACAATGCTGAGTAAGCCACTCCAGGTCTGCATTGGAGTTTTCAGCATATAATTCCTCTAGTAGAGCAAGTGCAGGCAGGTCTATATCTTCGAGGGTACTATCATCAATGATAGATGATGTCACATTAGCTGCTTTCAAAAATGGTACATGTTTAGAGGCTTGTATAATAAAATGTCTCTGGACAGTAAGATTCCTAATGAACTTATTAAGGTCTTTAAATAATGTAAATGGATTAGGCTGCATAGTGGGAGCAAAGGTAAGTCCTCTACTGAGGAGGGAGGTGTCATAGGGAGTGGTGAAGATATCCGCCCCCTTTATACCCTCTCCCAGCAAGCATGGCGGGTTCCCCGCCCCGCCGTACAACCGCTGCGAGAGGCCACAAAGGGTACGGCACTGCAGCGATGGTTCAACCCCGGCCCAAAGTGACAGCACCACCTGCTGGGCCGCAGGGAACTATGCATCACTGGTGTCTTCACCAGTTTTAAAAGTACATACCCGCTACACTCTCCCCCCTGTTATTTGACACTGGTCCCCAGTGTCTGGAGCAAATCATGCCCAAAAAGGGCCATCATAGCCTGATCCAGAAACCAACTAACGAATTTAAAAAAAACAGAAAAAAAATCTTTTTGAAAGCTAACCAACAGCTGTGCCTGAACCTGACATGAAAGGGGAGGGAAGAAAACAAACAACACATAACACATTATCAGAATCACATGTTCACAACAACATTCCCTTACACCCATCCTGACTAAGACCCACCCCATTCTCAGTGGTCTAGATAAGATGTTCTCCTGCAGAGGGGAAAAGAACGTTAAACACACATATCCCTGACACATATGTTTGTGTAAGAATGAAAGAACCTCTCCGTAGAGAAATCCTTTCCTTCTCTAAGTGTGTGAGTGAACAGTGAATATTAATGCGCAACACTGCCACCTGGTGACAGTGCCACGGTAACAGCACTGGTTGAAGATCTTCTTCTCTTCTTTTTTTTTTTTCTAACTACCCCAAAGTCCATAATCACTTTGCGGGATGGAAGAATGAAGAACAACAACGGTAACAGTCCTTCAATTCCTCCAGAGAGCACAAACACCCATAACACGGGTACAGTCACTGGGTTTTCCCAGGAAACAACCCCGGAAAGTTCAGTAGCAACAGAGCACTAGGCAAGGAGTCTTTTCTCCTACAAGTAGATCTGGGATGCGGCAAGACAAGAGGCTTGAAATGCTTATCCACAGTCTCTATGTGATATTCAACATCCTCCCCCTCTTTCCGTCGGATCAACACTCTGTCAGCATGGATGTGCCGACCCAACATCCACTCTGCCTTACAGTCCTTGAACCGCTGAGAGGCTTTAAGGGAACATGTGAGGTACCTGCGGGCATGTGGGACCTGGAGGTGCGTCCACACAAATTCGTTGTACCAGCAGTCCTGGCAGACTTCCACTTCATACAGAAGCTCCTTAGGTAAATACGGGTACTCCCACCCGTACTCGGTAGCAACTTTTTGGCCGAAAAGACGCTAAAGTCTCGCCAGCGGAGGCATAGTGGCCCGGTCTCCCTCGCCCGGTTGGACAATGGCGTCTCGGTGACGAGGTGCCTTGACCACCTCCACTCTAGGCATAGGCGGCCGCAACAACAGTCTCTTTTCCCTGGTGCCAGATGCAGGAGGCACCGGAGGTAGAAGAGCAGACTGGGGACGGGATCTCTCCTCAGGTGCTGGTGCCTCCACCCGGGGTGTACTATCCCCTGTAGACATGGGTGGATCCCTGACTCTGCGGGACGAGGAGAGAGGCATCTTGTCCCAGCCCTTCTTAGCGAAAAGTTCATCTATGATGACATTGTCTCCCGGATCGGAGAGCGATTCTAGGTCGGAGGTGTCACACTCCTCCGCGGGCAAGTAGCCTGTAGTGGAGGCTGAATTGCTACCTCCCGCGGGCACACAGGGCCGTGACTCCCCGACACCTCCGCCCCAACACCAAGTCCCTTTGTCCGGCTTATCTTGGCCCAAGGTTGAGAAGGGATGTCCAGGACTCTTCCTACCGGATCCATCCGGGGCGGGCGTAGCCAAGCAGGGTGATCCACCGCGACCGCTGGATGGGGCAACCAAACCGGTCTTCCTCTTTGGCGGTGGACACTGGGAAGCATTGGTGACCGAGTCAGCATCCTCGGATTTCTCCCGTACCTCAGTGATTGCAACCTCCCCTGCGGTCGCTGCAGTGCGCACAGGGATGGCTGTAAAAGCAGCGATTCCTCCTTCATGAGTGGTGTGGCCTGTAGCGCGGTTGAGGTGGATGGTTCTGGGTTTTTCAATGGTTGGTTGCACCTCAAATAAGAACTCTCTGCAGGCCACGCAGCGTCCAAATGGCTTTAGCTGACACACCAGTCCCGAACATCCGGGACAAATCAAACCCAGGGCCTCAACTTCCATGCATGAGTACAGGGCGAATCGTCCCCGGGGCTTTAGCCGAATCCCCGTATCCGTTATTGGAGCAGCAGTAGTCAGACTCGTGGTAGTGGGATGAATAGGAATCCACGATGCATTAGTGAACATGGCGACTCTCTGCTGATCCATTGCGCACTGCCTTGTTGGCGCCAAAGTCCCCACGTGTAATCCTTCACACGATTGGACTCCTCCCTTCTTGCACTCCAGTTCGCGGGCTTTCTCCTTCCCTGGGTCACGCCCACGAACTGAGCAGGGAGGGTGTGCCTGATGGCGCAGTGGCCAATATGGCTGACCTACTCTGTACTCTTTCGGGCAGACACTTTCAAATTCCAACAACTCCAGCTCCATTGTAGCGTGAACACATCCCGGACGAGAGCCCCCACGTGTAGCGGGACCTCACTCTCCCTCTTTCCCTTTTGTGAATGGCTTGTGTCTAGGGGTATCTGGGAGAGGAGAGTGCAGGAACACTACGCCAAGCTCTCCCCTTGTGTGTATAAGAGGGTTGAGCAAAGTTATTTGATTTACCTCCCGGGTCTGTCCACTGCATACGAAGCCTCAGTTATTCCATGGAAGCGTGTCTGCCAATAATAGAGAACCACACCAATCGAAAGTCCAACACTCCTTTATTTCTCTTACAATACGGTGAACTCACTCAGTTGAACTTCCAATAACAGACGAACATGAGGGTGTGGGAACGAGTAGGCCCAGGCACAACTGAACTCTCCTATTTCTTTTAGGCCTGGCGCACGGTCTCTGCCACCGACCGTGAGTTTTGGTCTCTGCCACAGACCGGGTGAACTGTTGAGGCCCCTGCCACGGGCCTAATAGCAGGCCCCTGCCACTGACCTGATTGGAATAGCTGGACCGCTGCCACCGGTCATTGAACGTGGACTGAACTTCCTCTTTGAATTTGGCCCCTGTTCGGGAAAGATATCCCTCCGGGCGGTCTCCAGAGGTTCACCCGGCACTGGCAATCTGCTGCACCAGGTCTTCGGGTGAGTCCCTCCTCCGGTCCCTTACGTTTCTGGATTCGGGTGCACCACTCCCGGGGCCCCCTAGGATGATCCCTCCCTCGCGGCATCCAGCGGAAGGTACTGGGCCCCAGGCCTCCGGCTGAGTACCTCACCCCAGACTGAAGGTGTCTGGGATGGAACACGAACTCCAAGTGTCCAGACCTAGGCCGCCTGGACACCGACCGCAACCGCAGCCCTCAGGATGAAGGTGCCTGGGACTCCAACCTCGTGGTGAAGATGTCCGCCCTCTTTATACTCTCTCCCAGCAAGCCGTACAACCGCTGCGAGAGGCCACAAAGGGTGCGGCACTGCAGCGATGGTTCAACCCCGGCCCAAAGTGACAGCGCCACCTGCTGGGCCGCAGGGAACTATGTATCACTGGTGCCTTCACCAGTTTTAAAAGTACATACCCGCTACATTTAATATTAATATTTATATAATAATTTATATTAATAATGTATATTATAATTATAAGTTAATTTAATTATAACATAAATATACAGTATATATAATATAATATATAATATAATTTATAATATAATTATAATTTATATTAATAATTTATATTAATATTCATTTCATTAAATATTAGTATGCACTTCATGCTTTTTTTCTAAATCAAATTCAAACTTTAAATCTCTAGCAGTCAGACTTAAAAACATTGAGAATCATATTGGTGGTCAGGAGAAGAAAGAAAGACAATTAACATTGGCACTCATTGTAGTGCTTCCTTGGAAGAATGCCACCATTACCTTGGTGGCAGTGGCGGCTATGGCTCAAAATTTTTTGGGGGGCGCAAACAAACAACAAAAAAAAAATCAATTGCAGCCTCACTGTGTCCAAACCCAGCCACTGTGCCCATCAATTGTCGCCACTGTGGCCATCAATTGTCGCACTGTGCCCAGCAATTGTCGCCACTGTGCCATGCCATCAATTGTCGCCACTGTGCCATCAATTGTCGCCATTGTGCCATCAAACTCAGCCACTGTGCCATGCCATCAAACTCAGCCACTGTGCCATCAATTGTCACCAATGTGCCATCAATTGTCACCACTGTGCCCATCAATTGTCACCACTGTGCCCATCAATTGTCGCCACTGTGCCATCAAACGCAGCCACTGTGCCATGCCATAAAATGCAGCCACTGTGCCATCAATTGTCGCCACTGTGCCCATCAATTGTTGCCACTGTGCCATCAAACACAGCCACTGTGCCCATCAATTGTTGCCACTGTGCCATCAAACACAGCCACTGTACCATGCCATCAAACGCAGCCACTGTGCCATGCCATCAAACGCAGTCCCTGTGTCATGCCATCAAACGCAACCACTGTGCAATCTATTGTCACCACTGTGCCCATCAATTGTCACCACTGTGCCAGCAATTGTCACCAATGTGCCCGTCAATTGCTGCCAGTTTGCCCCCTCAAAAACCATCAGATTGCTTCCCCCAGTCCCCCAGCACTTACCTTTCTCGGGTCAGCCATCCTCCCTCGATGTCTTCTCGATGTCTTCTCCCAAGTCCCGCCCTCAATGTCGCTTCAGCCAATCAGGTTACCGGTAACCAGATCCGGTGAACCTGATTGGCTGAGATGCGTGTCAGTGTTCACCAAGGAACACACCAACCGTGAGTCCCTTGGTGAACTATTTGGAAGCCGATTACAGCCTGAGGGCTGTAATCGGAAAGCCTATCAGAGCCGCTGGCTCTGATAGACACTTCCAAATCACACCCACCACTGGCCACCGCTCTAATTCAGATGGCCGGCGCTCACCAGGAGGCCGGCCATCTGAATAGTGGGCGGCAGCGGCAGCGGCAGCGGCGACAATACACAGATTCATGCAATGCATGAATCTGTGTATTGTCTTTCAGTGGTGGTGCGGGAGCGAGAGGGGGCGGCGCTCCGGCGCCCTCTTTGGACACACTGCCACTGCTTGGTGGTCATTGTAGGTGGGAGAACAATCTGTCGATGCTCACTGTTCAAAGACACAGATCTAGTTGCGAAAGCCTGCCTTAGATAAACAGGTGCTCAGCAAGGGCTTGGTATCTACAAGACATCATTTGTTAAGGTGACCAGATTTTTCAAATGAAATCCGGGGACATATTTTTATTTTTTTAATAGTAATGGCGGCAATCAGCGACTCTCTGCCCGTCACCACCGCCATCCGCCTAACAGCCTGTCAAGTCTTAAGCCTCGTACACACGACCGGTTTTCTTGGCAAGAAACAGCTGGGAGAGCTTTTTGCCGAAAAAAACGTTTGTGTGTATGGTTTTTCGTTAAGAAAACTGCCGGGAATAATAGAGAACCTGCTCTCTATTTTCTTGTCGGGATTCTCGTCGGCCTGTTTTCCGACGAGAAGACCGGTCGTGTGTATGCTTTTTCGAGTCTTAAAAAATCACGCATGCTCAGAATCAAGTATGAGACGGGAGCGCTCCTTCTGGTAAAACTGGCGTTCGTAATGGAGATAGCACATTCGTCACGCTGTAACGGACTGAAAAGCACGAATCGTCTCTCACCAAACTTTTACTAACATGCAGTAACACGCGATCAGCAAAAGCAGCCCAAGGGATGGCGCCATTGGAATTGAACTTCCCCTTTATACTGCCGTCGTACGTGTTGTACGTCACCGTGCTTTACAACGACAAGATTTTGGATTGACAGTGTGTACGCAAGGAAAACTTTAGCAAGAATCCCGTTGAGAAAACCAACCTTTTTTTTTACGACGGGATTCTCGGCTGTGTGTACGAGGCTTTACTCTCCGGGCCCCGGCTACTACTGGGTGGGGAGCGGAGGAAGATCACTCTGCCAGGGAAGGCAAAGAGATAATCAGGCAGGCGGCTGGCCGGGATTTGAGCCAAGGCAGAAGAACATGTGAGCGGAGCGGAATGGTCATGCACCTGAAACTAAAGAAATATTCCCTCCGCTCCGACCGACACATGATCATCAGAAAGGGGCACAGATAATGGAAAAAAATACACCCCCTAAGCTAGTAGTAGTGGCGGAGCGGGGGTGTGTAATTCAGAATTTATTTTATTTATTCTGCACTGACTGTCTTTGAAATTGCCCTAGCCCCTGTTCAAATCCAATCCGGGGACAAAACCGGGGACAGACTTGGTCCGGGGACAGTGTCCTCAATCCGTGGACTGTCCTTGGAAACCGGGGATGTCTGGTCACCCTATCATTTGTCCAATTAGGAATTGCGCAATGATCCTGTGTCTCTAGGTTCTTCTCGACATCTCCTGGTTGAGTGTTCCTGAGGAACAACCCGCTGCGATGGATTTTGCTGGCTGATGGGTGAAGTTTTCACCACCAAGATACTTTCTGGATAAAATAGACTCCTGGAGAGAGGTAATCTACTCCCGTGCAAAGGATTAGTAGGGCCTCATCTAGAATATGCAGTTCAGTAGGGATGAGCTTCGAGTTCGAGTCAAACTCATGTTCGACTCGAACATTGCCTGTTCGCCGAACAGCGAACAAATTGGGGTGTTCGCGGCAAATTCGAAAAGTCTATGGGAGAAATCTAAAGTGCTAATTATAAAGCCTAATATGCAAGTTATTGTCCTAAAAAGTGTTTGGGGACCCAGGTCCTGCCCCAGGGGACATGTATCAATGCAATTTTTTTTTTTTTAAACGGCCGTTTTTTCGGGAGCAGTGATTTTAATAATGCTTAAAGTGAAACAATAAAAGTGAAATATTCCTTTAAATTTCGTACCTGGGGGGTGTGTATGATATGCATGTAAAGACGCGCATGTTTCCCATGCTTAGAACTGTCCCTGCGCAAAGTGTCATTTTTGAAGGAAAAAAAGTCATTTAAAACTGACTCGCGGCTCTTAATGAATTGTCGGCTCCCGGCAATACATACAAAAGTCATTGATAAAAAATAAAAAAAAAAGCGTGGGGGTTCCCCTAAATTCAATTACCAGGCCCTTCAGGTCTGAAATGGATATTAAGGGGAACCCCGCCGCAAATTTAAAAAAAAATTACGTGGGGTTCCCCCAAATATCCATACCAGGCCCTTGAGATCTGGCATGGATTTTAAGGGGAACTCCACCCCAAATTTAAAAAAAAATGGCGTGGAGTCCCCCCAAAAATCCATACCAGACCCTTATCCGAGCACGCAACCTGGCCGGCCGCAGGGGAAGAGGGGGGGACGAGAGAGCGCCCCCGCTCCCTCCTGAACCGTACCAGGCCACATGCCCTCAACATGGGGAGGATGTCCCCATGTTGATGGGGACAAGGGCCTCATCCCCACAACCCTTGCCCGGTGGTTGTGGGGGTCTGCGGGCGGGGGGCTTATTGGAATCTGGAAGACCCCTTTAACAAAGGGGACCCCCAGATCCCGCCCCCCCCTATGTGAATTGGTAAGGGGTACATTGTACCCCTACCATTTCACGAAGAAAGCGTAAATAAATGTAAAAAAAACACACACACACCTTGAAAAAGTCCTTTATTAAAAAAAAAAAAAAACATTCCAGCGATGAAATCCAGTGTCCCGCGGCGATCCCGATGTCCAGCACCGTCCGTCATTGGTTTTGCCTGAGCGGACCTGATGGGGAACTTCCTCCTCAGTGATTTAAATGTATAGACCCGCCCCTTCTAAAGTTCCCCATCAGGTCCGCTCAGCGGACCAGATGCGGAACATGACAAGGGGCGGGTCTATACATGTATTACCAAAGTGAGAGAAATTCCCCATCAGGTCCGCCCCCTCGGTATGTCGGACCCGCCTACGTCATTGGCTTGAGCGGGGAACTTCCTTCACTGTGTAATTTAAATTTACACAGTGAAGGAAGTTTCCCGCTCAGGCCAATGACGTAGGCGGGTCCGACATACCGAGGGGGCGGACCTGATGGGGAACTTCTCTCACTTTGGTAATACATGTATAGACCCGCCCCTTGTCATGTTCCGCATCTGGTCCGCTGAGCGGACCTGATGGGGAACTTTAGAAGGGGCGGGTCTATACATTTAAAACACTGAGAGGGAGTTCCCCATCAGGTCCGCTCAGGCAAAACCAATGACGGACGGCGCTGGACATCGGGATCGCCGCGGGACACTGGATTTCATCGCTGGAATGTTTTTTTGTTTTTTTTAATAAAGGACTTTTTCAAGGTGTTTGTGTGTTTTTTTTTACATTTTTTTACGCTTTCTTCGTGAAATGGTAGGGGTACAATGTACCCCTTATCAATTCACATGGGGGGGGGGCCGGGATCTGGGGGTCCCCTTTGTTAAAGGGGTCTTCAAGATTCCGATAAGCCCCCCGCCCGCAGACCCCCACAACCACCGGGCAAGGGTTGTGGGGATGAGGCCCTTGTCCCCATCAACATGGGGACATCCTCCCCATGTTGAGGGCATGTGGCCTGGTACGGTTCAGGAGGGAGGGGGGGCCGCTCTCTCGTCCCCCCCTCTTCCCCTGCGGCCGGCCAGGTTGCGTGCTCGGATAAGGGTCTGGTATGGATTTTTGGGGGGACTCCACGCCATTTTTTTTTAAATTTTCGGCGGGGTTCCCCTTAATATCCATTCCAGACCTGAAGGGCCTGGTAATTGAATTCTGGGGGACCCCCACGCTTTTTTTTTTTTTTTATCAATGACTTTTGTATGTATTGATAAAAGCCGACAATTCATTAATAGCCGCGAGTGAGTTTTAAATGACTTTTTTTCCTTCAAAAATGACATTTTTTGCAGGGACAGTTCTAAGCACGGGAAACATGCGCCACTTTACATGCAAATCATACACACCCCCCAGGTACGAAATTTAAAGGAATATTTCACTTTTATTTTTTCATTTTAAGCATTATTAAAATCACTGCTCCCGAAAAAACGTCAGTTTTTAAAACTTTTTTTTGCATTGATACATGTCCCCTGGGGCAGGACCCGGGTCCCCAAACCCTTTTTAGGACAATAACTTGCATATAAGCCTTTATAATTAACACTTTAGATTTCAAACGTTCGAGTCCATTGTATTTAATAGGGTTCTAAAGTTTACACGAACATTTTGTCTGTTCGCAGGTTCTGGTGCGAACCGAACAGGGGGGTGTTCGGCTCATCCCTGCAGTTCAGTTTTGGACACCAGTTTGCAAGCAGGGTGCTCCTTTCCAGTATGAGTGACCAGCATGGGCAGCTGAGCTCCCGCCCACAGACAGAGCCACAGGGCCACCCATTGGTAGACATGTGCACACTGAAATATTGTTTCTGAGTTTCGGTTTCGTCCGAAAAATACATTTACAGTAAAACCTTGGTTTGAGAGTACTCTTGGTTTGAGAGCGTTTTGCAAGACAAGCAAATTGTTTAATACATTTTGACTTGATATACAAGCGATGTCTTGATATAATGCGGCGTGTACGCGATCGATTTTCTCAACGGTGAAAACACCGTCGAAAAAATCGACGGGAAAAACGAGGAACGGCTTGTTCCCCTACACACGGCCGTTTTTCCCGTCATTTTTTTTCTTGGTCGAGAATAACGACCGTGTGTAGGCTCCCCGGCAATGTTTCCCTATGGGAAAACTGCAGCGGAAAAAAATGCCGTGAATCACGGCGAGAAAAATTAGAGCATGTTCTAATTTTTCTCGTCGTGATTAATGCAGTTTTTCTTGTCGGGAAAAATTACCAAAAGCCCACAGACGGTCGTTTTTCTCTTCAATGAGAAAAAATGTAATTTTTCCAGACGAGAAAAATGGTCGTGTGTACGCGGCATAAGAGTATTAAAGAGAAGAGAGGCGCCTCTAAGTGTAGCAATATGGTTACATTCAATGAAGGTACAACATTTAGAAACTCACGTGGTTGATGATTAAAACACACATCTAAGTATGCAGGCATCTGGGGTAAAGCTGTCCACATAGACCGTCCTCCGCACCACCATTGATGTCGTCCTTCCCACGAGCGGTTTAAGCCTCACTTTCAGAATGCTCTACTGCAGGGTAGTCTTCCCAGTCATGATTGCAGACTTACAGCGGTGAGAGCCGGCGGTGAGGAGGACGGTCTATGTGGAGAGCTTTACTCCGGATCCCTGCATACTTAGATGTACCTCTTTTAAAGCGGAGTTCTAACTACAATCCACTAATTTTTTTTTTAAACCATTCATAAGCCTTTTACATGACATAGTAACACTCACGTGTCCGGTTAAATTTGTCCCACGATGTCCGGTTTCATCTGTAGAAAAAAGTTTGATGAATGTGTCCTGTCCGTTTTCATTTTGCTTCTGGGCAGGGGGGTACAGGCAGTACACCTGTAAGGGGCCCGGAGGTCCCCAGGGGCCCGGATGGCAACCCCCCTTTTTTTTATTTATTTTTTTGTAAGGGGCCCGGATGGTAAACCCCCTTTTTTTATATATTTTTTATTTAAAAAATATATATATTTTTTGTAAGGGGCCCAGAGGTCCCCAGAGGCCCGGAGGTCCCCAGGGCCCCGAATGGCAACCCCCCCTTTTTTATTTATTTATAAAAATATATATATATTTTTTTTTATAAAAAAAATATTTTGTAAGGGGCCCAGAGGTCCCCAGAGGCCCCGGATGGTAACCCCCTTTTTTTTTTATGAAAAAATAATTATTGTATTCTGTAAGGGGCCCAGAGACCTGGAGGTCCCCAGGGCCCCATATGGCAACCCCCTTTATTTTTTTATAAATTATTTTTATTTTTTTAATAATTATTTTTATTTTTTGTAAGGTGCCCGGAGGTCCCCGGATGGCAACCCCCCCTTTTTTGTTGTTGTTTTTTTTTCTTTGTGGCACCCCCTGCTTCTCAATTCGCGGCTGCCCCCCACCCCGCCTCTCAATTTGCGGCGGCACCACCCCCCCCCGGTTCTCCTCTGCTCCAGGGGGCCCATGCCTGAAGCGGTGTAAGGGGCCCCAAAATTCCTGATGGCGGCCCTGCTTGTGGGCATGTGAAGCCCACAAGCATCCAGTTCCGGGACACAGTGCTGCTGCTGGACCACCATGCACCGCCTGTTCTCTCTCCGTTCTCGCGCATGCGCAGTAATGCCCCGTAGCGGCGCTGTAAAGTATACAGGTTGCCATAACAACGGGCGGCGGCGTCGGAAGTGCCCGCCCCATTGTTATGGCAACCTAGCCCTCGGCGCTGCCCTACTGACTCCTGGGAAATGATGACACACATTTCTCAGGAGAAGTAGCAAGCGGTGGCGCCGCCGACGGAAATGACGACACAAACCAAAGTGATAAAGAAGGCAGATTTTGCGGGACCACATAGCAACAGCTAATTCAAGGTGGGTAAAAAAAAATAAAAAATATATCCAAATGTTGTTTTTTAAAGTATTATATGCAAATTAATGGCAGTTTTTGTTTTTGATGGAAACTCCACTTTAACCACCTGCCTACTGGGCCCCTTCCTGCCCAAGCCATTTTTCAGCTCTGTCACACTTTGAATGACAATTGCGCGGTCGTGCAACGCTGTACCCAAACGAAATTTGTGTCCTTTTTTCCCCACAAATAGAGCTTTCTTTTGGTGGTATTTGATCACCTCTGCGTTTTTTTACTTTTTGCGCTATAAACAAAAGAAGAGCGACAAGTTTTAAAAAAAAAAAAAACACAATATTTTTTACTTTTTGCTATAATAAATATCAATTAAAAAAAAAAAATACAAATTTCCTCATTTTAGTCCGATACGTTTTCTTCTACATATTTTGGGTTAAAAAAAATCGCAATAAGCGTTTATTGATTGGTTTGCGCAAAAGTTATAGCGTCTACAAAATAGGGGATAGATTTATAGCATTTTTATTATTATTATTATTATTTTTTTACTAGTAATGGCGGCGATCAGCGATTTTTATCATGACTGCGATATTGCGGCGGACACATCGGACACTTTTGACACATTTTTGGGACCATTCACATTTATACAGCGAACAGTTCCTATAAAATTGCATTGATTACTGTATAAACGTGACTGGCAGGGAAGGGGTTAACACTAGGGGCGATCAAGGGATTAAATGTGTTCCTTAGGGAGTGATTCTTACTGTGGGGGGAGGGGACTGACTGGGGGAGGTGACCGATGGTTGTCCCTATGTACAAGGGACACACCATCGGTCTCCTCTCTCCCTGACAGGACGTGGATCTGTGTGTTTACACACACACAGATCCACGGTCCTGCTCGGTTACTGAGCCATCGCAGCCACCGGGCACGCGCATCGGGTCCCCAGTGACGCGGCGCGCACGCGCCCCCCAGTGGTATTTAAAGGCGCAACTTCATATGACATCCAGTCAGAACAATAGAGTCTTCCGCCCTTCGTCATTTGACGGTGGGCGGTGGACAAGTGGTTAATCA
The DNA here is from genome assembly GCA_029206835.1 of Rana muscosa. NCBI lineage: Eukaryota > Metazoa > Chordata > Amphibia > Anura > Ranidae > Rana > Rana muscosa. Next base: position 755,976 of record JARGYO010000077.1, read on the forward strand.
TCAACCACGTGAGTTGCTAAATGTTGTACCTTCATTAACCACTTCCCTACCCAGCCATAGTCAAATGACGTCCACAGATGGGATCTCCCATCCTGGGTGGGCGTCATATGACGTCCTGGGCTTTGTGGGGGGATATCTGAATGATGGATGCAGCTAAAGGCATCATTCAGATATCCTTTTCTTCTACCGGTGATTCTGTGCACCATAAGAATGATCATAGCGGCGGTTCCGCCACTTGATCGTTCTTATAGGCGGCGGGAGGGGACATCCCCCCCTCCCGCCGCCATCCGGTGCTTCTCCGGGCTCTCCCGTGCGATCGGGGACCCGAAAAATGAATCGCCGGCGCCGTTGGTGGGTCACGTGACGAGCATAGAGATGACTGGTGACCAGATGGTCACCAGTCATCTCTATGACCGTCGGAGGCCCGGGCGCGATGTGATGACGTCACGCCCAGGTCCTCAGATGTAAACAAAGCCGCCATTGCGGCTAGTAAACATGAGATCAGTGAATTTTTTTTCACAATCTCATGCTTTCCAGCCTGGAGGAGAGATGTGGGGTCTTATTGACCCCGCATCTCTCCATAAAGAGGACCTGTCACACACCATTCCTATTACAAGGGATGTTTACATTCCTTATATTAGGAATAAAAGTGATCAAAAAAAAAAAAAAAAAAGTAAAATAAGTGTAAAGAAAATAAATAAATAATAATAAAAAAAAATTATAAAAAATAAAAAAAATTAAAACGCCCCTGTCCCCGGTAGCTCGCGATCAGAAGCGAATGCACACGTAAATCCCGCCCACATATGTAAACGCCGTTCAAACCACATATGTGAGGTATCGCCGCATGCGTTAGAGCGCGTGCAACAATTCTAGACCTCCTCTGTAACTCTAACCTGGTAACCTGTAAAAAAAATTAAAGCGTCGCCTATGGAGATTTTTAAGTACCAAAGTTTGCCGCCATTCCATGAGTGCGCAATTTTAAAGCGTGACATGTTAGGTATCTATTTACTCGGCGTAACATCATCATCAAAAATTGGGCTAACTTTACTGTTTTGTTGTTTTTTAATTCATGAAAATTTTTCAAAAAAAAAGGCGTTTGAAAATGATTGCGCAAATACCGTGCAAGAAAAAAAGTTGCAACGACCGTCATTTTATTCCCTAGGGTGTCTGCTAAAAAACATATATAATGTTTGGGGGTTCTGAGTAATTTTCTAGCAAAAGAATGATGATTTGTACATGTAGGAGAGAAGTGCCAGAATAGGCCCGGTATGGAAGTGGTATAAAAAGCCCGTGGGTTGAAGTGGTTAAATATAACCATATTGCTACACTTAGAGGCACCTCTCTTCTCTTTTATACTCAGGAGCAGGGCCGTCGGAACAGGACAGGCAAACCAAGCAACTGCTTAGGGCCCCACCTGGGGCCCCAGCAGAGCTGCCTCCCCTCCCGCAATTGGTGGCCCCCCTCCCGCGATTGGCGGCCCTCCCCCACCCACGATTGGCGGCCCCCTCCTCCTGCGATTTGGGGGCCCCCTCCTCACGCGATTGGCGGCCCCCACACCCGCGATTGGTGGCCCCCCTCCTGCGATTGGCGGCCCCCCTCCCGCGATTGGCGGCCCTCCCCCACCCACGATTGGTGGCCCCCCCTCCCGCGATTTGGGGGCCCCCTCCTCACGCGATTGGCGGCCCCCACACCTGCGATTGACGGCCCCCACACCCGCGATTGGCGGCCCCCCCTCCTGTGATTGGCGGCCCCCCCACCCGCGATTGGCGCCCCCCCCGCGCGATTGGCGGCCCCCCCGCGCGATTGGCGGCCCCCCTTCCCACGATATTGGCGGCCCCCCCTCCCGCGATTGGCAGCCCAACTCTCGCGATCGGCGTCAATGTCCCGCGTTAGCACCCCCCCTTTTCTGAATTTAAAAAAATTGTGTAGCACCTTCCCCTGCTTCTCCAAAAAAAATCAGTAGCACCCCCCCCTTGGGGGTCCCAAATTCTCAATCTGCTTGGGGCCCCCAAATTCCTTCAAATGGCCCTGCTCTGGAGCTCCTGCTGGATTTTGCTTCTAATCCCCTTGTAGATGGACATTTTATGGTTACACAACTTTATCACATTGCTGTAATCTTTTTCTATGGACTATAAACTGAAGGACTTATAAATAAAAGGTTGTGGAACCAATCATTTGAATTTCTATTATTTCTTATGGGGAAATTCGCTTTGATATACAAGTGCTTTGAATTACAAGCATGTTTGCGGAACGAATTATGCTCACATTCCAAAGGTTTTACTGTATTTAGTCGCTCCCGAAATTAGTTTTTATTTATTTTGTTTCATAAAAAATGCATTCGTCCAAAAATCCGAATGAATTAAAGTCAAATCTGTCAATTGAAGGCTTATGGTGTCTGTCCGATGTTCTAAGAAGATTTGACGAAGCAGCTTTTAAACTGTACGACGCCGTAATCCTACATTTCCAGTCGAATGCTCCGCCCACAAGCTATAGGAGAATTCTAAGGTTGTTTGACTGCAGCACAAATGATTGGGTTCCTTGTGCAGCTTCTCCCTCTCCCAGTCTGAGCTGTGTTGTACAAAAGCTTTACAAGAGGCTGATACCAAGTTAAATTCTGTCACTTACTATGCTTGTGTTTTATAAATATTAATTTAGGCCTCATTCAGATTGGAGCGGGAGCTCTTGCTGCCCCGCTGAAAAGTGATCTGTGGCGGAATTGCTTTTCAGAGGGTGGATGGCAAGTAGCTAGGGCATGGGTCTCCAAACTGTGGCCAGTGGGAGTAGAAAATGCCTCAGGACTTGGTGGTCAGCAGGGGGTAAAATAATGATATATTATACCTGTGAGCAGTAGGAGGTATTGGTACCAGTGGGAGGAATAGTGCCCCATCATTGGTATCAGTGGGAGGAATAGTGCCCCATCATTGGTATCAGTGGGAGGAATAGTGCCCCATCATTGGTGTCAGTGGGAGGAATAGTGCCCCATCATTGGTGTCAGTGGGAGGAATAATGCCCCATCATTGGTGTCAGTGGGAGGAATAGTGCCCCATCATTGGTGTCAGTGGGAGGAATAGTGTCCCATCATTGGTGTCAGTGGGAGGAATAATGCCCCATCATTGGTGTCAGTGGGAGGAATAGTGCCCCATCATTGGTGTCAGTGGAGGGAATAGTGTCCCATCATTGGTGTCAGTGGGAGGAATAGTGCCTCATCATTGGTGTCAGTGGGAGGAATAGTGCCCCATCATTGGTGTCAGGGGGAGGAATAGTGCCCCATCATTGGTGTCAGGGGGAGGAATAGTGCCCCATCATTGGTGTCAGGGGGAGGAATAGTGCCCCATCATTGGTATTAGTGGGAGGAATAGTGCCCCATCATTGGTGTCAGGGGCAGGAATAGTGTCCCATCATTGGTATCAGGGGGAGAAATGGTGCCCTAAGTTCCAGATAAAGGCAAGCAAAGGGTCATAACCGGCCCGCGGGCCACAGTTTGGAGACCACTGGGCTGGAGGGTGATGTGTCATCTTTTCATTGCCTGTTTTACCCATAAAAAGGCTGAACCACCATATGTAGTTGTAGGGTGATTGTGGCGCAGTCCAAGTCACCTGAATGGGTCACGTTCGGTGGTGATTCTGCGGCACATGTAACAGGGGGGGGGGGTTCATTTTTGCCGCCCCATATATAATACAGCTCTGATCACCTGTATGTTTCCGGGACACGCAGGCGGCTCGTACCATTCCACTGATTGGTTGGGGGGGGTGAAGAATATATAAAAATACTTTTCTCAGCACAGACTTTGTTGCAGCAATCACAAGATTTGTACGGAATCATTTCCATACTCTAGTATCAGTTTTCTCCTGAGAATGGCCCATCACCTGCAGGGCGTGGTCATTATTGGACACCCCCGCCCTCTCTGTGGAATGGTACGGCCCTCAGGTATATAATCCCAGGTACTCTCTAATGGGTATCAGTCTGTTGAGAACTTTGCAAAGATGAGTGAGGAGAAGGCAGTAGTTGGAGGAATGGGTGAGCCCAGGGAACCTACTGAGGAAGATCAAACCATCCTTGACAAGGTAAGTGGTTGGGGATCCAATCCTAAGGACTTGTTAGCACCAGGTGTGATGATCGGCATTGGGACCTGAGATACCAATTCATCTCTGTGTGTCCTGTGCTCTCCATACAAGTGGGTTGTATTACAATGTGTCAGTATGGAGATGAATGAATTATTTTTTAATGTAGTGTAACAATGTACACCAGTGTGTATTATGAGTGCCTGTTGGTGTGAATGGGCCCTATAAAGGAACTATAATTGATTTCTATTAGCTGGACATTGTGAATTAGTCTTGTAGTTTACAATGGAAGAATTTAATGTAATTCCCAGTGTATATTGTACATGGACGGCCCCTTAATAAGAGAAGCTGCTTCACACTCCTGGATCCCTAAAATGAAAACCACAATGGGGGGGATTTATCAAACCTGGAGCAGCTGTGCATCGCAACCAATCGGCTTCTATCTTCAGCTTGTTGAGTTTTGACAATGGATGTTACATGCTGATTGGTTGCCATGCACAACTGCTCCAGTTTTGATAAATTCCCACTGTGTATTTTCCATAATGTTTCACTCTGTAGTTAACTTCTATACCTGTGTAGCGGGGTCCCCAAATTTAGCCCCCCCCCCCCGCTATACCTAAATTTAGGGGAAGGTTTGAGCTGTAGTTGGGCTCAGACCACCTTAATTGTTAGGACATTCTGTTTTACACCGCAGGTAGTATACTGGTGTGTAGTGGCCTGTGGGTGGCGCTGCCATAATGGGCCAGGGTTGAACTGCTGGTATAGTGCTGTGCCTTGGATGTCCTCTCTGCGGTTATGTAGTGGGTGTTGTCCTGCTGTGCATGCCGGGAGAGGAAATAAAAGGGGCAGACGCTGCTTGCGGGAGTAGTTTGGTGGTCTTCGTTCCAGAGTTGGAGTCCTGGTACCTGGCCCTCCTGGCCAGGGGCCCGCATACGCATCAGTCCCAGGCACCTTTAGCCCTGGGGCTGCAGCAACAGCCTTGGGCCCAGCACCTTTAGCTGGGGCCCGTGTCCTGGAAGGAGAAATCCCAGGGTGCCTCTGGCATGGGGACCTGCTCTGAGATGAGGAGGCCGGGGGAGGACCCTTCTGAAGGACCGGTGAAAAGTTCACGGAGAAGGAAGGGCCGGGTAACTCTCTGGGGGGATTAGATCCATCCAACACCAGAGGATTGGGATTAACGTTTTGTGGCAGAGAATCTCCCAGTCGCATCTAAAAGGGAAAAGTAAAGACACGTCCGAGCATCACTTCGGCTGCTAGGATCCGCTTTCATAGGGAACTATCCGGGTGAGCTAAGCCTACTTGAGGAACAAGTAGTGAATTCCTAATTTGTCTTGTGCCTGGACTCAACTCTACTGTCCTGTCTTCTATCCACCCTTTTCTATCCATTGACTTTGCATATAAAGAAATAAACTCTACATTGGAGTTTACTATTGGTGTGGACCTTGGAGTTACTTGGGGATATAAAGACTTGTCCTTACATCCTAAGAGACGGGAACCAACTCAAGGGAGAACCTTGCTGCGGGACCCTAGTTTGTGACATCGCTCAACCTCTTCACACAAATGGGTACGGGCCAAAAACATGGTGTGCCTTTCCTGGAAGTGAGCCAAAGGGCAGGTAAAAGACTGACGCCCCTGTGCTACACCTATTTGCTGTTCCATATTTCTGATGCTGTTTTTTTTTTTAAATGGGGGGGGGGGGGGGGGGAGAGAATGTGTAGAGGGACATCTCTCTATACTGCAATCGCACTGCCTTCCTGAAAATATGAATTGTAGTGCCTTGTTTTTATTGGGACAGACTAGCCCCAAAAGCTGGCCACATAGCTTACAGTCTGATCTAACTTGTGAGGGGGGGCTTAACTAAATGGGGATGCAGAGGCTGTGTAAACACTGCCGCAGGTGTGTGGCCCCTGGACACATTTGTGCATTCAGGGCCACTCACCCACACCTGTCGACTTGGGAGTCGGACTTGCGGCTGTGTTCATACATCCACTGAGCTGCCACAGAGCTGTGATGGTGAACCTCGGCACCCCAGATGTTTTGGAACTACATTTTCCATGATGCTCAACTACAATGCAGAGTGCCTGAGCATCATGGGAAATGTAGCTGCAAGAGTTTGCCATCACTGCCATAGAGTAATGGGCAGACCCAGCTGCCATAACCAACCGTTCATTCGGCCATGTGAAGATTTATTGTGTGACTGAGCCCTGAAATGTTGCAAGTCTGAAATTTTTTTTTTTTTCTATTCTGCCAGAAGATCATTTTGAGGTCAGGTACTAATGTTGGATGAGGAGACCTGGCTTATGATTCCAATTCATCTCATAGGTGATCAGTAGGACGGAGTTCAGGGCTCTATGAAGGACACTCGCGTTCCTCCCCACCAAACTCCTCAAACCAGGTCTATGGATGGTGATCAGTAGGGTTGAGGTCAAGTCTCTGCACAGACCACTCAAGTTTCTCCACACCAAATTGGTCAAACCTTTTCTTTATAGATCTGGATTTGTGCACAGGGACAGTCATGATGGACTGGAAAAGGCTCCCCCCCCCCCCCCCCCAAAACTATTGAACTATTGCTACAAGGAAGATCATTACTGTCTTTTGCATGTTGTGCATTAACAGTACCCTTCACTGGAAACGCCTGAACTACCGTATTGATCGGCGTATAACACACCCCCCAAGTTTAGGAGGGAAGTTTAAGGAAGAGAACTTAAATGCCCATCAATGCAGCCTTTGCAGTGTTCAACTTGCGTTTAAAGTAATTGGTTACGGTTACTTTTTTGAAGAAGTCATTTGTAATTGAGTTAGTAACTCAGTTACTACATTAAAAAAGTAATTAGTTACTCAGCAAAGATATATATATATATATATATATATATATATATATATATTTTTTTATTATGAGGGATAACAAATATTGGTTGTGCTCATGTACCTGATCGGCCGCCATTCCAGTATTCAAAAGCTGCGCCTCCTCATCTGTGATAGGCAGAACACTCAATTTCCCAGCATTCAGTGTTCCGCCTATCACGGACATCCGCTCATCCTCATAACACAAACTAGGATGAGAGGATGTCCGTGATAGGCTGAACACTGTGAAATTGAGTGTTCCACCTATCAGACGAGGAGGTGTGGCTTTTGAACACTGCAGTGGCCGCCGTCTGTCTGCCTACTTGATCAGCGTGTCATGCAGACGGCGGCTGTAATTGCAGTTACATCTACTCACGGCGGCGAGTAGATGTGATTGGGGTGACGCCACCCAAGTAATGGGAACGGCATTGCCATGAGGGGAAGAGTAATCCGTTTACTCGTTACCCTCAAAAGTGACTGTTAGGTAACGCTGTTTATTTAAATGGCGTTACCTACAACACTGCTTATCAGTGTTCATCTGCAGCCTTGCCCACACATCTGCCTGCCGAGGAGGGAACGAGCACCACTGAGATGGACAGAGCCAGATGTCCTGTGTGCTCGTCCCGCCCCTTGGCCCAACTCCTATGATGGACATAACACTGGTCCAATGGCGTAAGGCGGGACTGGGCGTGACTGCAAGAGGAGCAGAGTACACAGGACATCCAGCTCTGTTTATCTCGGTGGCGCTCGTTTCCCCCCCCCCCCTCCAAGGCAGCTGTTTGGCGTTTAACACGCACCCACGATTCCCCTTTTTTATTTTTTTTATTTTTTTTTCTTTAAGGGGAAAAATTATACGCTGATAAATACAGTATATCTTTTGAAAGAGGGTTCACATTATCGTACCTCCCAGCCTTCTGAGATGGAACAGGGACACCTTTTGGCAAAAGTGTGTAGGTATAGGACACACCCCTTTTTAAAGGAGAATTGTACAAAAATGTTAAACCCAGAAGTGTGTGGTGTGGTTTTTTTTTTTTTTTTTTTTGCCCCAACTATTCCTTTATTGGCTTTTGGAATTTACAAAAGCAGCGTTTTAGAAAGGTGGACTATGTAAGCAAAACTGTCATAAATGGTTTCCATTCATGACTGTTTGCTTACTGTTAGCTGTGATTGGCTCATAGTTATCATGGTACCTGTCTACCCAGGGCCTATTCATGTCAACAGTAACTAAGCTGTCATGAATGTTAACCCATTCATGACAGCTAAGACTTGTTAGAATGGTGAACTTCACTGTGTATAGGCAGTCTGTTAAAAAAAAAAAAAAAAAAATCCCTGATCACCCCCTACCCCTGGAGTAGTATCACTACAGTATAGTGACACTGAACTAATCTGATGACAGGATGTGAAAAATTGAATAAAAGTAATTTGTAGATGCTGTCTGAGTCCCTGTTCACGGCCACACCAGTTATATAATGCTGCACTGCTGACAGTATGTAAAAAAAAAAGAGGGGGGGACGCACATTAGATTTCTTTCTTTAAAAAAAGTGACAATTAAAACTTTAAAAACTCACCACACTTCTTACTAAATAACCTGGACTGTCTATTTTCCAAGGACTGTACTGTCCTGGCACTTTAGGGCTGCAGGGTCTTTATGGACCTTGCTTTGTGCACTGGTCCAAATCATTTGGTGGAGGGGGGATTATGGTGTGGGGAAGGGGGGGGGGTTGTTCAGGGGTTGGACTTGGCCCCTTAGTTCCAGTGAAGGGAACTCTTAAGAAGGTGTTGGCATACCAAGACATTTTGGACAATTTCATGCTCCCAACTTTGGGGACGCCCCTTCCTGTTCCAACGTGACTTCACACCAGAGCACAAAGCAAGATCCATAAAGACTTGGTTGAGCGAGTTTGGGGTTGAGGAACTTGACTGGCCTGCTGAGTCCTGACCCCAACCCGATAGAACACCTTTGGGATAAATTAGAGCGGAGACTGCGAGCCAGGCCTTCTCGTCCAACATTAGTGCCTGGCCTCACAAATGGGCTTCTGGGTGAATGGTCAAACGCACTCCTAAACCTTGTGGACAGCCTTCCCAGAAGAGTTGAAGCTGTTATAGCTGCAAAAGGTGGGCTTACTCAATCGGGGGGCATCGGGAGGGGGTGGCTAGGGGGGGGGGGCTAAAGCCCCAAATGTGACCCCAAAAAGCCCAGAGTCTATGGAATGCTGCATTCTATTGTTGGCGCCGGGACCAATCTGATCGAGTGCCATAGCAGGTCCCGCCTTCTGGAGCCTGCAGCACCAATGCCAGGACCGTGACGTACATCTTGGCCTGCAGGCTCCAGAAGTCGGGAACGCCACATCCCCGCTCCGGCAACTCTCCTGCTCAGCTCCTCTCTGTGACTGACTGCTGTGACCGCACACCACGGCTGAGGTAGGTCAGACAGTGTATGTCATTGTCAGTGTGTAGGTCAGACAGGTGTGTTTAGTGGTCAGTAGGCTTGTGCAATTCGTTTCGTAACGAATTGAAATTCGTCCGAATTTAGCAACTTTCGGACATTCGGAAGCATTCGAATTTCCGAACAAAGCAATTACGAATAAGACCGAATCCGAAATAAATTATACCGCAAATAGCGAATGCCCGAATGTCTTCGGCATAATTTGTTATGAAAAAGGTACGAATCCATACGAAGCACAATAACACTCACTCTGCTCTCTGCTTCTCCCACACCGTGCTGAACTCCCTCTCAAAATGGTGTACAGGGGCGGAGGCTATAGCCGCATGAAAAAACGAAAGTAAAATACGAGATTTCAAATCCATTCGAAGCACAATAACACTCACTCTGCTCTGCTCTCTGCTTCTCCCTCACCGTGCTGAACCCTCTCAAAATGGTGTACAGGGGCGGAGCCTATAGCCGCATGTAAAAAACGAAAGTAAAATACGAGATTTCGAATCGTTACAAATAACCGCTATGTATTTAGAAAAGTACAAATCCATTCGAAGCACATTAGGCATAATAGGCAGCGTCGTTGTGAGAGAGACACGGAAAATTACGAATCAACGAACCCAAAAAAAGTTACGAAAGTAGGAGTTGTGTCCAGAATCAACGAAAAACAACGTACTCTACCGAAAGTACGAATTATAAAGCAACAAAAAATTCAACGAAAAATGTCGCTTGCAAAAATACGAATGAGTCCGAACACGAAAAATCCCGTCTAGCAAAATTACGAATGATTACGAATCAACAGGACCGGAAAGAAACGAACCGAAACGGAACGAATTTTTCCGTTGTGCACAAGTCTAGTGGTCAGCATTGATGGGCACTGGTAAGTCCCACAGCTCAGCCGGGAAAAAAAAGCTGCGCCACATACAACTCCCCCAGCCCCCCCCCGGTTCTTGGACTTCGGGCTGGTCCCTTTGCCACCTAGCAACGCCCCTGAACTCAATATTGAACCCTACGGACTGAGATGCCATTAAAGTTTGTTTGGGCAAACATCTCAATGCTTTTGGTAATATAGTGTATCTAGAATTTAAAGGGAAGCATTTTCCATGAGCTTTTCTGGTTCCTTTACACAAAAGTGCTTCAAAAACTTCTTTGTGTGGAAGCGGCCAAAGTGGACCATCCCCCTTCACCAAAAAAAAAGCATCGTACAGCTTTGCATGCTGACATGTAAATTCTCTTGCATTCAATTTTTACTTTTATTGCCTCCTAGGTGAAGGAACAGTATGAGAAGCAGTCTGGGACAAACCCTGGAAAATTTAAGGCAATCCTCGTCAGTACTCAGCTTGTTGCCGGAAAAAATTACTTTTTCAAGGTAATGCTTTTGGGTTTTATGGAACATTGTCAGTTTAGGGCAAAACGCTCTGATGTCCCCCCCACAGTCATACTTTATACATTTCTATTGCTCTAACATATACTGCAGTGCTGTACAGAGAACACTGAGCCTGTCACATCAGGCTCTGTACCAAAGGAGCTTACCAACCACATACTATACTTTTATCTGTTAATTAAAAGAATATCTCCCCAGTCTTATCGCTGGGGAAGCAGAGGCACATGTTCTGGTTCCCTGTTGGCAAAATACATAGGACATGGTGCAACCCCGAAAGGAAACTGTTTGCTGTATTGGCTGGAGTTTGGTTTCAAATTGTAAGTAATAAGCCCCATACACACGATTGGACTTTTTGACAAACTTCAAAATTCCCAGGTTTTCAAAAACCCTACAGTTTTGTACGCTCCATCGGACAAACTTTTTCGGTCTTCATTGGACAAAAGTTCGCTCTGCAAACGGACAAACTTTTCGGCAACAAAAGACCTACAGTGCAGAGTCCTGCCGTGTGTACAGAAATCCATTGGACTTTAGTCAGAAGTACAAATACGCATGCCCAGAACCAATGTTAAAGGGTGGCGGTAAAGAGCAGAAAAAAACACAGTACGTAACTACGTTCATGTTTGTTGGCTGAAAGTCCGAGCGTGTGTATGCTATGGGTGTTCACAGCCAACTCCCTTTGGACAAAAATCCACAGAAAAGCTTGTTTGCCCATCCGATCATGTGTATGAGGCTTATGATGTAGTAGCAGATTAAAAAAAAAAAAAAAAAAAAGGGGAGGGAAGTATTAATATTTAAAATTGGCAATGCTGCTGAAAATAAGCACAAATATGATCCAGATCTACTCGCACTTGGTTGGATCATGACGACACCATACACCGTACCATCACCCCCGCTGCCTCCAGCCTTGGTGCTCTCCTCGGACATCAGCCAACCACTGTCCTATCTTCCTCTCTGCCTCCAGGTTCAGTGCTATTGCTCTGCAACCATATCCAAACTTGTGCTACCCCATGCTCCCAACCCCATTGCACACTGCTGTCCCCAACTTCTCACCCCCATGAGATGCCATTGTCCCTTACCCTTCTAACGCTTCTGCCCTCGCCCAATCTACGATCACTGCACCACACCCCTCCATTGGGTTTTGGGCCCTTCTCACTTCCCCATCCAACACTGTGGGTCCCCTGCTCCTCCATGTGCTCGTCTCCCGATCTTGTGCCGGCTGGCCACCACCCCCAACTCGTGCTGCAGTCCCCCGTACCTTGCCCTCATCCCACACTGCTGTCTTCCACTCCCAACCCCTAATCCTATGCTTCTGCCCCATTCCTCAATCCACCTACCCAGCCACCATTCACATCCTCCCTAGTTTCTCTACCACCAATCACACATGGGTCCCAGCAATCTACCCCACCTCCTGGACTTGCTATAGCTCTGAATTATTCCACCAAGATGTACAGATGCTGCTACTCCAGTCACATCAGTCTCTGCACTACAAGAGCTTACAGTAACGTTATTTTACATTTATACAGATGACCTATTCATAGTGCTGTAGACAACATAGCAACAGTTGTGTAAATTCATCAAAGGAGCTTACACTCATGTCCTTGTATCAAACCTTGCCCCACGGGAGCTTGCAAACAAAAGTAACCCCCAGGCATCTGAAAACTCTCCTTCTGGTAGAACTCTTAATATAATATTGATGAAAATACACAATTAAAGGTGGAATTTTTTTCTGTTTTCAGGTGGACACTGGAGAGGACACTTATATCCACGTTCGAGTCTTCGTACCTCTGCCTGGTTCAGATGAGGGACCCACTTTAACGACTATCCAGGCAGATAAGACCAAGGATGATAAGCTGGAGTATTTCTAAATTGGAGATGAGGGTCAATTACAGTGGTCACATATTCAGAAACTCCCCTCTCCCATCCTTTTCAAAACTCAAAGGACCAGTGACAAGGGGTTAAAGAGCCTGAAAGTACATAATCTGATCTTCCAGAAATGCACTTGTTTGACAACGCTTGTTTTGTGGACTGAAATGTCCTGACTTTAAGCCTGAACACTAATGATGTACATAACATTGATAATGTGTATCTAATTGTATTATCCTGATCAGTGTTATCGTGCTCTTTGTAATGAGAGCCGAGCAATGAAATAAAATATCTTTGAGGGTTTTTGCCGCCTAAATTTGCAAAAGAATCTAAAGCCACATTGTGCATCAACACACCTCTAAATGTGCAAATCTGAGCTCCCAACTTTATTCTGGTTCCCCTTTTCTTTACAGTAATTGAAAGTGTGTTGCAGAACACAACTTCTGCTTTTCATGCCTAGGCTCCCCATTACACCTGGGACGTCTACATCCAGGACCGAGAAGTGTGTACACATTCAGGGGGGGATATTGGGTCTGACACCAGTCCAGGATTCACCCAGACAGTCCAGGCTTTGAAACATGTGTCTGGTTTTCAGTCCGAAAACCAGACACATTATTCAGACTGCACTGTGGCTCCCTAAGATAGCTGGAGCGAGAATTGGGTGTTCTCCTCCCTCTAGCCTGCAGGAGGCGATGGAGCTCGCACAGAAGAATTGGGAAATCGAAGACTGGGGAGGAAAGAACTGCATTTTCAGTTTGCTGTGTGGGGAGAGACCACTTTGATGGGGGTACCTGATGTAACAGGGTCTGTGATGGGGGGGGGGGGGCTGGGGGGCCCACCTGGGATTTCCACTTTGTTTTGAATACTACAAAATTGTATGTTACTATTGTGCATGTTTTGGCTTTAAGAAAAGGTGGCAACCCTAGAATACCATACATGTACAGGTGTCTACAAGGTCCCAGAGGCTTGCGAGATACTATATGTAAGATCAGAGCAGCTGTGGGGATAAGAACTTCAACCACTTAAGTACCAGACTTATCTATTTTTTAAATGGGGGGGAAGAGAAATGGTAAAGCTAGCCCCCTATTTTCGTATTGTGAATGTTGCGCCAAGTAACTTCTTACCCAACATGTCATGCTTCAAAATTGTGCTCACTTGTTGGAATAATGGCTAACTTTGACCCTTAAAAAAAACACTCCCATGAGTAAGCACCCCAGTCTGGTGTCCTGGCCAGTAGGAAAGAGGGGACAGTGTGAGAATACAGCTGGGCAAGTCTCCAGGAGGAACAGCAAAAAGGGCTGGTGAGTCAGGACGCCTGAGATGGATGTAGTCTGTCAGGGGGATGGTGGTGGGAAGGGGCATCTTCAGCCAAGGGGGCTGCACAGGTGTGCCCATGGGCGGCAGAGCTTTCTGCTGAGAGCATGCACCTAGCATAGTCTGAGCTGTGAAAGACCATTGTGCCCTGCTAATGATCGGGAGCCAGTGGGACCAGCTCTCTCAATCATGTAAGCACTGATCAGTAGTGATGGACAGAACACCCACAGGTTCTGTTAAGCCCCATACACACGGTCGCACTTCCATCGGACTTTTCCGTAGATTTTTGTCCGAACGGAGTTGGTCGGGAACACCCATAGCATACACACGCTCTGACTTTTCTGCAAACTTTCCCAAAACTTTTTGCAACATCACATGGTTTTTCTGCTCTTTACCGCCACCCTTTGGTCAACTTCTGCTATTGTTTGATTTTAACATTAGTTGTTTTGTCCATCGGACAAAAGTCCTATGGTTTTCTGAACACACGGTAGAACTTTGCCCCATCGGACTTTTGTTGGGCAAAAGTTTGTCCGTTTGCAGACCCAACTTTTCTCCGATCAAAACAGTTTGTCCGATGGAGTGTACACACGGTCGGCTTGTTGGTCCAACTTGCTTAAAACTAAGTTTGTTGGGCAAAAGTCTGACCGTGTGTACGGGGCTTAATACACCAGGACAGGGAACAAGTTCTGACCAGAACCCTATTGGTCTGAGACCAGAACTTGAAAAATCAAAGTCCTTATTTTTAAGGCTTATATGCAAGTTATTGGCCATAAGGGTCTGGGTACTGTCCGGTATATGGTCCATGCAAAATTTTTGTAGAAATATTGTTTTTAATTGAGCAGTTTTTTTTTTTTTAAATGCTTAAAGTGAAACAAATTTAAATAGTGCTTGGGTCTCCTTTAGTCTGTCAGTAAAGTGGTGCATTTCTAACATGTATAGAACCTGCTGCAGAAAAACTGACATTTTTAAATAGATTTTTCTTTAAGCTTTATTTAGTAGACGGCTTAGAGCGAGTCTTTATGATGAGGCCACAATTTAGTGCACATGAAACAAGATTACAGATTTTTTGGGATAAATTCTGGTGTCTCTTTGGCAAATAAAATAACGTTTTTGCGCCACAGGGAGCAAGCTTTATGTGAAGAAGCCAAATTCTAGTACTCAGGCCAAGATTAACAATTTATCATAACTAAAAAATATCTATCTTTGGTAGATTTTGCGTAGAAGTAACTGATGTGGAAAAATTGGGTGTTGGTGCCTTCACACCATAACCCTTCAAAGTTATCCCTGGCAAATGCAGGATTTGACTCTACTCTTGAAAATTAGGTCACACAGGTGTGGAAAAATTGGGCAGGAGTAGCTGTGGGCAAGGAGGCAGAATAAGGGTGAGGACTCAGTTTACATTGCTATGGTGGTTACCAACATCCCTACGTAATTATAGAACAATTCACCTTCGGACTTTAAAGGTGACCACTTTAGATAAAGTTCAAAGCATTCGTAATTTTATTTTGAAACGATGAATAAAAAGTATTTGTATAAAAAAAAAAAAAAATATTCAGATTTGTATGTATTGTGCGGCACAGAACAGGTATATCATGAAATAAACATCTGGCATGTATAGGTTGTGAATACATGCAATTGGAGATTATAATTGAACAAACGCCCAACGCATTTCAGTTCCTTCTTTCTTCAGGGGCGTATCCATACATGGGACTGCAGTAAGCATTCAAAACAAAATGCCAATTTCTATATCGCCAGAGAATAAAAAAAAAAATTCTGTTCCTGGGTACCATTCCCCAACAGTCCCAGAAGGAAAGCCAGGGCAGAGGGTACCTACCAGCGGAGGCTACTAGAGCCAGAAAACAGCCCACCAGGCGGTTAGTCCACAGCTTGCAGGGATCACTATAGTTTGCAAAAGGTGGTACCCAGGCCATAGAGGCTCCTCAGAGGAGCAGGAATCTGCTCCACATGTTCTTGCTGCAGAGTGGAAGAAAAGGGACTTCAGCCTGTGGGTCAGCCCGACAGTGGAGCAGAGGAGGCAGAATAGGGCACTCTAGCAGCTGCGGTGGACTGCACACTGGTCTCTGCTTGGGTGACGGAGGATGGTTTAGTAAATCAGTCCACCACCTTCTCTGCATCCTGTGGCTGGATAGCACAGCCAACATCCGTAAAGAGACAAATGTGCCCTGTCTGAGTATGGAACACATCCACCTTTGCCTGTGGACACAGATGCTACTGGCCCCCTCATAGTGCCATGGGAACATCTGCCTCCCCTTGTTGGCCTCCCAGACATGATATGGGGGGGGGGGGGGGTCATTACACAAATTTATTAGATAATAGAAAATGGTTACAACCTCTTGAAGCCATAGGCCACATATTTGCATTCCATCAGCGTCAAGGGGATAAAGGTATGCCGGGGCAGGCAGGAAAACAGTTCACCTTATCTGTATGCCTTCTCATATACCCCCCCCCCATATTGGGTGCAAATGTAGAATCCCAACAGCAGTTGGACTTAAAATGAGGAATGTCACAGGTTAGCCAGTGCATGTTTGGATGCTGCAGCATACACCCCCTCCATACCAAACCATGCTAGTCAGAACTTCACTATAGATACAATACAGGTCCTTCTCAAAAAATTAGCATATTGTGATAAAGTTCATTATTTTCTGTAATGTACTGATAAACATTAGACTTTCATATATTTTAGATTCATTACACACAACTGAAGTAGTTCAAGCCTTTTCTTGTTTTAATATTGATGATTTTGGCATACAGCTCATGACAACCCAAAATTCCTATCTCAAAAAATTAGCATATCATGAAAAGGTTCTCTAAACGAGCTATTAACCTAATCATCTGAATCAACTAATTAACTCTAAACACCTGCAAAAGATTCCTGAGGCTTTTAAAAACTCCCAGCCTGGTTCATTACTCAAAACCGCAATCATGGGTAAGACTGCCGACCTGACTGCTGTCCAGAAGGCCATCATTGACACCCTCAAGCAAGAGGATAAGACACAGAAAGAAATTTCTGAACGAATAGGCTGTTCCCAGAGTGCTGTATCAAGGCACCTCAGTGGGAAGTCTGTGGGAAGGAAAAAGTGTAGCAGAAAACGCTGCACAACGAGAAGAGGTGACCGGACCCTGAAGAAGATTGTGGAGAAGGACCGATTCCAGACTTCGGAGGACCTGCGGAAGCAGTGGACTGAGTCTGGAGTAGAAACATCCAGAGCCACCGTGAACAGGCGTGTGCAGGAAATGGGCTACAGGTGCCGCATTCCCCAGAAGCGCCTGACCTGGCCTACAGAGAAGCAGCACTGGACTGTTGCTCAGTGGTCCAAAGTACTTTTTTCGGATGAAAGCAAATTTTGCATGTCATTCGGAAATCAAGGTGCCAGAGTCTGGAGGAAGACTGGGGAGAGGGAAATGCCAAAATGCCTGAAGTCCAGTGTCAAGTACCCACAGTCAGTGATGGTCTGGGGTGCCATGTCAGCTGCTGGTGTTGGTCCACTGTGTTTTATCAAGGGCAGGGTCAATGCAGCTAGCTATCAGGAGATTTTGGAGCACTTCATGCTTCCATCTGCTGAAAAGCTTTATGGAGATGAAGATTTCATTTTTCAGCACGACCTGGCACCTGCTCACAGTGCCAAAACCACTGGTAAATGGTTTACTGACCATGGTATTACTGTGCTCAATTGGCCTGCCAACTCTCCTGACCTGAACCCCATAGAGAATCTGTGGGATATTGGGAAGAGAAAGTTGAGAGACGCAAGACCCAACACTCTGGATGAGCTTAAGGCCGCTATCGAAGCATCCTGGGCCTCCATAACACCTCAGCAGTGCCACAGGCTGGTTGCCTCCATGCCACGCCGCATTGAAGCAGTAATTTCTGCAAAAGGATTCCCGACCAAGTATTGAGTGCATAACTGAACATAATTATTTAAAGGTTGACTTTTTTTGTATTAAAAACACTTTTCTTTTATTGGTCGGATGAAATATGCTAATTTTTTGAGATAGGATTTTTGGGTTTTCATGAGCTATATGCCAAAATCATCAATATTAAAACAAGAAAAGGCTAGAACTACTTCAGTTGTGTGTAATGAATCTAAAATATATGAAAGTCTAATGTTTATCAGTACATTACAGAAAATAATGAACTTTATCACAATATGCTAATTTTTTGAGAAGGACCTGTATAGTCTGCCTACATATCCATGCACAGTGTGGGCCTATGGGATGAGGATACAATCTAGTTGCCTGCTAAAGATTCACCAGTGTACTTGCGTAATGGTTTAGTAAATTGGGTTTAAAGCCATACCATACTAAAGGGACTATTTAAATACCATATTTATGGGCGTATAACATGCACAAAATATATATATATATATATATATATATATATATATATATATATATAGTGAAGTCCCCTGGCCTTCTTTCACTATCCCGGTGCAATGATAATCACAAACCCCCTATAACCGACTAATCAAAAATATTGTTGGCAATATCTTCAAACCCCACAAATAAAAGCAGCCGCTAAAAAAGCAAAATTTGCAATCACATAAAACAAAACATAGAGTAAAACCAACACAAAACCTTGGGAGGGTATTGTAAGTTTAACACAGCAGCGCTAAGTGGCCAGCCTTCAGCTGTGACCACTCAATCTTATAGCAAGTTCATAAGAGTATAACAGAGTGTGTCAAGAATCAAATCAATCCCCACGGTGTCTTCTAAAATGAGGTGTAATCCACTTCTAATGTATATCGCCACAAATGAAGCACCCCTTTCGGGTTGGTACTCACCACAAAGTGGATTTATACAGGCACCGACAGGTTGACTCAATCCAATCATCCGATCATCTACACATTTAGGGGCTGCTCGATCCCTCCAATCCCCAGATCATCTCACGATATCCACAGGTTTGGTGAAAAAGAAAGGCCCACAATAGTGTAATCCCATTAAACTTTTAATAAGGAGTCCTTAAAATTCTTCCAGACGTTTTTTCAATAAATAGCGGTAAAGTACAGCAAACAGTTTAAAAACCGCGCCATTCCTAGCCCCAATGAGAAGTCAGTATCAGCTGATCTCGTCCACCGTTAACAGCCTAACATGACTTCCCTGTCTTGGAGCGCATATGGAACGCACAGCGTCAGCCGCAAAGTCCCGCCCTGACGTTTCGTCTTTCCGACTTCCTCTGAGGGCGTGACTTAACGGCGCGGCACTCAGGGATATATACCCCAAGGTAATTGGACAGCGTGTGCACCTCTCCTGTAGCTGTCAGTACCACCAGCCAATCCCGATGGATAGACAGCTTGATAGTCACAGAGGGCACATCATTCCACCCTATTAGTACATTATATTATGTATAAGCAATAATAGGTATTCCCCATTATGCCTAACTAATCTCGTATTATCAAAATGATAATGCGTTAAAATGAATAATAATCCCTTAATTCCAAAACAGCGTGGGTCTACAATAATATTCAATATAAATGAACACTCGACATTGGCGCCATCTAGAGCATAATAAATAAATAGCAGGATTTCAACAGATTCACAGTAAGATATATAGACATAATAACAGAAATCACTCAAAATATACTACAGATAATCCTCAATAATGCAATATTACGATGTTAACATATTAAAATAATAAATATGTAAAAATATAAAAAAAAGTGTAAAATATATAAAAATATTATTACAATGTTAAACGCCGTAATTGCTACATAAAACCATCAATAACACTTAAAGATTTCTAATCAAGCATAATTAAATAATTATAACTCAAAAATCACTTATGAAGCAATTTATATCAAGCTCGACGTTTAACCCTTTGGGGGTAAGCGTATCTAAGGAGTATATCCAAAAAGTTTCACGTTTGGATAGCTCCCTCACCATATTACTTCCTCTCCATGCAGGTTTAATATGGTCCACCCCCCAGAACTTCAATCCAGTAGGGTCCTGGTCATGATACAATTTAAAATGAAGAGAGACATTGTGGTCTTTAAACACTAATCTAATATTCTTAATGTGCTCACCAATTCTCACTTTTAGACATCTCTTTGTACGTCCTACATACATTAGTCCACATGGACATAGTAACACATATACCACATGCGTGATATTACAGGTTATAAACTCCTTAATGGCAAATTCCTTCTTGTTCACTGTAGATGTAAAACAGTCAATGCCTCTAACTGGTTCTGCTATTTCTCTGCAGGCCTTACACTTATGACAAGCGAAGAAACCTTTTTTATCCCAAAAAGATAATAGCTTGGCTGGTGGATCAAACACCTTTTTCACAACCTTATCTCCTACATTAGGTGCTTTCCTATAAATGAATTTCGGAGCATCCGGTAATGCAGGTTTAAGTATTCTGTCAAGGCATAAAACGTGCCAATGGTTTTTCAGGACAGTTTCCACCTCTCTATATTGTGAGTTTAATGTTATTACAGTTACTATTAAGATATGTTAAAAAATTACAAAGCGATGATTCAGATCCTTCCCATATGAACATAATATCATCAATAAAACGTCGATAAAAAAGTAGGGCTGTTACTGATTAAAATTTTCCTGTTCGATTAATCGATTTTTTTTTTAAATCGATTAATCTACTAATTTTGATTAATTATAACGCACATAGATCCAACTACTTTTAGCTGATCTCCTTGCAGGCCGATTCCCAGTGCAGCTACCAACCACTGGAAAAATGATTAGCAGGATACAAAAAACACACAAAGGCAGCGCTCGATGGGAATAGCATTAAAACTTTTATAGTCTTCAAGTAGGTAACAAAATAAATATTGCACTGGAGATAAAATCGATGTAGCTTCATAAACTGTAAAAATGGTGCGAGTGATTCCAAACGGTAGCAAAAGCAGTCATAAAAACATGTAGCTAAGGATGATACTGGTATAAAAATGTGTACAACGATACCACTGCTTAATCCAGATGAGGAGGGGTTAACATCAGTCCGTCGGCATGTAGATGTCCCGTGAAGGGAACTATCACAACTCCCAGTGCATGGCTGTAGAATCCCAGGTTGATAGAGGGAAGTGATAGAGGGAAGTGTAACAGCCCATGCGCATGGCAGATAGTAAGGTCCCGCCGGCATGCAGATATAAAGGCACAGCAAAGGAGCCCTTCAAATGGACACGGCAAGCCCCGTCGGTGTCCGTGACGTCACCGGATCTCCCTGAAGACTTTTGATCGATCAAAAGAATTTTAATCGATCAAAACAATTAATCGATTAATCGAGGAATTAATAGTTAATTTCCACAGCCCTATAAAAAAGTAATTCTCTCCTTCTATTTACAAAGACATGTTTATCCTCCCACTCCCCCATGAAGAGGTTCGCGATACTGGGCGCAAATTTAGCGCCCATAGCCACACCTCTCTTTTGGGTATAAAACTCATTATTAAACCAAAAATAGTTATGTGATAAACAAAAATCTAAAACCTCCTTTAAAAAAACTTTCTGGTGATGGGGGAGATCCTCTCTCTGGCTCAAAGCCCAGTTTAGGGCGAGCAGAGCATTGTCGTATTGTATCACGGTGTACAAAGAGGATACATCTGATGTCACCAGAAACAATTCTCCCCGGCCTGCCAGTTGAACTTCTTGAAGGGCCTGTAATAGGTCTTTTGTATCCTTCAAATAGGCTTTAGTGGTTTTAACACTGAACTGTAAAAACCGGTCCAGATATTCGCCCATCCTGGAAGTGACGGACCCAATGCCATTCACAATTGGCCTGGCGGGGGGATTTTGAGAGTCTTTGTGTATTTTGGGGAGGGAGTAGATCGTGGGGATCCGAGTACTGCTTTGGGTCAAATAACGTTTTTCTTTTACTGTTAACACGTTTTCTCTATAACCATGTTCAACAAGATGCCCCAATTCCTGGTTGTATTGAGGTGTGGGGTCATTGTTCAATTTTCTATATGTGTCAGTATCAGCTAACATTTCCGTCAGTTGTCCGACGTAGTAGTCCTTCGATAAGACCACCACACCTCCCCCTTTGTCAGCTGGTCTGACTACCACGTCATTTCGAGTTTCCAGCATTTTTATACCTTCATAGATGAATCTCGGATTGACTCCTTTTTTTGGGATGATCTTTTCCATATCTCTAAGTACTAAACCTTTAAAAACCTCCAAATGATGAATTGCCGTATTTGGAGGGTTAAAAAGGGACTTGTTTTTAAGTCCACTATCAACCGCAATCGATGAAGTAGTGCTACCTCCAATTGGGTTCGACACTTTGTTCAAAAAATATTTTTTGATACCGAGTTTCCTCATATATCGATGAATGTCGACGTAAATATCCAATTTATTAATGGGTCGTTTCAGGCCACACTTTAAGCCGAGCTGCAAAATATTTGTCTCTTTATGCGTAAGCTCTACCCCACTTAAGTTGTAAATACCCGTTAGTCTCTTTCCAGCCTCCTTTTTTTGCTGGATTCTTGCTCCTGCTCTACATCCACGTTTTCTGCCTTCCTTAGATTTTGTTGTTGTATATAATCCCAATCCTGCTGGTCCCTCCAATGCTGATCCCTGTGATCGGGACCGTATTGTTGATATGAGGGTCCTTGCTGAGGATATTGTTGGGGATATTAAACTGGTGGTCTCCCCCTTTGGGGTGGATAACCCCTTCCTCTCCTCCTGTTTCCCCTTCCTCGCCAAAGAAAAGGACGTGGTGGGTGAGCTCCATTCCTATCTCCTCCATCCCACAAGGATTCATACCTGTTGGACACCGGGATGCTATAAGTGTCATGGTTTGTCCTATACTGTTGATTCCAATTGGAATTCTCACGGGCCCTTGTCCCTCTACCTCTCCCCTGATTATCTCTCCTCGGGGTGAGGTGATTAGAGGGTGGATTAACAGTTTTAATCCTAGTAGGATTCTCTATCCTCTGCGTTTGAGGAGTAGGTCTAGGTGTACTGGAGATAGATGTTCCACTTTGACTAGGAGCAGGATCCACTTCAATATGTACCGTATTTATCGGCGTATAACACGCGCCGGCGTATGACACGCACCCCAAGTTTAGGAGGGAATTTTAAGGAAAAAAACTTTTAGGAGGGAAATTCAAGGAAAAAAAACTTACATTTAAATGCAGCATGCAGCCTTGCCCAGTGTCCATCTGCAGCCTTGCCCAGTGTCCATCTGTCCATCTGCAGCCTTGCCCAGTGTCCATCTGTCCATCTGCAGCCTTGCCCAGTGTCCACCTGTCCATCTGCAGCCTTGCCCAGTGTCCATCTGTCCATCTGCAGCCTTGCCCAGTGTCCATCTGTCCATCTGCAGCCTTGCCCAGTGTCCATCTGCCCATCTGCAGCCTTGCCCAGTGTCCATCTGTCCATCTGCAGCCTTGCCCAGTGCCTTTGCAATCTTGTCAGTCTCGGCGTTTTTTTAAATTTGGTGCCGATTTCTGTGGAGAGGAGCGAGCGGGGCCGAATGTACTTCGGCTAGACTCGGCTCCTCTCGCAGTCCCGCCCATCTCCACTGACTGCGCCGCTGACAGAGAAAGCAGAGTGTACTTCGGCTAGACTCGGCTCTGCTCACAGTCAGGGGCAGGACTGCGAGAGGAGCCGAGACTAGCCGAAGTACACTCGGCTTTCTCTATGTCAGCGGCGCAGTCAGAGATGGGCGGGACTGCAAGAGGAGCCGAGTAAAGCCGAGTGTACTTTGGCTTCGGCTCCGCTCGCTCCTCTCGCTCGTTTCAGCAGGGGAATTCGACGGAGTATCGGCGTATAACACGCACCCACGATTTTCCCCTGATTTTAAGGGGGGAAAAGTGCGTGTTATATGCCGATAAATACGGTATATCGCCATTATTCATATTCCCTATACTTATACCATCTTGCCAGTAGTAAATTGTTCTATTCTTAAAATCATTTAAATCACGATAAAACTTCTTGATCTTTTTCTTCTGAGTGTCTTTATCAACTTTCTCAAGTCTCTTCTTAATCCTGTTATTAAAATCCGGAATCTGCTGTGAATCCTTAATTGGATCCAACTGTACTTGTAGCTGATTGATCCTATTCTCTAATTTGATCATTTTCTTCTTTTTCCTCTGCAAGATCAATTCCTGCAACTGTGGGCCCACACCATTAAAAAACTTTAACCATTCAGACATGGATTCAGGATCATCCAATGCATCCTGGGGTGCTACTTCCCACCTCAGGCTTCGAACAATAATTTTTTCTTTTAAATAATGTTCGATGGTACAGATGTCCCACCATGTCCTAACTTGCTTTTCCAATGTACTTCCTAATGCTGTAATAATACCGCTATAATTCTCCTCTAGTCTAGCCTGTTCATTGACTGAAAACAGATTAGCTATATCTAACTGTCTGTTATTTAGGAATCTGATCGCATCCATTGCAAGCCTGAGATTAAAACAAAGTATACAAAAAATATATATATATAGTGAAGTCCCCTGGCCTTCTTTCACTATCCCGGCGCAATGATAATCACAAACCCCCTATAACCGACTAATCAAAAATATTGTTGGCAATATCTTCAAACCCCACAAATAAAAGCAGCCGCTAAAAAAGCAAAATTTGCAATCACATAAAACAAAAAATAGAGTAAAACCAACACAAAACCTTGGGAGGGTATTGTAAGTTTAACACAGCAGCGCTAAGTGGCCAGCCTTCAGCTGTGACCACTCAATCTTATAGCAAGTTCATAAGAGTATAACAGAGTGTGTCAAGAATCAAATCAATCCCCACGGTGTCTTCTAAAATGAGGTGTAATCCACTTCTAATGTATATCGCCACAAATGAAGCACCCCTTTCGGGTTGGTACTCACCACAAAGTGGATTTATACAGGCACCGACAGGTTGACTCAATCCAATCATCCGATCATCTACACAGTCAGGGGCTGCTCGATCCCTCCAATCCCCAGATCATCTCACGATTAGTGATGAGCCGAACACCCCCGGGTTCGGTTCGCACCAGAACCCGCAAACGGACCGAAAGTTCGCACGAACATTAGAACCCTATGAAATACAATGGATGCGAACGTTCGGATTCTAAAGTGCTAACTATAACGACTATTATCCATGTTATTGTCCGAAACAGAGTTTGGGAACCGGGGTTCTGCACCAGGGGACATGTATCAATGCAAAAAGAAGTTTTAAAAACGGACGTTTTCCGGGAGCAGTCATTTTAATGAGGCATAAAGTGAAAAAAAAAAGTCAAATATTCCTTTAAATATTGTACCTGGGGGGTGTCTAAAGTATGCCTGTGAAGTGCCACGTGTTTCCCGTGTTTAGAACTGTCCCTGCACAAAATAACATTTCTAAAGGAAAAAAAGCCATTTAAAACTGCTTGCGGCTTTAATGTAATGTCTGGTCCCGGTAATATGGATGAAAAACTTTAGGAAAAATGGCATAGCTACCCCATCAACCCCCCCCCCACCCCAGCCCATTACCAGCCCCTTTGGGTCTTGTATGGATATTAAGGGGAACCCCGCACACAAAATAAAAAAGGCCCTATATACTCTGAACAGCCGTATACAGGCGGTGCATACAAGACAGGGACTGTAGGTTTGTTCTTATGTAGAATCTGTTTGTAATTTTGAACAGCTGCATTGTTTAAGTGTAGCTCCATGCCAAATTCCTTTTTTTTAGCTTTTTGGAAAACATAGGGAACGGGTATCACCCCTGTCACATTTTTTTTGCTGTCTGTGCCCCTGTTCAGAACATTTCACCTCACTTTGCGTCCCAATGACAACTGTTTTTGAAATGTGGTGTTTTTATTGAAACAAGGATTGGTGATAAAGCATTAGTAGAGAGGAGACACCTTTCTCCCTTATTAATTCTTACAGGAGAGAATTTTCCTTCCAAGGGGTAGATTTCCTCTCACTTCCTGTTGTCTTCTTCCGTTTGCAAGTAGTAGTAGTTTGTAAGTTGGATGTTTGAAAGTAGGGACCTTCCGTATATACTCTGCAGAAATTGGCCCCTTAGGTGTTGGTGTTGGCACAACACTGAAAGCACTCACAGTTATTCTTGGTGGGTGCTGGAACACCCTGCTGTCAACTATTATATCAGGAATTGTAATAACATATAATTGTTGATCAGTGGTAGTAAAAATTGGGCCTTTGATGGTGGTGCTGGTGCCACAACACTGTAAGGCCTGACAGTTACTCTTGGTGGGCGCAGCAATGGTCCCTGCTGTGAATTATTAGATCAATAATTAGAATTGCATGCCCCTGTTGAACAGGGGCTGAAAAATTCGGCCTTTGGTGGTGGTGGTAGTGGTGGTGATGGTGGTGCTGGTGCCACAACACGGTAAGGCCTGACAGTTACTCTTGGTGGGCGCATCAATGGGCCCTGCTGTGAATTATTAGATCAATAATTATAATTGCATGCCCCTGTTGAACAGGGGCTGAAAAATTTGGCCTTTGGTGGTGGTGGTGGTGGTGGTGGTGCTGGTGCCACAACACTGTAAGGCCTGACAGTTACTCTTGGTGGGCGCAGCAATGGGCCCTGCTGTGAATTATTAGATCAATAATTATAATTGCATGCCCCTGTTGAACAGGGGCTGAAAAATTGGGCCTTAGGCACTGGTGGCACAACACTGCAACCCCTCACAGATACTGTACTTGGAGCACAGCAATGAGGCCTGTTGCAAAGTATTGCATCAAAAATTTTAATTACACGCCCCTGTTAAACAGGGGCTGAAAAATTGGGCCTTAGCCACTGGTGGCGTCACCCATAAACCAAAATGATCTTCCAAGCTATCATCGTTAATCGTATCATTGAGGAGGAGGAGGAGGATAGCTAGTCAACATAACAGCACAGGCACTCAGCATCAGCATCAGTGTTGAAGGGATGTGACATTTTAAAATCAATTAGTCTGTTATATCAGCATCTGGTGTGTGGTAGCTGGTGGTGATCCAAGACTGGTTCATCTTGATGAAAGTCAGTCGATCAACCGAGTCGGTGGACAGGCGCACCCTGTGATCCGTGACAAATCCTCCAGCAGCACTGAATGTGCATTCTGAAAGAACGCTGGATGCAGGACAGGCCAGTAGCTCAATTGCATACTGTGCAAGCTCTGGCCAGTGATCCATCCTCAAGACTAGTGATGAGCCGAACACCCCCGGGTTCGGTTCGCACCAGAACCCGCGAACGGACCGAAAGTTCGTACGAACAATAGAACCCTATTAAATACAATGGATGCGAACGTTCGAATTCTAAAGTGCTAATTATAACAACTATTATGCATAGGAAAGGAAAAACGTACCGCTCAAAAGCTTGAGAATTCACCAAGTAGCTGCTTCCGCCCGGTCACTCACACAGGTGCTGACTCTGCACTGATGCATGGGAGAAAAAGAAACCCTGGACTGCCGCACTCTGTATAGACAGTTATTTATTCCAAAATTTCAGGTAAAAAATCCAAATTCAAAATAAATCCATAAATCCAAAACAACAAATGCAGATAGTGTGCATGCAGGGAAGGGTGGCTAACGCGTTTCACGTCACGAATTGACGCTTACTCATAGCTAGGGTGTGTGGGAATCAATAGAGGTATAAATGAAAAATAAAGTAACTTTACACCAATCAGTACTGGAAGAACACAGCTGACTGGGATAACCTTATGTTTGATTCCGACACTCCCAAGAAAGGGTGAGGGGGGAAGGGAATAGCACTCTTTTGAAGACCATTCACAAAAATACAAAATTACAAAATGTGTATAAATTATAAACTAAACACTTAATGCTTAAACATAGACACACCAAAGTGTGTCTATATATTATTTAAAGTGAATGAATATGACAGTGATAAGTATGAATGTCAATTAATTAAGTTCAAAAAATGAACGGAAAAATCTTTTTAAATGAAAAAATAAATGAAAAGTGAAAATGTGAAAATGTTTTTTGGAGATGGTAAGCCATAGATGTAAATATATTCATGTATGTGAAATAATTATTATATGATATTCGTGTGAATTGAAATAATAATAATAGTGATTTACAAGTACTCCAAAAAACCATAATGATGAATTAATTAATAAATAATAAATAATAAAATTTAAATGCACAAAATGTGCACAATGCGTGCTACTACCAAACAGACTGTGTGACAATTACATAGGGAAATGTGAAGAATGATAAATATGAATAAATAAATGATAAGTGATCATGAAGGAGATATATGTGTGTGTATAAAGTGTAAAGAAATGTCCATATATGAATGTCTATAAATGTGCTATATAACATAATATAATCCACCTTGTAATGGGTCAATGGATATAATGCAATATGCCATAGAACAAAATAAACATGGATAAATGAATACAATTTAAATAAATATCATGTGTGAATATATGCATTTACCGGAGACACATGTCTCTCCTGTATGCACACATGAACCTTGGACTTTCAACTTTAAACATAAACATAAATAAGAAATGTGTAATAAATGAGTATAAGAATGTACAAAGATATGCACGATAATATACAATAAAATCATGCAAGGGGGTACATGAAAATGTGTGTAAGGAAATTCGGATGTTCAGATCCATATAGGAAAATGGTATTGAACCACACACAATACTATCTAGCAGGATGACCATGCATCTTTGCATAGATGTACCCTCATCTCTGCGGTTTAAGATGTAAACCCAATATTCAAATAGTGATAAAATCATGATATTAACCTTAATTGTCAAGGGAATCTGTTAAAATAGTGTGTATGCACATGTCAATCACCGCACTTATCCAAAATCAAAAATTAAATAATATATGAACATATGAACATACACACTTTTATATGTTCATATATTATTTAATTTTTGATTTTGGATAAGTGCGGTGATTGACATGTGCATACACACTATTTTAACAGATTCCCTTGACAATTAAGGTTAATATCATGATTTTATTATTTATTATTTATTAATTAATTCATCATTATGGTTTTTTGGAGTACTTGTAAATCACTATTATTATTATTTCAATTCACACGAATATCATATAATAATTATTTCACATACATGAATATATTTACATCTATGGCTCACCATCTCCAAAAAACATTTTCACATTTTCACTTTTCATTTATTTTTTCATTTAAAAAGATTTTTCCGTTCATTTTTTGAACTTAATTAATTGACATTCATACTTATCACTGTCATATTCATTCACTTTAAATAATATATAGACACACTTTGGTGTGTCTATGTTTAAGCATTAAGTGTTTAGTTTATAATTTATACACATTTTGTAATTTTGTATTTTTGTGAATGGTCTTCAAAAGAGTGCTATTCCCTTCCCCCCTCACCCTTTCTTGGGAGTGTCGGAATCAAACATAAGGTTATCCCAGTCAGCTGTGTTCTTTCAGTACTGATTGGTGTAAAGTTACTTTATTTTTCATTTATACCTCTATTGATTCCCACACACCCTAGCTATGAGTAAGCGTCAATTCGTGACGTGAAACGCGTTAGCCACCCTTCCCTGCATGCACACTATCTGCATTTGTTGTTTTGGATTTATGGATTTATTTTGAATTTGGATTTTTTACCTGAAATTTTGGAATAAATAACTGTCTATACAGAGTGCGGCAGTCCAGGGTTTCTTTTTCTCCCATGCAACTATTATGCATGTTATTGTCCTAAAAAGGGTTTGGGAACCCGGGTTCTGCACCAGGGGACATGTATCAATGCAAAAAGAAGTTTTAAAAATGGTCGTTTTTCGGGAGCAGTCATTTTAATGATGCATAAAGTGAAAAAAAAAAAGTCAAATATTCCTTTAAATATCGTACCTGGGGGGTGTCTAAAGTATGCCTGTGAAGTGCCACGTGTTTCCCGTGTTTAGAACTGTCCCTGCACAAAATTACATTTCTAAAGGAAAAAAAAGCCATTTAAAACTGCTTGCGGCTTTAATGTAATGTCTGGTCCCGGTAATATGGATGAAATTCTTTAAGAAAAATGGCATAGCTACCCCATAACAGCCCCCCCCCTACCCCAGCCCATTACCAGCCCCTTTGGGTCTTGTATGGATATTAAGGGGAACCCCGCACATAAAATAAAAAAGGCCCTATATACTCTGAACAGCCGTATACAGGCGGTGCATACAAGACAGGGACTGTAGGTTTGTTCTTATGTAGAATCTGTTTGTAATTTTGAACAGGTACATTGTTGAAGTGTAGCTCCAGCCCAAAAATCTATTTTTAAACTTTTTGGAAAACATAGGTAAGGGTTATCACCCCTGTAACATTTGTTTTGCTGTCTGTGCCCCTGTTCAGAACATTTCACCTCACTTTGCGTCCCAATGACAACTGTTTTTGAAATGTGGTGTTTTTCTTGAAACAAGGATTGCTGATAAAGCATCAGTACAGAGGAGACACCTTTCTCCCATATTTATTCTTACAGGAAAGAATTTTCCTTCCTAGTGGTAGATTTCCTCTCACTTCCTGTTGTCTTCTTGCGTTTGCAAGTAGGAGTCGTTTGTAAGTTGGATGTTTGAAAGTAGGGACCTGCCGTATATACTCTGCAGAAATTGGCCCCTTAGTTGTTGGTGTTGGCACAACACTGTAAGCACTCACAGTTACTCTTGGTTGGTGCTGGAACGCCCTGCTGTCAACTATTATATCAGGAATTTTAATTACATATAATTGTTGAACAGTGGTAGTAAAAATTGGGCCTTTGATGGTGGTGCTGGTGCCACAACACTGTAAGCCCTGACAGTTACTCTTGGTGGGTGCAGCAATGGGCCCTGCTGTGAATTATTAGATCAAGAATTGTAATTGCATGCCCCTGTTGAACAGGGGCTGAAAAATTGGGCCTTTCGTGGTGGTGGTGGTGGTGTTGCCACAACACTGTAAGCCCTCAGAGTTACTCTTGGTGGGTGCAGGAATGGGCCCTGCTGTGAATTATTAGATCAAGAATTGTAATTACATGCCCCTTTTGAACAGGGGCTGAAAAATTGGGCCTTTCGTGGTGGTGGTGGTGGTGGCGTTGCCA
Source organism: Rana muscosa (assembly GCA_029206835.1). Classification (NCBI taxonomy): domain Eukaryota; kingdom Metazoa; phylum Chordata; class Amphibia; order Anura; family Ranidae; genus Rana; species Rana muscosa. The sequence goes on from JARGYO010000077.1 coordinate 786,840, forward strand.
CAATACTGTAAGCCCTCAGAGTTACTCTTGGTGGGTGCAGCAATGGGCCCTGCTGTGAATTATTAGATCAAGAATTGTAATTACATGCCCCTTTTGAACAGGGGCTGAAAAATTGGGCCTTTCGTGGTGGTGGTGGCGTTGCCACAACACTGTAAGCCCTCAGAGTTACTCTTGGTGGGTGCAGGAATGGGCCCTGCTGTGAATTATTAGATCAAGAATTGTAATTACATGCCCCTTTTGAACAGGGGCTGAAAAATTGGGCCTTTCGTGGTGGTGGTGGTGGTGGCGTTGCCACAACACTGTAAGCCCTCAGAGTTACTCTTGGTGGGTGCAGCAATGGGCCCTGCTGTGAATTATTAGATCAAGAATTGTAATTGCATGCCCCTGTTGAACAGGGGCTGAAAAATTGGGCCTTAGGCACTGGTGGCACAACACTACAACCCCTCACAGATACTGTACTTGGAGCACAGCAATGAGCCCTGTTGCAAAGTATTGCTTCAAAAATTGTAATGACACGCCCCTGTTAAACAGGGGCTGAAAAATTGGGCCTTAGGCACTGGTGCCACAACACTCCAACCCCTCACAGATACTGTACTTGGAGCACAGCAATGAGCCCTATGGCAAATTATTGCTAAAAAAATTGTAATTACACGCCCCTGTAAAACAGGGGCTGAAAAATTGGGCCTTAGCCACTGGTGGCGGCACCCATAAACAAAAATGATCTTCCAAGCTATCATCATCAATCGTATCATTGAGGACTCGGAGGAGGAGGATAGCCAGTCAACATAACAGCACAGGCACTCAGCATCAGCATCAGTCTTGAAGGGATGTGACATGTTAAAATCAATTAGTCTGTTATATCAGCATCAGGTGTGTGGTAGCTGGTGGTGATCCAAGACTGGTTCATCTTGATGAAAGTCAGTCGATCAACCGAGTCGGGGGACAGGCGCACCCTGTGATCCGTGACAAATCCTCCAGCAGCACTGAATGTGCGTTCCGAAAGAACGCTGGATGCAGGACAGGCCAGTAGCTCAATTGCATACTGTGCAAGCTCTGGCCAGTGATCCATCCTCAAGACCCAGTAAGCCAGAGGATTTTCGGTGGGGAAGGTGTCCAAGTCTGACCTTGCCCCTAGATATTCCTGCACCATGTTTATCAGACGCTGGCGATGGTTGCTGGAACCGATCATACTTTGGGGCTGCGGACTAAAGAATTGTCTGAACGCATCGGTCAGACGGCCACCTTCCCCACCGCTCCTTCTTTGACTGGCCGAAGCCTCAGCAACTCGTTGTCCAGGACCAGGAGTTTGTAACCTCCCAGTCTCTGGGAACGCGTTGCACAGACCTTTCTGCAAGGCCTCCCGGAGTTGTCTCATCCTCTGCTCCCTCTGCGACGGTAACATAAGGTCCGCAACCTTACCCTTGTACCGTGGATCAAGGAGAGTGGCCAGCCAGTAATGGTCCCTCTACTTGATCCGAAGAATACGAGGATCCTTCCGCAGACTTTGCAGGATCAGGGAGGCCATGCAGCGTAGGTTTGCTGAGGCATTCGCTCCGGAGTCCTCTGGGTCACTAAGGACGACATGATCCGCAGCCACCTCCTCCCAGCCACGTACAAGTCCACTGGTTTCTTGGGACTGTAAATCATCCCTAAAAGACTGCTGCTGATGATGCTGAGTGCCAGCCTCCACCTCCATGCTGACACAATCCTCCTCCTCCTCCTCCTCCTCCTCCTCTTCCTGTGCGATGGGTGGGACAGAAGGAACACTGTCTGGGTAAAGGGGGCCTTGAGAGGCAAGGAAGTCCTCCTCTTCCTGCCTCTGTTCTGCCTCAAGTGCCCTGTCCATTATTCCACGCAGCGTGTGCTCCAACAGGTGGACAAGAGGTACAGTGTCACTGATGCATGCACTGTCACTGCTCACCATCCTCGTGGCCTCCTCAAATGGTGCCAGGACAGTGCATGCATCCCTGATCATGCCCCACTGGCGTGGAGAAAAAAAACCAAGCTCCCCTGACCCTGTCCTGGTGCCGTAGTCGCACAGGTACTCATTGATGGCCCTCTGCTGCGTGTGCAGCCGCTGCAGCATGGCCAACGTTGAGTTCCACCTGGTGGGCATGTCACATATAAGGCGGTTCTTGGGCAGGTTCAACTCCTTTTGCAGCTCAGCCAGGCGAGCACTGGCATTATAAGATCTGCGGAAATGCACACAGACTTTCCTGGCCTGCCTCAGGACATCCTGTAAGCCCGGGTACCTGCCCAAGAACCGCTGCACCACCAGGTTAAGGACGTGAGCCACACAGGGCAGATGGGTCAGTTGTCCCTGTCGGAGGGCGGAGAGGAGGTTGGTGCCATTGTCGCAAACCACCATTCCTGGCTTAAGCTGGCGTGGCGTCAACCACCTCTCGGCCTGGCCCTGCAGAGCAGACAGGACCTCTGCCCCAGTGTGGCTTCTGTCCCCCAAACACACCAGCGCAAGCACGGCATGGCATCTTTTTGCCTGCGTACTTGCGTAGCCCCGTGAACGGCTACGGAGCACCGCTGGTTCATAGGACAAACCACAGGAAGAGGCCATGGAGGAAGAAGAAGAGGAGGGGGTGGAGGAGAGAGGTGTGTCACAACCAGTAGTAGCATTTTGGAGGCGTGGCGGTGGAACAACCTCCAACACTACTGCACCTTGTCCTGCATCCTTCCCAGCTGCCAAAAGAGTGACCCAATGGGCCGCGAAAGAAAGGTAACGTCCCTGTCCATGCCTGCTGGACCATGAATCAGCGGTAATATGCACCTTACCGCTGACCGCCCTGTCCAGCGAGGCCAAGACATTGCCTTCCACATGCCGGTAGAGAGCCGGAATAGCCTTCCGTGAGAAAAAGTGGCGTTTGGGAACCTGCCACTGAGGAACCGCACATTGCACAAACTCACGGAAGGGGGCCGAGTCTACCAACTGAAAAGGCAGCAGTTGAAGCGCTAGCAATTTAGCCAAGCTAGCATTCAACCGCTGGGCATGTGGATGGCTGGGAGTGAACTTCTTTCGACGGTCCAGCAGCTGGGGCAGGGAAATTTGCCTGCTAGAATCGGACGTCGGTGTACTGCTAGCAGAGTGGCCGCAAGTACTTGGCTGTGACACACCTAATTCTACACCTTCATTCCTCTCAGTGCATGTTTCAGAGAGGACTGAAGTTATAGTGGGGTTGGAGATCCCAGCTGATGCGGTGCAAGGAGAGGTCCGCTTTGTTCTTTGGTGTGGGTCTTTGAGGTAGGCTTGCCAACGAGCTGCATGGCAGGTCAACATATGTCTGGTCAGGCATGTGGTACCCAAGCGGCTGATGTTTTGGCCACGCGATATACGCTTGAGACATATGTTGCAAACAGCAGCTGTGCGATCTGATGCACTAGCCTCAAAAAAGGCCCACGCCAAGGAACTTTTTGAATGACGGGCAGAGGCAGCGCCCTGCACAGGCGGAGCTCTGCGGTGTGATTCCGTCGGTGTACTGCCCTTACGCTGGCCACCAAAGGGCATCCTGCCTCGTTGGAGATGTGCCTCCTCCTCATCCTCCTCCTCCTCCTCTCTACTATTAGGCACCCACGTGGAGTCAGTGACCTCATCATCCCCTCCCTCCTCATCACTGGAGCCATTCTGGCAGTATGCTGCAGCTGCTGGAACATGACTGCCAGATTGGTGTCCTTCTTGAGCATCCCCTCTGTCTGCTCTCACGCTACTGCCTTCCTGTAGCTGGGTTTCATCATCAGACCCTTCGAAACGCCGGGCATCCTCCTGGAGCATGTACCCAACACTGTGCTCAAACAGTTCGGGGGACTCCTCAGGAGGAGGACATGGTGGGTCTAGGGAAGGAGTGACTGATGATGAGTCTGACATTGATACCAGGGAAGAGGACGCTTTGGCAGCTGCTTTTCCAGTACCCTGAGCCTGGGTGAGAGAGGATGAGGAGGAGGAGGAGGGCTTGGTCATCCACTCTACCAAGTCTTCGGCATGATGTGGCTCAACATGTCCAGCTGCCGAAAAGAAGGACAAGCGTGTCCCATGGCCATGTGCTGATGACAATGCACCGCGTCCACGACCAGCACTGTTGCCCCCAGACACAGAGCCTGCTTGCCCTCTTTTATTGCCTCCTGACTGTCTGCCTCTCCTTGTTTGCCTTCCAGACATTCTAATAGATGGCCTGCAGGGAGATGGGAAAAAAGCAATAAGGGCTACCTTCAGGTGTCCTTCTCTGTCCCTTTACTTAAGGATTTCTAAATATGGTTGAGGATGATTGCTTTTGCACAGAATAGCACAACGACAATTTCCCTGACTGTCCAAAAAACAAGGATTTCAAAGATGGTTGATGAGGAATGCTTTAGCACACTATAGCACAAGGAGAATTTCCCTCACTGTCCTTCCCTGTCCCTAGAAACAAGGATTCGCACAGTGAAAGAAACTGACACTCTCCCTACCTAGAGTTTTCTGTCCCTAGAAAAAATGTTTTTTTAAAGCACACTATAGCACAAGGAGAATTCCCCTCACTTTCCTTCTTTGTCCCTAGAAACAAGGATTCGCACAGTGAAAGAAACTGACACTCTCCCTACCTAGAGTTTTCTGTCCCTAGAAAAAATGTTTTTTTAAAGCACACTATAGCACAAGGAGAATTCCCCTCACTTTCCTTCTTTGTCCCTAGAAACAAGGATTCGCACAGTAAAAGACACTGACACTCTCCCTACCTAGAGTTTTCTGTCCCTAGAAAAAATGTTTTTTTAAAGCACACTATAGCACAAGGAGAATTCACTCACTGTCCTTCCCTGTCCCTAGAAACAAGGATTCGCACAGTGAAAGAAACTGACACTCTCCCTACCTAGAGTTTTCTGTCCCTAGAAAAAATGTTTTTTTAAAGCACACTATAGCACAAGGAGAATTCACTCACTGTCCTTCCCTGTCCCTAGAAACAAGGATTCGCACAGTGAAAGAAACTGACACTCTCCCTACCTAGAGTTTTCTGTCCCTAGAAAAAATGTTTTTTTAAAGCACACTATAGCACAAGGAGAATTCCCCTCACTTTCCTTCTTTGTCCCTAGAAACAAGGATTCGCACAGTGAAAGAAACTGACACTCTCCCTACCTAGAGTTTTCTGTCCCTAGAAAAAATGTTTTTTTAAAGCACACTATAGCACAAGGAGAATTCCCCTCACTTTCCTTCTTTGTCCCTAGAAACAAGGATTCGCACAGTAAAAGACACTGACACTCTCCCTACCTAGAGTTTTCTGTCCCTAGAAAAAATGTTTTTTTAAAGCACACTATAGCACAAGGAGAATTCACTCACTGTCCTTCCCTGTCCCTAGAAACAAGGATTCGCACAGTGAAAGAAACTGACACTCTCCCTACCTAGAGTTTTCTGTCCCTAGAAAAAATGTTTTTTTAAAGCACACTATAGCACAAGGAGAATTCACTCACTGTCCTTCCCTGTCCCTAGAAACAAGGATTCGCACAGTGAAAGAAACTGACACTCTCCCTACCTAGAGTTTTCTGTCCCTAGAAAAAATGTTTTTTTAAAGCACACTATAGCACAAGGAGAATTCCCCTCACTTTCCTTCTTTGTCCCTAGAAACAAGGATTCGCACAGTGAAAGAAACTGACACTCTCCCTACCTAGAGTTTTCTGTCCCTAGAATTTTTTTTTTTTTAAAGCACACTATAGCACAAGGAGAATTCACTCACTGTCCTTCCCTGTCCCTAGAAACAAGGATTCGCACAGTGAAAGAAACTGACACTCTCCCTACCTAGAGTTTTCTGTCCCTAGAAAAAATGTTTTTTTAAAGCACACTATAGAACAAGGAGAATTCCCCTCACTTTCCTTCTTTGTCCCTAGAAACAAGGATTCGCACAGTAAAACACACTGACACTCTCCCTACCTATCCTTCTCTTTCCCTAAACTAAAGGAATCCAGGTTAAGCAAGAAAGAAATAAATGTCACTGTCCCTGCCTATGCTTCTCTTTCCCTGCTCCGGAACACACTACACTAGGCCGCCGTGCTGGCGGCCTTTTATAGTGTGGGGCGTGTACTAAACACCCTCAGCAATAATTGGCCACAGGCATCCTGCCTGTGGCCAATCATTGCTCTCCTCGCTGCCGGCGCTGTGATTGGCCAAGCATGCGGGGTCACAGTGCATGCTTGGCCAATCACAGCGCCTGGATGACACTGCGATGGCGTAGTGCATTGTGGGCCGTTCGCGTCACTCGAATTTGGCGCGAACGGCCCAAATCGTTCGATCTTCGTCGAACGATCGAACAGCCGATGTTCGAGTCGAACGTATGTTCGACTCGAACACGAAGCTCATCCCTACTCAAGACCCAGTAAGCCAGCGGATTTTCGGTGGGGAAGGTGTCCAAGTCTGACCTTGCCCCTAGGTATTCCTGCACCATGTATATCAGACGCTGGCGATGGTTGCTGGAACCGATCATACTTTGGGGCTGCGGACTAAAGAATTGTCTGAACGCATCGGTCAGACGGCCACCTTCCCCACCGCTCCTTCTTTGACTGCCCGAAGCCTCAGCAACTCGTTGTCCAGGACCAGGAGTTTGTAACCTCCCAGTCTCTGGGAACGCGTTGCACAGACCTTTCTGCAAGGCCTCCCGGAGTTGTCTCATCCTCTGCTCCCTCTGCGACGGTAACATAAGGTCCGCAACCTTACCCTTGTACCGTGGATCAAGGAGAGTGGCCAGCCAGTAATGGTCCCTCTCCTTGATCCGAAGAATACGAGGATCCTTCCGCAGACTTTGCAGGATCAGGGAGGCCATGCAGCGTAGGTTAGCTGAGGCATTCAGTCCGGAGTCCTCTGGGTCACTAAGGACGACATGATCCGCAGCCACCTCCTCCCAGCCACGTACAAGTCCACTGGTTTCTTGGGACTGTAAATCATCCCTAAAAGACTGCTGCTGATGATTCTGAGTGCCAGCCTCCACCTCCATGCTGACACAATCCTCCTCCTCCTCCTCCTCTTCCTGTGCGATGGGTGGGACAGAAGGAACACTGTCTGGGTAAAGGGGGCCTTGAGAGGCAAGGAAGTCCTCCTCTTCCTGCCTCTGTTCTGCCTCAAGTGCCCTGTCCATTATTCCACGCAGCGTGTGCTCCAACAGGTGGACAAGAGGTACAGTGTCACTGATGCATGCACTGTCACTGCTCACCATCCTCGTGGCCTCCTCAAATGGTGCCAGGACAGTGCATGCATCCTTGATCATGCCCCACTGGCGTGATGAAAAAAACCCGAGCTCCCCTGACCCTGTCCTGGTGCCGTAGTCGCACAGGTACTCATTGATGGCCCTCTGCTGCGTGTGCAGCCGCTGCAGCATGGCCAACGTTGAGTTCCACCTGGTGGGCATGTCACATATAAGGCGGTTCTTGGGCAGGTTCAACTCCTTTTGCAGCTCAGCCAGGCGAGCACTGGCATTATAAGATCTGCGGAAATGCACACAGACTTTCCTGGCCTGCCTCAGGACATCCTGTAAGCCCGGGTACCTGCCCAAGAACCGCTGCACCACCAGGTTAAGGACGTGAGCCATACAGGGCACATGGGTCAGTTGTCCCTGTCGGAGGGCGGAGAGGAGGTTGGTGCCATTGTCGCAAACCACCATTCCTGGCTTAAGCTGGCGTGGCGTCAACCACCTCTCGGCCTGCCCCTGCAGAGCAGACAGGACCTCTGCCCCAGTGTGGCTCCTGTCCCCCAAACACACCAGCGCAAGCACGGCATGGCATCTTTTTGCCTGCGTACTTGCGTAGCCCCTTGAACGCCTACGGAGCACCGCTGGTTCCGAGGACAAACCACAGGAAGAGGCCATGGAGGAAGAAGAAGAGGAGGGGGTGGAGGAGAGAGGTGTGTCACAACCAGTAGTAGCATTTTGGAGGCGTGGCGGTGGAACAACCTCCAACACTACTGCACCTTGTCCTGCATCCTTCCCAGCTGCCAAAAGAGTGACCCAATGGGCCGTGAAAGAAAGGTAACGTCCCTGTCCATGCCTGCTGGACCATGAGTCAGCGGTAATATGCACCTTACCGCTGACCGCCCTGTCCAGCGAGGCCAAGACATTGCCTTCCACATGCCTGTAGAGAGCCGGAATCGCCTTCCGTGTGAAAAAGTGGCGTTTGGGAACCTGCCACTGAGGAACCGCACATTGCACAAACTCACGGAAGGGGGCCGAGTCTACCAACTGAAAAGGCAGCAGTTGAAGCGCTAGCAATTTAGCCAAGCTAGCATTCAACCGCTGGGCATGTGGATGGCTGGGAGTGAACTTCTTTTGACGGTCCAGCAGCTGGGGCAGGGAAATTTGCCTGCTAGAATCGGACGTTGGTGTACTGCTAGCAGAGTGCCCGCAAGTACTTGCCTGTGACACACCTAATTCTACACCTTCATTCCTCTCAGAGCAGGTTTCAGAGAGGAGTGAAGGTATAGTAGGGTTGGAGATCCCAGCTGATGCGGTGCAAGAAGAGGTCAGCTTTGTTCTTTGGTGTGGGTCTTTAAGGTAGGCTTGCCAACGAGCTGCATGGCAGGTCAACATATGTCTGATCAAGCATTCGGTGCCCAAGCGGCTGATGTTTTGGCCACGCGATATACGCTTGAGACATATGTTGCAAACAGCAGCTGTGCGATCTGATGCACTCGCCTCAAAAAAGGCCCACACCAAAGAACTTTTTGAATGACGGGCAGAGGCAGCGCCCTGCACAGGCGGAGCTCTGCGGTGTGATTCCGTCGGTGTGCTGCCCATACGCTGGCCACTCAAGGGCATCCTGCCTCGTTGGAGATGTGCCTCCTCCTCATCCTCCTCCTCCTCCTCCTCTCTCCTATTAGGCACCCACGTGGAGTCAGTGACCTCATCATCCCCTCCCTCCTCATCACTGGAGCCAATCTGGCAGTATGCTGCAGCTGCTGGAGCATGACTGCCAGATTGGTGTCCTTCTTGAGCATCCCCTCTCTCTGCTCTGACGCTGCTGCCTTCCTCTAGCTGGGTATCATCATCAGATCCTTCCAAACGCTGGGCATCCTCCTGGAGCATGTACCCAACACTGTGCTTAAACAGTTCGGGGGACTCCTCAGGAGGAGGACATGGTGGGTCTAGGGAAGGATTGACTAATGAAGATAATGATACCAGAGAAGAGGACGCTTTGGCAGCTGCTTTGCCAGTACCCTGAGCCTGGGTGAGAGAGGATGAGGAGGATGAGGTGGGCTTGGTCATCCACTCTACCAAGTCTTCGGCATGATGTGGCTCAACATGTCCAGCTGCCGAAAAGAAGGACAAGCGTGTCCCATGGCCATGTGCTGATGACAATGCACCGCGTCCATGACCAGCACTGTTGCCCCCAGACACAGAGCCTGCTTGCCCTCTTTTTTTGCCTCCTGACTGTCTGCCTCTCCTTGTTTGCCTTCCAGACATTTTAATGGATGGCCTGCAGGGAGATGGGAAAAAGAGCAATAAGGGCTACCTTCAGGTGTATACTGTGCAGGAGGCTTAGCAACAATGACACTGACACTGTCCCCTGCCTATCCTTCTCTGTCCCTAAACACAAGGATTGAAAATATGGAACAGCAAAATTGGTTTAGAACAGAATAGCACACTGTCAGTTTCACTCACTGTACCTCTCTGTCCCTAAACTCAAGGATTGAAAATATGGTTCAGCAAAATAGTTTTAGAACAGAATAGCACACTGACACTTTCCCTCACTGTCCTACTCTGTCCCTCCCTACAAACAAGATTTAGCACAGAATAGCACACTGATAATTTCTACGAGTGTCCGTCTCTGTCCCTAAACTCAAGGATTGAAAATATGGAACAGCAAAATTGGTTTAGAACAGAATAGCACACTGTCAGTTTCACTCACTGTACCTCTCTGTCCCTAAACTCAAGGATTAAAAATATGGTTCAGCAAAATAGTTTTAGAACAGAATAGCACACTGACACTTTCCCTCACTGTCCTACTCTGTCCCTCCCTACAAACAAGATTTAGCACAGAATAGAACACTGATAATTTCTACGAGTGTCCTTCTCTGTCCCTAAACTCAAGGATTGAAAATATGGTTCAGCAAAATAGGTTTAGAACAGAATAGCACACTGTCAGTTTCACTCACTGTACCTCTCTGTCCCTAAACTCAAGGATTGAAAATATGGTTCAGCAAAATAGGTTTAGAACAGAATAGCACACTGACAGTTTCACTCACTGTACCTCTCTGTCCCTAAACTCAAGGATTGAAAATATGGTTCAGCAAAATAGGTTTAGAACAGAATAGCACACTGTCAGTTTAACTCACTGTACCTCTCTGTCCCTAAACTCAAGGATTGAAAATATGGTTCAGCAAAATAGGTTTAGAACAGAATAGCACACTGACACTTTCCCTCACTGTCCCTCTCTGTCCCTACAAACAAGGATTAGCACAGAATAGCACACTGACACTTTCCCTCACTGTACCTCTCTGTCCCTACAAACAAGGATTAGCACAGAGATGGAACACACTGACACTTTCCCTCACTGTCCCTCTCTGTCCCTACAAACAAGGATTAGCACAGAATAGCACACTGACACTTTCCCTCACTGTACCTCTCTGTCCCTACAAACAAGGATTAGCACAGAGATGGAACACACTGACACTTTCCCTCACTGTCCCTCTCTGTCCCTACAAACAAGGATTAGCACAGAATAGCACACTGACACTTTCCCTCACTGTACCTCTCTGTCCCTACAAACAAGGATTAGCACAGAGATGGAACACACTGACACTTTCCCTCACTGTACCTCTCTGTCCCTACAAACAAGGATTAGCACAGAATAGCACACTGACACTTTCCCTCACTGTACCTCTCTGTCCCTAAACTCAAGGATTGAAAATATGGTTCAGCAAGATTGGTTTAGAACAGAATAGCACACTGACACTTTCCCTCACTGTACCTCTCTGTCCCTACAAACAAGGATTAGCACAGAATAGCACACTGTCACTGACACTCTCCCTACCTATCCTTATTTGTCCCTAAACACAAGGAATCCAGGATTAGTAAAGGAAAAATAATGACACTGTCCCTGCCTATGCTTCTCTTTCCCTGCTCCGGAACACACTACACAAGGCCGCCGCGCTGGCGGCCTTTTATAGTGTGGGGCGTGTACTAAACCCCCTCAGCAATAATTGGCCACAGGCATCCTGCCTGTGGCCAATCATTGCTCTCCTCGCTGCCGGCGCTGTGATTGGCCAAGCATGCGGGGTCACAGTGCATGCTTGGCCAATCACAGCGCCTGGATGACACTGCGATGGCGTAGTGCATTGTGGGCCGTTCGCGTCACTCGAATTTGGCGCGAACGGCCCAAATCGTTCGATCTTCGTCGAACGATCGAACAGCCGATGTTCGAGTCGAACGTATGTTCGACTCGAACACGAAGCTCATCCCTACTCACGATATCCACAGGTTTGGTGAAAAAGAAAGGCCCACAATAGTGTAATCCCGTTAAACTTTTAATAAGCAGTCCTTAAAATTCTTCCAGACGTTTTTTCAATAAATAGCGGTAAAGTACAGCAAACAGTTTAAAAACCGCACCGTTCCTAGCCCCAATGAGAAGTCAGCATCAGCTGATCTCGTCCACCGTTAACAGCCTAACATGACTTCCCTGTCTTAGAGCGCATCTGGAACGCACAGCGTCAGCCGCACAGGCGTATAACACGCACTTTAATTTTAAGAGGGAAGTTTCCGGACAAATTTTTTTATTTTAAATTAAGAACTTTGAAGCAAAATAAGTGCTCCTCAATGCAGCCTCACCAGTGTCCATCAATGCAGCCTGATCAGTGCCCATCTGCAGCCTCACCATTGCCCATCAATGCAGCCTGATCAGTGCCCATCTTCAGCCTCATCATTGCCCATCAATGCAGCCTGATCAGTGCCCATCTGCAGACTCACCATTGCCCATCAATGCACCTAATCAGTGCCCATCTGCAGCATTACCATTGCCCATCAATGCAGCCTGATCAGTGCCCATCTGCAGCCTCACCATTGCCCATCAATGCAGCCTGATCAGTGCCCATCTCCAGCCTCACCATTGCCCATCAATGCAGCCTGATCAGTGCCCATCTGCAGCCTCACCATTGCCCATCAATACAGCCTGATCAGTGCCCATCAATACAGCCTGATTAGTGCCCATCAATGTAGCCTCACCATTGCCCATCAGTGCAACCTGATCAGTGCCCACCTGCAGCTTCACCATTGCCCATCAATGCAGCCTGATCAGTGCCCATCTCCAGCCTCACCATTGCCCATTAATACAGCCTGATCAGTGCCCATCAATAGCCTCATCATTGCTCATCAATGCAGTCTGATGAGAGCCCATCTGCAGATTCACCATTGTCCATCAATGCACCTGATCAGTGCCCATCTGCAGCATCACCATTGCCCATCAATGCAGCCCAATCAGTGCCCATCTGCAGCATCACCATTGTCCATCAATGCAGCCTGATCAGTGCCCACCTGCAGCCTCACCATTTCCCATCAATGCAGCCTGATCAGTGCCCATCTCCAGCCCTACCATTGCCCATAAATACAGCCTGATCAGTGCCCATCAATGCAGCCTGATCAGTGCCCATCAATGCAGCCTTACAATTGCCCATCAATGCAGCCTGATCAGTGCTCATCAGTGCAGCCCGATTAGTGCCCACCTGCAGCCTTACCATTGCCCATCAATGCAGCCTGATTAGTGCCCATCTGCAGTCTCACCATTGCCCATCAATACAGACTGATCAGTGCCCATCTGCAGCCTCACCAATGCCCATCAATGCAGCCTGATCTGTGCCCATCTGCAACCTCACCATTGCCCATCAAAGCAGCCTGAACAGTGCATGGAGATTAGAGATGCTGGATTACACAGAGCGAGGATCTCCCGTTTACGCTGCAGCCACTGAAGTATGAAGTCCCGCCTCCTATGATAGACAGAACACTGGTCCAATGCCGGAACATGTGACATTCATCATAGGAGCCAGTCCAGGAGGTGGGACTTCGCATTACAGTGGTTGCCGAGTAAACAGGAGATCATCGCTCTGCGTAATCCGGCGGCGCTTGCCCCCCTCCCCTCCTTCCCCTCCGAGGCCCAGGTAAAATATCAGTGTATAACACGCACACATTATTTTCCCTCTATTTTCAGGGGGATAAATATGGTATAAGTGTGCTGGCCATAAGCCAGGTGGGTTGGCTTTGCTGGGTCCCCCCAGCAGCCTGGGTCGAGATCTACAGGGTTTTTCCAGGGACTGACTGACAAGGAAGAGAGATACTGCTTAGCAGTATTGTGGGAGCCCTGGCCAATCCCAAGATGAGAGCTTGATGGGGCGGGCACCACATAAATACTGCTGGGGCCTGCCATGTGGGGGAGTCGTGTGGAGAAATGGAGTGTTGAGCCAGGAGGGTCCCCCCCGGTGGAGGGGGGTGCTGCCTCTGGCTGGATGGATGGTTGATGTGACCACCTATGTTCCTGTGCCACAGTCAGGACTGCCTGCTGGCATTAGCCATGTGCACTACCGAAAAATGTGTTAGTTTTCGTTTCATTTGTTTTTTCATTTTTCGGGTCATTGCTTCACTTCTCTAATCTTCAGGTACCGCTAGCATAAAGTGGTTAGGCCTGACAGCGACTCAGCCAGGCCTTAGCAATTGTTCTTTGCAGGCAGGGACCGCATGCCCCTATGGTGTAGTAAAATAGAAAGTCTCTGATGCTAGCTGTCCTATTTACGGCTATTGATCCCATTAAGTCCTATTCAGGCCCTGCTAGCCCTCCTGGTTGCAGCTGCCCTTTTCTGCTGCCCCTTCCACCACAGTCCACACTTCTGGTTCTGCACCCATCTCAGACTGCAAACTCCCTGTCCTCTTAGGCATGCCCCCCCCCAGTCCTCCCGACTGTGCCTCACTCACCAGCCCTCTTGGCTGCGACCAGTTGTCCTCCCTGGAGTCTCTTAGCAATGCTTTCTCTCACTGTCCTCACTTGGCTCTCACTTGTGAATCCGGTCCAGGACCTCTTTTTGCATTCCTGAAGGTGGTCCCGACTGCTCCAGAGCCCAGGCCCAAGGTCACCCCCCTCCAGACTGGGCAGCTTCCTCGAAGGCCCCGACAGCCTCTATACGCTCTTTCTCCAGCTCTTCCACCCAACAACAACCCTTCAGCTGGGCTGCCCCCTGCCAATCCTGGTTGGGGATTGGTCAGGGCTCACAAAAACACCCCAGGAAGCGCCACCTCTCCTCTCCTCCTCTCTTTCCAGATCTTTCTAGCAAGTTCTAGAAAGAAGAGGAAGGTCTCAGTGATGCTGCCTGTGAGTCACCAGCTTCTATCTTGAGCAATCCCAGCCCAAATCAAATCAAGACAAACAGGCCTGACTGCCAGCCAGGCCTGCCTTCATTTTTCCTGTCCTAACAAAAATCCTACCTCTAGCACCTACCTACCTAGAGGGGGCTACACTTAAAAACATTAGGAATCACGGTGATCCTGGTCATGATGGAATAATGGCTATTACCATTGGTGCTCATTGTATTGCTTTCTTATTGGTGGTCATTGAGAAGAATGCTACTCTTACCGTGGTGGCCATTGTAGGTAGGAGAACAATCTGTCAATGCTTACTGTTCCAAGAACCCCTAGAAACCTCTGGAGGAACTCTAGTTGAGAAAGCCTGCCTTCGATAAACAGCCGTACAGCAAGGGCTGATAATATACTGTATCTATAAGACACCATTTATGTCCATTAAGGAATTGCGCAATGAACCCTTGTCTCTAGGTTCTTCTTGGCATCTCCTGGTTGAGTGTTTTTAACCACTTCAGCCCCGGAGGATTTGGCTGCCCAATGACCGGGCCATTTTTTGCGATTCGGCACTGCGTCGCTTTAACTGACAATTGCGCGGTCGTGCGACGTGGCTCCCAAACAAAATTGACGTCCTTTATTCCCTACAAATAGAGCTTTCTTTTGGTGGTATTTGATCACCTCTGCGGTCTTTATTTTTTGCGCTATAAACTAAAAAAGAGTGACAATTTTGAAAAAAAAAAGCAATATTTTTTTACATTTTGCTATAATAAATATCCCCAAAAAATATATAAAAAAACTTTTTTTTCCTCGGTTTAGGCCGATACGTATTCTTCTACATATTTTTGGTAAAAAAAAAAGTAGGATTTTTAAAACAGCTTACAAGTAAAATCCTTTTCTTGGAGTACATCACGGGACACAGAGCAGCATAGTCATTACTATGTGGTTATATAGAATTACCTTCAGGTGCTGGCACTGGCAACTTCCAAAACAGGAAGTACCCTCCCCTATATAAGCCCCTCCCATCCGGGAGTACCTCAGTTTTGTAGCAAAGCAATACGTGTCCCCAAAAGAGGGGTGGGAGCTCTGTGTCCCGTGATGTACTCCAAGAAAAGGATTTTACAGGTAAGCTGTTTTAAAAATCCTACTTTCTTGTTCATACATCACGGGACACAGAGCAGCATAGTCACTATGTGGGACGTCCCAAAGCAATGCCAAATGAGGGGGGGGATACACCATACATAAGCTGGGCGCCATCAGGCATGAGGATCTTTTGCGGCCTGCAACACACTGCGCCCAAAGGCGACATCCTCCTGACTTCTAACGTCCACCTGGTAGAACCTAGTAAACGTGTGTACTGAAGACCATGTTGCGGCCTTACAAATTTGAGCCAGGGAGGCCTGGTGATGCACTGCCCATGAAGTTCCAACTGCTCTCGTGGAGTGCGCCCTAACTTTGAATGGAGGCGGTCTACTTCTCAAGCCATAGGCTTGTATTATGACCTGTCGAATCCACTTGGCTAAAGTAGATTTTGATGCTGCCTGACCCTTTTTGGGGCCTTCCGGCAGAACAAACAAAGAATCCGTTCTACGAATCTGAGCAGTGGCTTTTAGATAAGCTTTAACTGCTCTTACTACATCCAAAGAATGCAATAACTTTTCCTCTACCGAGCTTGGTTTGGGGAAAAAAGAAGGAAGAACCACATCCTGGTTCAAGTGAAACCTCGATACCACCTTAGGAAGAAAGGCTGGGTGAGGACGTAATACTACTCTGTCCTTATGAATAACCAGATATGGCTCCTTACAGGACATGGCGGCTAATTCCGACACTCTTCTAGCCGAGCATATGGCTACTAAAAATATCAATTTTCTGGTGAGTAGAACCAAGGAAATGTGCCGCAAAGGTTCAAATGGCTGCTTCTGCAGAACCAACAGAACCAAATTTAGATCCCATGGGCATATGGGAGCTTTAATCAGTGGAATAATACGAGTCACCCCTTGCATAAAGGATTTGACAAGTGAATGCATAGCCAGGGGCCTTTGAAATAGTATTGACAAGGCCGAAACCTGACCCTTGATAGTACTTAAGGCAAACTTCCTGTCTACAGCCCACTGCAGGAAGTCCAGAATTCTGCCTATAACGTACTTACGTGGATGCCATTTTCTGGCCTCACACCAAGTGATGTACGCCTTCCAAACTCTATAGTAGATCTGCCTGGATACAGGCTTCCTGGCATTGATTATAGTTGATACCACAGAGTTAGAGAGACCTCTCTTCTTTAGGATGTGGGATTCAATAGCCAGGCCGTTAAACTTAGAGTTAGTAAGGAAGGGTGGTATATCGGTCCTTGCGAAAGCAGGTCCGGACGACGTGGAAGGGTCCAAGGACTCCCCACAGACATTTTGATGATCTCCGCGTACCAGGCCCTTCGGGGCCACGCTGGAGCCACCAGGATCACCGGCTTCTTCTCCAACCTGACTCTGCGAAGGAGTCGAGGCAACAATTGTAGCGGAGGGAATGCATATATCAGTCTGAACTGATCCCAAGGGAACACCAGAGCATCCGAGCCGCAAGCGAGGGGATCCCTTGTCCGGGAGACAAATCTGTCCACCTTTGCGTTG
This sequence comes from Rana muscosa, assembly GCA_029206835.1. Lineage (NCBI taxonomy): Eukaryota > Metazoa > Chordata > Amphibia > Anura > Ranidae > Rana > Rana muscosa. The sequence continues at coordinate 803,743 of JARGYO010000077.1, forward strand.
AATCTGGATGCTAGCAGATCTACATCCGGTGTTCCCCACCGCTGACATATTGCTCGGAAGACCTCGGGATGAAGGGACCATTCCCCTGGGCATAACTGTTGGCGACTCAGAAAGTCCGCCTTCCAATTCTTCACCCCTGGAATGAAGACAGCTGATATACATGGGACATGCTTTTCTGCCCATTCCAGGATGTGACTTACTTCCCTCTGGGCTGCACGACTCCTGGTGCCTCCCTGATGATTGATATATGCCACTGCTGTGGCATTGTCTGATTGAATTCTGACAGGGGACCCTTGGAGTCTGGATGTCCAGGCTACTAGGGCGTACCGGGCTGCTCGTATCTCTAAGAGATTGATGGGCAGGGTTTTTACTACATTTGACCATCTGCCCTGGAGAGACCATTGCTCCAGTACTGCCCCCCAGCCTATAAGGCTGGCATCTGTAGTGACCACCTTCCAAGATATCGGGCTGAAGGGTTTTCCCTTCTGGAGATTCTGGGGGATCAACCACCAGCAGAGACTCTTCCGAACGGAAGGGGACAAAGCCATCGGGAAGTCTAGAGCCTGAACTTTTCCGTTCCAGGCTGACAATATGGCCCTCTGTAAATTCCTTGAGTGGAATTGGGCGTATGGTACAGCTTCGAATGATGCTACCATCTTTCCTAGCAGCCTCATGCACAGGCGTATGGACGGCTGTCTTTTTGCACAAAGCAGACGGACCAAGCCCCTCAAAGAGGATACCTTGTCTAGAGGTAAGAAAATCTTCCTCTGGTCTGAATCCAGCCGTAGCCCTAGATATACCAGGTTTTTCACTGGCTGTAGGGCTGACTTGTCCAGGTTGATGACCCAACCGTGGGATTCTAGATACTTGATTGTATCGACAATTACCACTTCTAGCTTGGCAACTGAGTGGTCCATCAACAACAGGTCGTCTAGGTATGCCATTATCGTTACACCTCGTGTTCTTAGATCGGCCAACAGTGGGGCCAGAATTTTTGTGAACACTCGTGGTGCTGTGGCCAGACCGAATGGTAAGGCTCTGAACTGAAAATGGCGCCCTTCTACTGCAAAGCGTAGAAATCTTTGATGACCTGGAAAGATGGGAACATGCAAGTAAGCATCTTTGATGTCGATCGAGGCTAACCATTCCTCCCCTTGTAGGGCAGTGGTGACCGATCGGATCGACTCCATCCGGAAAGACCGGACGTTTAGAAATTTGTTTAGACTCTTTAGGTCCAATATGGGTCTTATGTCCCCGTTTGGCTTCGGGACTGTGAAAAGGTTTGAGTAGAAACCCAACCCCCACTCTTCCATAGGAACCTCCATAATTACTCCTTGGAGTAATAGTTGTTCTAACGCCAATAGGAGAGACCCTCTTTTCAGAGGGTCTCTTGGCATGCCTGACCACATAAAATGGGAAGGAGGAGACTCTTTTAACTCCAACTTGTATCCTAGAGTTACTGCGGAGAGCACCCATCTGTCTATGATCGTCTCCCGCCAGGTCTCTGCGAACAACTGAAGTCTTCCCCCCACCCGTTTGAGTGGGGGCAGCCCTTCATAGGCTTGACTTGGAGGCTGGTTTAGTACCCCTTCGGATCCAGGGTTTCTTATTACCCTGTGACTGTCCCTGATTTTTACCCCCTGAGTTTGACCGAGGAGGCCGTCGGAACTGCTTAGTAGCAGACGTCGCAGGGATAGGAGAGGTAGTCCTCTTAAAAGATGGACCCCTAGACCTCTTCTTACTCAGTAAGAGAGTACTTTTACCACTGGAAATCTTCTGGATATACTTATCCAGGTCCTCGCCAAAAAGGCGTTCCCCATGAAATGGGAAGCTAACTAAGAGCTTCTTACAGGGAGCTTCAGCAGACCAGTTTTTGAGCCACAGAAGCCTACGCATATGTACCAAAGACAGCGTGAGGCGGGAGGCCTGATGGATAGAATCCTTGATGGCGTCAACCGCAAAGCATAATGCTCTAGGCAGATCAGCCAGAGCCTGGGCCTGCTGGTCTGGCAAATCCCTCAGGACCATTTTCATTTGATCCTTTAAAGCTTGGCAGACCCCAATAGCTGCCACTGCTGGCTGTGTAACAGCCCCTGCTGTGGGAAAAGCAGATTTTAATAAAGATTCCAATTTTTTATCCACTGGATCTTTGAACATTTGAACATTATCTACTGGACATGTCAGTGATTTGTTCACAGAAGAGATGGCTGCATCCACCGTAGGAACATTCCATCTCTGGGTGAACTTTTCCTCCATGGGATAGATCACCGAAATTTTTTAGGCGGAACAAATAGTTTATCAGGATGTTCCCAGTCCTGGTATATAAGTCCTTCCAATAATGGATGTATTGGAAAGGAGCAATTAACCTGGGGAGCTTTTAGCGACCCCAATGAGGAGACAGCAGTAGTTGATGGTTCAACAAGAGGCATTTTAAATGCAGATCGAACCATGTCAGTTAGGGTCTGGACCCACAATCTTTCAGTCTGTGATGCTGAAAATGGTTCATCTACTGTCGATTCCTCAAAAACAGAGTTAACCTCCTCCTGATCCCCTTCAGGTAGGTCGGTCCCTTCCTGGGACTGTTGCTCTGCCAACAGGCACTCTAATGGAGGTGATGGAGATCTGGCGCGCTTTCTTTCCTGTAGAGAAGAAGCGATCAATGCTGCCAATCTCTGCTCCAATCCCTCCAGAGTTGAGGAAAAAACCTCCTCTGTTATATATGCAGGAGCAGGTGGACTGAGGACAGCCGCAGGACCTGGCACTCCCGGGGGTTCCTTATGGGTATTAACCTCTGATTTCTCAGGTGGAGGAGGGTGCAGATGACTGCTCCAGATCCTCAGAGCCCGATGGAGACCCCCTACACTTCCTGAGAGGTATATCTCGGAGTTTTTTAGGCGGCATATTCCTTAGTTCAAAGCTGAGGTATTCCAGCCGCAATACACCCTTACTGAAATAGTCTAATGCAATTTTGCTGCTATGTACATCAGTGGGTGTCTACTAATGCGTCTTTCTGGGGATGCCTGTATCAACCGCCCGCTGTAAGCCCCTATACCATGCTACCAGCTCCTTTTCATGCTCTGTGTCCATAGCAAGCAGCGTGGACTGAGTCCTTTTATCTTGCTGGGACGCCCTCACATGCGCAGAAGCGCTGGGCGCACAGAGCGCGTCATCCGCCAGGCTCCGCCCCCTTTTTTGAAGCTAAATCTTTTAAAAAGAAAGCATGTGTGTGCGCGTGCACGTGTGCGCTCTTGGCGCCATGTAGGGAGAGGAGCCAGGGGTCCCTGTTTCACCAGGACTCGGGGATGGAAGGAAACTACTTGGCAGCATGACAGAGGGATGCAGCTTCCCTGATAGAGAGCTCACTCATCTGCCTGGACTTTTACCCTGGAAGGAATAGTCCCAAGAAAAAAGACGTTCCACAGCGGCCTCTAGTGGACAAACACAGGTACCGCACTTTTGTGTCTTTTTTTTTTTTTTAAAACCTCCTTTATGAAAAACATTTCCAGGTTTACAGTTTTTAAAACTTCCTTTATGAAAAAACATTTCTAGGATTTCTTAGGCATATACAGCTATTAGCGGGAATACCTTTTAGGTAACAGGCAGAAAGACATATTAGGCTTGGGGGTCCCCTCAATAGAACCAAGTTCCTGAGGGGCCCCCCACTTACCTTTTTCCCCGCCGCAGGACTTTGTTTGGTCCACAGAAGCCCAAACTTCACCTTTCACGGCAGGCATTGTACTAGACCTTCAGGGACCGGGTTCCCAAGGATTCCACTCCCCTGGACCTGTATAGCACCCTGCACAGATAGCCTCTTGGTTTTGGGTATGACCAGAGCTCTGGATCCCAGGGTCCAGCCCTCCTAAGAGAGGCATTAAAGGCAAAACCTTGCTCTTCTCTGCAAGGCCCGGGTACCGACCGTTTAGCTATGAAGCTTTTTTGGTCGGATCTGGAATAGCTTGCTAAGCCCAGAGAACCTGTACACAAGCCCAGATGCATACATGTTAACCTTGGCCAACACCTTAGACACTGGCAAAAAACTGAGGTACTCCCGGATGGGAGGGGCTTATATAGGGGAGGGTACTTCCTGTTTTGGAAGTTGCCAGTGCCAGCACCTGAAGGTAATTCTATATAACCACATAGTAATGACTATGCTGCTCTGTGTCTTGTGATGTATGAACAAGAAAACGCAATAAGCGTATATTGATTAGTTTGTGCAAATGTTATAGCGTCTACAAAATAGGGGATTGTTTTATGGCATTTTTTTTATTATTATTTTTTTACTAGAAATGGCAGCGATCTGCAATTTTTATCGTGACTGCGACATTATGGCGGACACATCGGACACTTTTGGGCGCTATTTTGGGACCATTGTCATTTATACAGCGATCAGTGCTATAAAAATGCACTGATTACTGTGTAAATGACACTGGCAAGGAAGGGGTTAACCACTAGGGGGCGATGAAGGGGTTACGTGTGTCCTAGGGAGGTGATTCTAACTGTGGGGGGGCGGGGCTACATGTGACACAACATCGAGTCCGTGGTCCCGTGGGCACAGTCACGGAGCTCGTGGTGGGCTTTTCAAAGCAACGTACGGGTAGGTTGCTTTGCCTAGCCAAGCCATTTTGCCGACGTATAAATGCGTGAAGCGGTCGGCAAGTGGTTAAAGGACAACCTGTCAGGATGCTTTCTGCATGAAACAGAATAGACTCCTAGAGAGGGATAATCTACCTTGATGCAAAGCCTTCAGAAGACCTCATCTGGAATATGTAGTTCAGTTTTGGCACCAGTTTGCAAACAGGGTGATCATTTCCAGTATGCATGATAAGCTAGTGCAGCTGAGACTCCACCCACAGACAGAGCCTCAGGGCCACCCATTGGTTCTTGTGCCCAAATCCACATCTTGTGCACTAATACAGACCATAGGCTCAACTCACCCTCCTGGTCACCAGTCCTGGAACCCCATCACCTGGAACACCTCTAACGTAGGGCCCTACGATTTTCTATGGTCCAGGTTAGGGCTTGGGGGATCCATCCAAACACCCCGAGCCCATGTTACATGGGGGCCCTAATCACCTGGCACATGATATCTGAGGGGGGTTTTCTCTCAGCACCAGGACGGTGATTCCTGTCCCCTAACCACCACCTACTCCTGAGCTAACCAGGTTCACAGAGTGCCAAACACTTTACCACTTCTTCACACTTTAGGCTAATGGCGCCATGACATCACTGTGCTGTCATGGCGTCGTTAACCTAAAGTGTGAAGAAGTGTTAAAGTGTTGGGACTGTGTGAACCTGGTTAGCTCAGGAGTAGGTGGTGGTTAGGGGACAGGGATCACCAGCTCACTTCTTTGTCACTATGCTCTCTCCTTCTTTGAGCATGCCCCATGTTACTTCATGAGCACAACTGAATGGTTCCTTGTGCAGCTTCTCCCTCTCCCGGTCTGAGCTGTGTTGTACAGAAACTTACAAGAGACTGATATCAAGTCAAATTCCGTCACTTACGCTGCTTGTGTTTAAAAAATATTCATTTAGACCTTGTTCGGATGGGCGGGAGCTCTTGCTGCCCCGCTCAGAGTGATCTATGGTGGATCGCTTTTCAGAGAGTGGTCGGCAGGAGGCTGGGGGGTAGGGTGACCATATTTCCAAACCACCATTCAGGGACACCCTTCCCAAAAATCAGCTTGTGCTGTAACGAATCACAGCACAGTGATTGGACACAAGAGGCGGGATTTATGATTTCTCCAATCACAACTAGGGGGCGGGGATTGTGCTCCTCCAGGCATTCCCGGCCAGGACAAGTACTGTCACTGAGTAAAGCGGTGATGCTCTGATCACCTGTATGTTTTACATTAGGTGGGAGGTCCAGGAAAGGGGGCAGTAAAACCAGGGAGCTGCGTGTTGCCCTAAAATTTACCTCCAGGGTTCCACATGCGGCTCGTACCATTCCACTGATTGGTTGGGGGGGTGAAGAATATAAAAAATACTTGTCTCAGCACAGACTTTGTTGCAGCAATCACAAGATTTGTACGGAATCATTTCCATACTCTAGTATCAGTTTTCTCCTGAGAATGGCCCATCACCTGCAGGGTGTGGTCATTTTTGGACACCCCCGCCCTCTCTGTGGAATGGTACGGCCCTCAGGTATATAAGCCCAGGTACTCTCTAATGGGTATCAGTCTGTTAAGAACTTTGCAAAGATGAGTGAGGAGAAGGCAGTAGTTGGAGGAATGGGTGAGCCCAGGGAACCTACTGAGGAAGATCAAACCATCCTTGACAAGGTAAGTGGTTGGGGATCCAATCCTAAGGACTTGTTAGCACCAGGTGTGATGATCGGGCATTGGGACCTGAGATACCAATTCATCTCTGTGTGTCCTGTGCTCTCCATACAAGTGGGTTGTATTACAATGTGTCAGTATGGAGATGAATGAATTATTATTTTTTTTTCTTTTTAATTGTAAACTCTGCAATGTAGTGTAACAATGTACACCAGTGTGTATTATGAGTGCCTGTTGGGGTGAATGGGCCCTATAAAGGAACTATAATGGATTTTTATTGGCTGGATGTTGTGAATTAGTCTTGTAGTTTATAATGGAAGAATTTATTATAATTCCCAATGTATATTGTACATGGATGGCCCTTTTAATATGCGAAGTTGCTTCACTCTCCCGGATCCCTAAAATTTAAAACCACAATGGGGGGGATTTGTCAAACCTGGAGCAGCTGTGCGTTGCGACGAATCGGCTTCTATCTTCAGCTTGAGTTTTGACAATGGGTGTTAGAAGCTGGTTGCCATGCACAACTGCTCCAGTTTTGATAAATTCCCACTGTGTATTTTCCATAATGTTTCACTCTGTAGTTAACTTCTATACCTGTGTAGCGGGGGTCCCCAAATTTAGCCCCCCCTATACCTAAATTTAGGGGAAGGTTTGAGCTGTAGTTGGGCTCAGACAACCTTGTTAAAACATTCTATTTTACACCGCAGGAAGTATACTGGTTACTGGTGTGTAGTTCCCTGTGGGTGGCGCTGCCATAATGGGCCAGGGTTGAACCGCTGGTATAGTGCTGTGCCTTGGGTGTCCTCGCTCTGCGGTTATGTGGTCGGCCTGCTGTGCACACCAGGAGAGGATATAAAAGGGGCAGACACTGCTTGCGGGAGGGGTTTGGTTGTCTTCGTTCCAGAGTTGGCGTCCTGGTACGTGGTTTCTGGCCAGGGGCCCCGCGTATGCATGGGTCCCAGGTTCCTTTAGTGGGGCTGCAGGAACAACCTCGGGCCCAGCACCTTTTAGCTGGGTCCCGCGTCCTGGAAGGAGAAATCCCAGGGTGCCCTCTAGCATGGGGACCTGTTCTGAGATGAGGAGGCCGAGGGAGGACCTTTCTGAAGGACTGGTGAAAAGTTCACGGAGAAGGAAGGGCCCGGTAACTCTCTGGGGGGATTGGATCCATCCAACATCAGAGGATTGGTATTAACGATTCTGTGGCAGAGAATCTCTTAGTCGCAGCTAAAAGGGAAAAGTAAAGACACGTCCTAGGATCCGCTTTCATAGGGAACTATCCGGTGAGCTAAGCCTACTTGAGGAACGAGTAGTGAATACATAATTTGTCTTGTGCCTGGACTCAACTCTACTGTCCTGTCTTCTATCCACCCTTTTCTATCCATTGACTTTGCATATAAAGAAATAAACTCTACGTTGGAGTTACTTGGGGATATAAAGACTTGTCCTTACATCCTAAGAGACGGGAACCAACTCAAGGGAGAACCTTGCTGCAGGACCCTAGTTTGTGACATCGCTCAACCTCTTCACACAAGAGGGTACGGGCAGGTGGCATGGTGTGCCTTTCCTGCAAGTGAACTAAAGGCAGGTGAAAGACTGACGCCCCTGTGCTACACCTGTTTGCTGTTTTTTTTTTAAATGGGGGGGGGGGGGGGGGAGGGAATGTGTAGAGGGACATCTGCAATCGCACTGCCTTCCTGAAAATATGATTTGTAGTGCCTTGTTTTCATTGGGACAGACTAGCCCCAAAAGCTGGCCACATAGCTTACAATCGGGGGGGGGGGGGGCTTAACTAAATGGGGATGCAGAGGCTGTGTAAACACTGCAGCAGGTGTGTGGCCCCTGGACACATTTGTGCATTCAGGGCCACTCACACCTGCCGACTTGGGAGTTCACTTGCGGCTGTGTTCATACAGCCACTGAGCTGTGATGGTGAATCTTGGCACCCCAGATGTTTTGGAACTACATTTCCCATGATGCTCAACTACACTGCAGAGTGCATGAGCATCATGGGAAATGTAGCTCAGTTTGCCATCACTGCCATAGAGTAATGGGCAGACCCAGCCGCCATAACCCCTCATTCGGCCATGTGAAGATTTCTTGTGTAACTGAGACTGAGTCTTGAGTGTTTTTTTTTTTTTTTTTCTATTCTGCCAGAAGATCATTTGAGGTCAGGTACTAATGTTGGATGAGGAGACCTGGCTTATGATTCCAATTCATCTCATAGGTGATCAGTAGGACGGAGTTCAGGGCTCTATGGAGGACACTCGAGTTCCTCCCCACCAAACTCCTCAAACCAGGTCTATGGTTGGTGATCAGTAGGGTTGAGGTCAAGTCTCTGCACAGACCACTCAAGTTTCTCCACACCAAATTGGTCAAACCTTGTCTTTATAGATCTGGATTTGTGCACAGGGACAGTCATGATGGACCGGAAAAGGCTCCCCCCCCCCCCAAAACAAAACTATTGCTACAAGGAAGATCATTAC